>OZ008371.1:33310090-33910090 GCA_963931995.1 Phaonia tiefii | reverse complement strand
AAAATACGCAAAAGTTTTACAATGTTAACTTTAAAATTCCTAAAAGCCTACAAATTTGACTAAGTACAAAAATTAAAATTTTAACTTTGGGGTTCGTTAAAGAATTCAAATTTTAACTTTGGAGTTAATAAACGAATAACAATTGCAATTTTGGAAGTGGTAGAAATTCGATGGGGAACTTCTTACTTTCAATCTTTGGACTACTTTATCTGAAACCACTGGTTATCGCCGATTACGCGAGCATGTATTAGAAACGTTCCGAATCGGTGTAAATAGAAAGTACTTACCCCAATCTCTTGATGGAATTTAATGAGAGAATATTATTCTTTTTAGTCAAAGTATGACAGGATTGAATCTCAGCTTATCCCCCTATACAAAATGGTCGAAAAATTAGTTTAGCAGGGAATAAAAAAAAACAGACCTATTGTTACGATTAAGTCTTTGCTTGCGCTTAATGGATAATTCGAAGTAATGTTAATGTAAATGCTCTATTTATTCGGCTTAGATAACATTTTTGACCGAGTGTAAATAGCAGGGCGATTAATGTTACGCCTAAAAGTATGCCTTGCAAAAATATCTGCAATATCGATTAAATTCGCTTAGTATTTGTCTCGGCTAATGTCGAAAAAGATGGCAGTACCACTAATTCTGGAAACGGGTGGAAATCTGTATATAGCGAGTATAACAACAACGAAAGATAACGAATAGTGGAGATAACGTCAGAATGATCTAGAGAACCTTGTGTGAAGTAATAGCATATATTTTATATAAATAGCTGATGAGCTCTGCACTTGCGGTCAGGCTGTGATTAAACGGTTAAGGATACAGTTCGTCGACAATAGTTATATCAAGTAAACCCCCAAAAGTACGCAACTTTAAGTTATAGTAAAAAGGTTGACTAGAAACTCATTGTGAGTATTAAGTTGGTGTAAATAAATTGAACGGTTGTACGTATCGTAATTTAATAAGAACCTTGTTTTATTAACGGAAAATAAAACAGCGCTAAAAAGGATCTTTAGAACACTCGTAACAATATGTTCTAGGATGGCTGTGGTAAATCCCTTTCATAGAAGGCCCAAAGAATTCCGGCGCTGTATTTATGTGGATATCTTTTGGTGGCTATGAATGACTACATTCCATGCATGGCAGTGATATACTCCTTACATGAGGTTCGAGTTCAAGCTGTGAAATCCTGGCGTGCACTTGTATACATACATATACCAAAATTATCCTACACTAACACGCATCCATACATAGATTTTGTTATCAACATGTACACGTGTTTCAACATGTGTTCGTTCCAACATACTGCAGTATGTCTATATGTCAGTCCGTAATGTTTGATGGTATAAAGAAGGTAACGTCTTGAACGCGAGAGTTGAGTCAAATGTGGTGTATGTGGCTTTTTGATTTATGTTCAACCAGGCGGCAATAATGAATTATTTATGTTGATTTTCTTGTTCATTTTTGTGTGTTTCTTTCATACGTTTCTTTACGTTTTTCTACACTCTTTTTTGTTGTGTACATGATGCACAACGATGCGAACAAATTTCCTAAGACAATGCAGCTGGTAGCTAGATATTCAGAGGTGGTAATGGTTGGGTCGTCAAAGACCTACACAAAGTCTCTAGGAGTCATAAAACGTATGACATTTAAATAAGTCGTAGTTTAGGCAGGATGAGGCAACGCGTTGCATCTATCTGCAGTGTCACCATAAAGTATCTCCATTTGGTTCGAATCTTATTTTATGCTAATTTTAAAAAAGGACCACAATTTTTTGTATAATAGGCGTGACGAAATTGGCAGGTTTTAATACCACACTGATGGCGTGTGAATTAATATTGCATTTCGCAAAATTTTTTAGATTACTTTGGTTTTTAAATTTCTTTGTATGTATGAGAGGCACAGGGATAGGCATGACAGAATAGACAATTTTCAAAGGCACTTTTGCATTCGACAAGATTTTGCCTTACACGGCGTTTACACGAGACAGTTTTGCGGAGACAATAGCAATACATTCAAACTTTTGTGCTAATACACTTTTCTCATTGTGTGCGTCACTGTCTCTGATTTTTAAAGACAGTAAATTCGACAATTGATTTGATGTTAGCGGCCAATTCGGTGAAGTTTCGTTGTAATTTGCGAAGAAGTAGCAAAACATAATCGCAAAAGAATGCACAATTTGAAAAAAATTATTTTTATTTGTTGATGTAATATTGAACTCAGATGAAACGACTCTGAGGGCGGCGATTGCTTAAGAGTGTATTGTCTTTATAATTGTCTGGATGCCTACTTCACACAAACAAGTATTCCCTTCTTTGACAACTAATACATATTCTCACTGTCTTGTCTCTTGTAAACGCAGAGTTGTACCAACTTTCGGTTCGGGTTTTCGGGAGTTATAATGTCTACCAGACACCCGTGGCCCAATTTTTGTATTGGTGGTACTAAAAATGGCAAAATACCCCATTTTCAAAAAATAGAGTGTCCTTCGACAACAAACCACCTAGAACCAAAATTCATTATCAAGATCAGTTGTGTTTTACAGGATTAAGTATGCCTACCAGCTAACAGTCCGGCCAATTTTTCTATGGGAGTTACCAGAATGGGAAAGTCAAAATCGGCCATTTTTTGCTAGTTAAGTAAAACTTTCCCAAATACTTACCAACACCCAAGATAATGTAAATGACATTTGTAAGGCAATTTTGTCGATTTGTGTGGGCGCTACAAGACGGATCAACAAGACAATAGCTCTTGAATGAAATATACAAGCACATGGACTGTCCATCTTGGGTTCATGGTGGAAATTTTGTGTCTAAATTAAAATAAACTCCAGCCTTCTGTTCAGTTTAAACTACAGAAAGTATTCAAATATGCCCACATCTCATCAAATTTTCAAAAATCGATAAAATACACAAATATTGCATCGTATTTCTTCAAATCGTCCATTTTAGCGTTGATTTATTCCCATTAATAAAACATGATTCGTTTTTAAATTACGATAAGTACAACAGTGTTAGTTCCTTTTATTTCAATTATACACTTTCAAAGCCAACACTGTACAAGTGTATATTTCAACTTTTTTACTATTAATTCGCGTTACTTACTTCTTACCTTTTAATCACAGACTAACTCCAAATGCAAAGCAAATGAGATATTTATACGAGCTTTACTACTTGCCACCAGGGTCTCTACCAGTATCTAGATTGTTCCACCCGATTCAAGAACCTGTTTCTCGATCTTTACGTTATTGCCGTTTGCAATTGGTATTGCCGTTTTGACTCCTTAACGCAATTACAGCGCAATCGTCAACTGGTTTGTCGTAAGGGTATACTTTCAGGCGCAGCATTAATCACCCTGTTATTTACATTATGTTAATTCGGTCATTAACATTAAGAGTAAGTTAAAGGTTTTACTTAAACGTAACAATATATTAATATCTCGGAAACGGTGCATACAATCGCATAAAGAAAAACATTTTGGGATCACTATAAAAGATTTCAAAATACTGTTAAAGATATGTATGGGCTCATACCGGAAGGCCGACATTTTGGGTTAATAGAAAAGCTTGTGAAAATTGCTGAAAATTGTGATGCTAAATCTGTTCATATGAGGCAGTTTGATAATTCCTCGCCTTTTTGAATAACAGATATTTTTTTCGCGAAAAGAAAAACGTTTACTCCTCAACATAAGGCGTGTTTTGGTTACACCGCTTGCTTAGATTATCGCTTATTTTGTATAGAGAGCTAAGCGATATTAAGCGGCTCCTAAAGGTACCGCTTGCATTTCAGTTCTAAGAACGCATAAAGTTACCAGTCTGAAGATAAACAGTGTTGGATATCGTCATTGTGATTTCAAAGATAAGGAGCAAAATATAAATACATATATGGGAGAAACACCATGCGTTAAAGCAAGACGATTGTGTACATTATGATAAATTATCAACAGCTGGCGTTTTAGTTACAAGCAGGCAAGCGACAATCGGTAACTTGTAACAGAAACACTCCTATAGTCTCCTTTTAGCTCGTTACATTTAGACCATCGTTTTATAGTTTGAATGGCAATTAAATAATTTAAAATAGTACGGGGGGCTAACAAAAGTTCGATTAGTTGCTGTCATATTATAAGTTTTTAATAAATCAAAAATTACATACTGTTTGTTATAATCTTACGATATATCACTCTAATTTTCAGAAAGATCGGTCAAAATGGAGACAAGAAAACGGAAAATTAGTGAAGCAGTGTCCGGGGATATCCCTGTGCCAACGCAGCAAGAAATTCGGTTTGATATTCTTTTTGGATTTCGGTGTAAGCTCGAGCCTGTAGAAATATTTAGTAAATGTCAAACAGCGTTTGGAGTGTATGCGCCATCCCTTGTGACTATTTCAAAGTAGTTCCGGAGATTCCACACCGGTCATTTTTCTGTGGAGGACGCACCTCGAGAAGGCCGTCCAAAATCTGCGACTGACGATGTAAGTGTAGCGCTGGTGAAGTCTAAAATTTACGAAGATCCAAGATTGACCCAGGAACTGGGCTTGAATGACATGGCTGTATCGCGAATTTTAAAAAATAAACTTGGGTATACGAAAAAATCTGCACGATGGGTTCCTAGAATTTCAACTGAAGCTCAAAAAGAGGCACGTGTGCGTTTTGCTCAATATTTTCTTGACAAATTCGAAAACGGAAAGTCTTTCACTTTTCAGAAAATTGTAACAGGTGATGAAGCATCCTGAAACCAAACAACAAAGCATGGTATGGAGTCCAGAAGGTGCAAATTTGAAGATTTTGAAGACTGTTTTTCAAGGTGGATTTATCGACCTCAAAAATGTATCGAAATAAATTACTTTGAAAAAATACAAAGAGATAAAGAATAAAGATATAAAATTAAAACATTTTTTGTTTAGTTTTTTTTTTACTGTATTAAGCGAACTTTTGTTAGCTCCCCCGTATATAAATTAATTTTGTACACAGTCTAAGATTTTCATACGAGAAAATTACTTTCAAATTCGAATATGATTCAATTCAAATCAATTAAATTCAACTCTACTCAATACAGTTCAGTTCTATTCATTCAAATCAATTGAATTGAATTAAATTCAAATCAATTCAACTCCATTCAATTCAATCCAATTCATTTAAATTTAATTCAATTCATTTCAACTGTTTCAATTCAGTTAAATTCTATTCAAGTCAACTCAATTCTATTCAATTCTATTCAATTCTATTCAATTCTATTCAATTCTATTCAATTCTATTCAATTCTATTCAATTCTATTCAATTCTATTCAATTCTATTCAATTCTATTCAATTCTATTCAATTCTATTCAATTCTATTCAATTCTATTCTATTCAATTCTATTCAATTCTATTCAATTCTATTCAATTCTATTCTATTCAATTCTATTTAACTCTATTCAATTATATTCAATTCTATTCAACTCTATTCAATTCTATCCAGTTCATTTCAATTTAATTCAATTCATTTCAACTGATTCGATTCAGTTCAATTCTATTCAAGTCAACTGAATTCTATTCAATTCTATTCAATTCTATTCAATTCAATTAAATTCTATTCAATTCTATTCCATTCTATTCAATTCTATTCAATTCTATTCAATTCTATTCAATTCTATTCCATTCAATTCTATTCAATTCTATACAATTCAATTCAATTCTATTCAATTATATTCAATTCTATTCAATTCTGTTCTATTCAATTCTATTTAATTCTTTTCAATTATAATCAATTATATTCAATTCTATTCAACTCTATTCAATTCAATCCAATTCATTTCAATTTAATTCAATTCATTTCAACTGATTCAATTCAGTTCAATTCTATTCACGCCAACTCAATTCTATTCAATTCTATTCAATTCATTCAATTCTATTCAATTCAATTAAATTCTATTCAATTCTATTCAATTCTATTCAATTCTATTCAATTCTATTCAATTCTATTCAATTCTATTCAATTATGTTCAGTTCTATTCTATTCAATTCTATTCAATTCTATTCTATTCAATTCAATTTAATTCTATTCAATTATATTCAATTCTATTCAATTCTACTCAGTTAAATTCAATTTAATTCAATTCATTTCAACTGATTCAATTCTATTCAATTCTATTCAAGTCAACTCAATTCTATTCTATTCAATTCTATTCAATTCTATTCAATTCTATTCAATTCTATTCAATTCTATTCAATTCTATTCAATTCTATTCAATTCTATTCAATTCTATTCAATTCTATTCAATTCTATTCAATTCTATTCAATTCTATTCAATTCTATTCAATTCTATACAATTCTATTACATTCAATTCTATTTAATTCTATTCAATTCTATTCAATTATATTCAATTCTATTCAACTCTATTCAATTCAATCCAATTCATTTCAATTTAATTCAATTCATTTCAACTGATTCAATTTAGTTCAATTCTATTCAAGCCAACTCAATTCTATTCAATTCTATTCAATTCATTCAATTCTATTCAATTCATTTAAATTCTATTCAATTCTATTCAATTCTATTCAATTCTATTCAATTCTATTCAATTCTATTCAATTCATTCAATTCTATTCACTTCAATTAAATTCTATTCAATTCTATTCAATTCTATTCAATTCTATTCAATTATGTTCAGTTCTATTCTATTCAATTCTATTCAATTCTATTCTATTCAATTCAATTTAATTCTATTCAATTCTATTCAATTCTATTCAATTCTATTCAATTATATTCAATTCTATTCAATTCTACTCAGTTAAATTCAATTTAATTCAATTCATTTCAACTGATTCAATTCTATTCAATTCTATTCAAGTCAACTCAATTCTATTCTATTCTATTCAATTCTATTCAATTCTATTCAATTCTATTCAATTCTATTCAATTCTATTCAATTCTATTCAATTCTATTCAATTCTATTCAATTCTATTCAATTCTATTCAATTCTATTCAATTCTATTCAATTCTATGCAATTCTATTCAATTCTATTCTATTCTATTCAATTCTATACAATTCTATTCTATTCAATTCTATTTAATTCTATTCAATTCTATTCAATTATATTCAATTCTATTCAACTCTATTCAATTCAATCCAATTCATTTCAATTTAATTCAATTCATTTCAACTGATTCAATTTAGTTCAATTCTATTCAAGCCAACTCAATTCTATTCAATTCTGTTCAATTCATTCAATTCTATTCAATTCATTTAAATTCTATTCAATTCTATTCAATTCTATTCAATTCTATTCAATTATATTCAATTCTATTCAATTAAATTCAATTTAATTCAATTCTATTCTATTCAATTCTATTTAATTCTATTCAATTCTATTCAATTATATTCAATTCTATTCAATTAAATTCTATTCAATTCAATTCAATTATATTCAATTCTATTCAATTCTATTCAATTCTATTCAATTCTATTCAATTCTATTCAATTCTATTCAATTCTATTCAATTCTATTCAATTCTATTCAATTCTATTCAGTTCTATTCTATTCAATTCTATTCAATTCTATTCAATTCTGTTCAATTCTATTCTGTTCAATTCTATTTAATTCTATTCAATTATATTCAATTCTATTCAATTATATTCAATTCTATTCAATTCTCTTCAATTAAATTCAATTTAATTCAATTCATTTCAACTGATTCAATTCTATTCAATTCTATTCAAGTCAACTCAATTATATTCTATTCAATTCTATTCAATTCTATTCAACTCTATTCAATTCTATTCAATTCTATTCAATTCAATACTATTCTATTCAATTCTATTTAATTCTATTCAATTCTATTCAATTATATTCAATTCTATTCAACTCTATTCAATTCAATCCAATTAAATTCAATTTAATTCAATTCATTTCAACTGATTCAATTCAGTTCAATTCTATTCAAGTCAACTCAATTCTATTCAATTCTATTCAATTCTATTTAATTCTATTCTATTCAATTCTATTTAATTCTATTCAATTCTATTCAATTCTATTCAATTCTATTCAATTCTATTCAATTCTATTCAATTCAATTCAATTCAATTCAATTCAATTCAATTCAATTCAAATCAATTAAATTCAATTCAAATCAACTCAATTCAATTTAATTCAACACAATGCCCAGAACTCGCAAATGTACACAATTTTGGGGAATAAAATTTAAAACAGAATTTTTTAATTTCCATTGATATTTTTTTAATTTGAATTGGACATGTTGTAGTTAATACTATTTGAGGTAATTTTAAAAAATTTTACCCCAGTTATCCGAAACTATATTAAAAAAATAAAATACAAATCGCCCGAGCAGGGACTTGAACCCTGGACCCTTGGATTAAAAGTCCAATGCTCTACCGACTGAGCTACCCGGGCACATACTAATCGAGTCGTACACAGAGACGCGGTTCTGCTGTTGTCGTTCAGCCGTCTATACTACTGGATTCTTTATTACCGCAAACAGGGTGTGTTTTTATTGCTGCTGCTGCTGATGTCTGTGGTGTTTGCTGTTGTTTTCGTGTTGTTGCTGTTATTTGGTTAAATATAATTCCTATGACTGTAATAATTCTGATCGAAAATTGTTGATAGCAACAAAAAAAATATTCAATTAACCCACAGCAAACTGGGGGAATTGTTGAAGATAAGAAATACAACACACACACGCATTTATTATATGGAACTCGACAAAAATCCACAATATAAACACTTGTTGAATCAAATGCTGAGAATGTGACAACACCAGTTGCCACGGAATTGAAATGTGATTGAATTGGAGATTTGAAATAAACTATAGAAGGAAATTAAAACATGTTAAATTGTTAAATTAAAACGATTGTATAAGTAGTATAATTCTAAAATTATAAGAAAATTATTTGTAACACGAAAGTTTTATTTTAAAAGATTTTAATTGAAATTTAAAAGATATCAATTAAACTTTTCAAAAACTCAATTGAAATGTAAAAGACAACAATTGGAATGTAAAAGAAAACAATCGAATTTTAAAAGAATTCAATTGAAAGTTAAAGGATATCAACTGAAATTTAAAAAAAGTCAAACCACAAATTAAATTGTAAAAGACCAATTGAAATTTAAAGGCATCAGTTGAAATTTAAAAAAAAAACTCAATTTAAATTTAAAAGGAATCAATTAGAATTTAGAATACATCAATTAAATTTTAAAAGGCATCATTTGAAATTGAAAGAATTTCAATTAAATGTAAAAATTATTACTTCAAATTTAGGCCTAAATTGGCATGACATCAATTGAAGTTTAAAGTTATTAATTGAAATATATAAGACATCAATTGAATTTTTGAATTTAAATTGATGTCTTTTTAATTTCAGTTACTGCTTTTAAAATTTCAATTGATTACTTGTACATTTCAATTGATGTGTTTTAAACTTCAAATTGATGTAATTTGTATATTGAAATTGCTGTGGTATACCACGGCAAAATAAGTAAGGTAGAAGCAGTAGGAATTGAAGGCATTTTGTTTTTATTTCAGGAGCCGACCTTGTCAAATTCAGTTGATCGAAATTGCATTTATGTATTTATCTCAGGTTATATCTGGAGGAATTTTTGTAACAATTGTTGCAACAACCACAACGACACGAACAAATTATATCAGCTATGTTAACGCTATCACCTGTACTAGATACATCTTGGAATTGGTATAAACAACATTTGACAAGGTCGGACCACAATGACGAGAAAAAATTTAAATCAGCTGTTCTAACGCTTCCACCTGTAATAGATACATCTTGTGGTATACTGTGGAGATTTTGAATTACAATTTTAAATTTTAATTGAAATTTTTAAACTTCAATTGAGCTTCTTTAATTTCGTTTGAAAACTGTTTCAAATTTAAATTAATGAATTTCAAAATACAATTGACCATTTTCAATTGTTCGCTTTTACATTTCAATTAAGGTCTTATAAATTTCAGTTGCCGTCTTTTAAAATTCAATTGAAGTCTTTTACATTTCAATTAATATCTTTTAAATTTCAATTGATATATTTTAAATTGAAATTGAAATGTTTTAAATATCAATTGAAGTTTTTTAAATTTCAATTTGGAATGAAAAAATGAAACCTCTCACCTTTGTGTATCGCAAAATGAAATCAAAAGGATATTTTTTTAAAGAATTTTTCTTTTGCGAGTCTCTGTCGTTTTAAATGGAAATGTTAATACCCACACAATTGAAATAAACTTCGATATGCAATAGACACATGAATCCAATAATAAAGTTAAAGTCTACGAGGATCACAGTAAAAGTACAATTATTTGAGATATTTAATTTGGTTACGACAAATACATCATAACAAATCATACCCATCAAACATCATCATGACTTCGATATTTCTATGTGATCTTAGTCCTATTAAATACGACCGGCATATCATGTGAAGACAATTTCCTGAGCAAACCACGTGTTTTCCCCATTACTTCCTAGGGTTCACAGAATGGCGAAGCTGTGAGGCAGGAATACCATGTACACCGCATCCAATGCACTGAATGTAATGTAACATTTCCTGCCTGTGGCCATTTTAAGATGCAAATTGCTTCTACATCAGGTTTATGGATAAGGTAACTGTCATAATGAGATAACTGTCATAACGGTCGTGGAATAGTGTTGCACTGCTTTACAAATTTTAACTTTGGAAAAATACCAAGAACGCCACATGCCTAGATAAGTTAATTGGGACCTCCAGAACACGAAGCTGTAATTTTTTTTAAGTGTTTTTCGGTGTATGGTCCCACTCAAAACCTTGTGGAGCCCAACCGAAAAGTCCAATCGCATATTGTGGGAAAGGTAATTGAATGCCCTTTCTGTCGATATGCTGTAAATTTCAATTTGATAAGAAATGGCTAAGTTATGGCACCTCAAAGTTAAAAATTTGCCTTTTTTTACATTTTTTTTTTTCAAAATTTTTCATTTTTATTTCGTTTTTTTATACGTTATAGTGGAGATATGGAATGTTTAATTTTTCTAACATATAGTTTATTTAATTACCAACATTTTAAGCGTACTTTGAACAAAATCGGATGAAAAATAGCGATTAAGGATTTTGTTGAACGACAATATTTTCATTTTCCTTGCTGCACATAATATTCGGCGTTAATTCAAAAAAATTCAATTAATATGGTGGGCGACTTGAACGTAAAAAAAGGCAAATTTTGAAGTTTGAGGTGCCATAACTCAGCCGTTTTCTTATCCACAAGGGCTTGAGTGGGATCATACACTGAAAACACAAAAGTAGCGTTATCTATAAAACAGTACTTGGAAAAAAAAATTACAGCTTTTTCGTGTTCAGGAGGTCCCAATTAACTTAACTAGGCATGTGGCGTTCTTGGTATTTTTTGGCTGTAAACCAGTGTAATCAAAAAACACAAATTTAATTTTGAAAAATATCAATTGAAATTTGAAAAATGATTTTAAATTTATAAGCATAAATTGAATTTTACAAATTCTGGTTGAAAGTTAAAAACATCAATTGAATTTTAAAAATTATATTTTAAATTTAAAAAAAAACATAAATTGAAATTTAAAAGATGTCAATTGGAATCTAAAAGCCATCAATTAAAATTTAAAATTCGTCAGTCGAAACTCAGAGATCAACAATCTGAGTATTTCCGTTATTGAATTTCAATTGCTGTTTTTTAAAATAAAAAAACATCCATTGAATTTTAACAGACAGCAATTGAAATTTAATAGCGGATTATGTAAAATAGATTGATTATTTTTGAATTTCGACTGACGAATTATAAATTTCAATTGACGGTATTTAGATTCCAATTGATGACATTTAAATTTCAATTGATGCTTCTTCAAATTCAATTGATGTATTTTTGAAACTGAAATTTAAAGGACTTCAATTAAAATCTAAATCCAATCAATTAAAATTTAAAATTCGTCAGTCCGTATTCAAAAATCACCAACCTATTTTATATAATTCGCTATTATATTTCAATTGCTGCCTTATAAAATTCAATTGAAGTTTTTTAAATTTCAATTGATGTTTTTCAAATTTTATATTTCAAATAGAATTTTCAAATGTCAAATGATACTTTTCCAAATTAAATTGCTATATTTTCATTTTCATATTAACGTATTTTAAATTTAATTTGATGTATTTTATATTCTAATTGATGTAAATAAATAAATGGTTTTAAAAATAATGGTTTTAAATTTCAGTTATGTTTTGAAATTTCAATTGATGTCTTTTAAATTTCAATTTAAATATTGATATTTCCAAGGCCTTTGACAGAGTTTGGCACGATGCACTCTTGTCAAAGCTCGCTGCTTTTGGTGTGGGTGATAACTTCACTCGATTTATATCGAGTTTTCTCAGAGATCGCACTATACGAGTTGTTGTAGATGGTGTTTCATCCGACGAGCATAAATTGACTGCAGGTGTACCACAGGGCTCTGTTCGTTCTCCTTCTCTTTTTCTTATTTTCATTGACGATCTCCTGGGTCAGACTGTGAATCCAATCTACTCTTTTGCCGATGACAGTAATCTCTGTCATTCTTATTCATTCGATCGTAGGCCAAGTCTTCAAGAGATTGAAGTCAAACGCCGGACGATGAATGAAACACTCGACCGCGATCTGGTGTCCATTGTTGAATGGGGTCGAAAGAATAGAGTAGATTTTAATGCGGGTAAGACCCAGTGTTGTTTGTTGTCGCATAAACGTATTGCTGACCCAGGTGTGTCGTCATTGTCTATGGACGGTGTGGATATTGATGAATCAGACGCTCTTGATGTTCTGGGCATGAAAATACAATGTGATGTCCGTTGGGCAAAACATGTATTTGAAGTGTGGAAAGATACATTCAAGTGTCTAGGCTTTTTAAAGCGGTGCAAGAGATAGTTCACTCCATCTGATCTTCTCAATATCTACACCACCTACATCAGGCCAAAGGTGGAGTATAACTCCCATATATGGGCAGGTGCTCCTAGGAATTCTTTGGAGATTCTCGACCGTGTCCAGAGGAGAGCGACGGTGTTAATAGGGGACAGTAGGGTATCCAACTCTATTGCCTCCCTTGAGCATCGTCGAAATGTGGGTTGCGTGTCGTTGTCCTATCGATATTTCCACGGTATTTGTTCCTCGGACATCCTTCAACTTATGCCAGATGTGAGGATATTTAGCCGAAGTACGCGGCTTTCCAGGAACTCTCATCCGTTTTTTATCGAGTGGCCGATTGACCGCACTACACACTATGTATAGAGAAAATTCGTTCTTCAGCCGTACAGTCCGTATGTGGAATAAACTTCCGGCTAGAGTATTTCCCATCCATTGTGACAAACAAGCATTCAAGGCAAATATCAACTGACACTACTCCCTCTTTCCACCGTCCACTACCTCAATTTTCCTTCGCCAACACAATGCACTGCATTTGTTGTTTGTCAAGTGGAATCAAGTGGAATTTTAAAATTTCAATTGATTTTTGTTAATTTCAATTAGAAATGGTGTAGAATTATTTCGTTCTTGTAGGCTATTTGATTGTTATAGTGATTAAAATAAATAAATAAATGGTTTCCCGTTACATCCCACGAGGGGATTAGGGAGAGCTTCTCACAACCAGTGAGCTGTGCGCGTTATAGTTTTACACTCACTGATTGGGACCTACAGTTTTACACCGGTTCCGAACGATATTTTGAGAAGCTTTTTCATGGCTAAATACTCGATAGTGTCGCCGTCAGTAAGCGATGTGACCGCCGTCTGAAATTGTGGCAATTTTGGAAGTGTTTTGCTGACTAAAACTTCTTAGTCCTTTAGCGATATGTTTCATTATGCTTAAAACTAATGTTTCGGAACTCAACTTTGGTCCAGGACTGCCGCAGATTGCTTAACGTGAAGACTGGCTCAACTATATGATGTTCACTATATATAGATGCTAGGACACAGGGATATTCGGGGATAAAGCGGTGTGAACGAGTTTGGAAGACTTCATCGTTTTCAATTAAAATTTAAAAAACATCAATTGAAGTTTAAAAATTCCATTTGAAGTTAAAAAAAAAAACATCCACTGAAATTCAAAAATTCCACTGAAATATCAAAAGACGTCAACTGTAATTTAAGACACATCAATTGAAATTCAAAACACATCAACTGAAATTTAAATTACCTCAATTGAAATTCAAAAATTCCACTTGAAATTTCAAAATATATCAATTGAAATTTAAGACATATCAATTAAAATAGAAAACACATCAATTGAAATTTAAAACACATCAATGAAATTTAAAAGACATCAATTGAAATTCAAAACACATCAGCTGAAATTAAAAACAGATCAATTGAAACTTGAAAGATATAAATTGAAATTTAAGCCATATCAATTGAAATATAAAACACATCAAGTAAAGTTTCAAATATAATTGAGGTATTTCCAATTTCAAAAGATGCCTTCTACATTTCAATTGACATGTTTCAAGCTTCAGTTGATGTTTTTTAAATTTCAATAGTTGAGTTTTAAATTTCAATTGATGTCTTTCAAGTACCACTTGATGTTTATAATTTGTTCTTGATGTCGTTTAAATTTCAAATATGATTTTTCAATTTCAATTAATATTTTTCCAAATTGAATTGACGTTTTTGAATTTTAATTGGAAATGATGTAGATTTTGATTATATTTGACATGTTCAACAGGAATTTGAACTTGATTTAAAGGCAGGAATTGTGATAGAGGAGCACATATACAGGGTGGAGCGCGGTATTTTGCTTATTTGCACTGCAGGCTGTGGCGGCACTGTTGCTTGAATAGAGTGGAGAGTGTGCGTGGCTTATAGTGGCTGACGGGAGATTTGTATTCGTCTGCTTTTCACGTGAGGAGATGTCATTTTGTGCTGATGCGTATTTTTCAAATGCGCACTCGATCATTGCAGTGCAGCGTCCTTTTCGTTTACGATTCGCTGTTCCCCCACGCGGAAGTGTTCCTGGACGGCAATCAATTGTAAATTGGGTAACTTAATTGATAACATTGAGAAGTCGAAGGTGTATATCAACCGTCTCAACACCTTGGAAGATCTAATTAACAATATTGAGGCTGAAATTGGCAGAATACCAGTCGACATGCTTGTTAGAGTTCATGAAAACTTCAGAAAACGTATGCAGCAGTGTGTGGATAGCGAAGGTCGACATTTGCCAGATACACTATTTAAAACCATGTAATTTAAAACTTCCCTTACTGTTCAATATAATTAAAATATAAAATAAATTTTTCTAAAGTTCATAATTTTTCATTCCCAAATTAGCAATTACCGCGCTCCACCCTGTATAATTAATATACACAAACCAGTTCTCTACTACATTGGTTAAACAGAGATCTAAAAACGCAATCCCTTCCTAATTCCTAGACTTCCATGGTTGTTTTAGTTTTGAAGGGAAATTTACCTTATTCACAAAATTTTTAAGATTCCTGGAGGGAACTGCATGGTAATTCGAGGCGATATTCCTGAGGGAAACTTAATTGTATTTCAAGGTACTTGCGCTCACTCTGAGTAGTTCAAGGTATTACAGAGAACTACAAACTCCAAGTAAATCGTCCATCGGTTGCTACCAGCACCTAATTTAAGCAATGATTTGAACAACAATAAAATTGTTGGATTTCTATCATAATCTGATTGCAGAGAATATAGTTTGTTTGCATAGAACATTTCTGATTGTGGAGAATATATCGTAGGGGCGATGTTCTTCTCCCAACCATATATTTTATTTTCTACATATGATAAAAAGCTAATATATTTTTGTGTGACAATTTAAGACTGAAGTTTCAAACAAATTACTTGAATTTTCGTGTTTAACAATTGTTTTTTTCCAATTCAAAATAGAGCACAAACATAAAACTAATTAAATGTTGGAGCTCCTGAAAATTTGCGGTTATTTATGAAACTATTAATAGTCAGTAACAACTATGAATGGTATTTTTAATGACGATCTCAATGGAGTTCGTCATTTCCTGTATTTTGTTATTTATAATAACATTTTCTTATAACCCTCGAGTGTATGGATTGAAAAATGTGTCATTTGTCGTTGTTTGGATGCACATATAACCTGTTTGCAGCTTTTTATAAATATAGCAGACATGTGTCCAAATATATTGTGTTTGCTAGTCAATATTACATGTTTGAGACACAATGATTAATATTTTATAATATATGTTTTTGTAACCCAAAGTGGATTTGTTTGTTAAAAACTGCTGAAAATAAAAACCTGATATATAGTAAAGGAACCAAAAAGCAGCAGATTTTCAATTCATGAAAGCCATGCTGGCAAACGTATACATGTTTCCTGCAATATGTTGCTGGGATCGTTGTTATTCAGCGTGTAAGTAAAGAATTAAACAACAAATTAATAATTTATGAAAACCGCACATTTTCGAGATTCACGATTGTGGGATTAAAGATCGTCTTAGTTGATCAGCTTGTTGTTCTAAGAGTATTGCGAAAACTTCTAGAGTTATCCTCATTTAAACACATTTATACAAGGTGGCGCACTTTCAATCCATTTCGCAAACACATACAGCGACTCCAGGTAAATGTTGCACAGCCAACTTGCAAATACAGTAACAGCAGCAGGAAATGCAGCACTTGGAACTACTGCACGACATTTGTACAGATGTTGGTGGAAATAGGAATCCCCCCTGTTGTGCCTGTACACAAAACATTTACGCATAAAAACTCCCAAACAAACAGATTGAAATGCATTTCTGTTACTTTTATTGTTCAACAAATAAACAAATGAACGAATGCAATGAATGACAAACTCCAAAAGGAATATAGTTTGACCAACCAGAAATACACGAGATACTGAAAGAAGAAACCGCATGTGTGAGTGACCGAATGAATGACATAAAAAGGACTGCACATGCATGAGCGTGTAAGTGTTCAATAAAGATGTTTGTGATTGTACTCGTATGCTGCAGGATGATTGCATTCATCTGTATCGCCGAGTTTGTGGTAGGAGAAGGATGTACTTAATATTGTTCATGTATTTGTTGTACTTATTAAAGGACATTTGTTTAAATTTCTATGACAGAGATGTAATCACATGCACATGCACACACACATTCAACCAGTACGACAGTGTACGTGCATATGTCGAGTTGTGTTTGTTTGTGTATGTGTGTGCAAAAGGACATGTCAGTTCGTTTTTGTGTGAGGTCGCACACATGCATATTATTGCGAACAATTTTGTGTGAATACACAGAACATTTTTAATTGAAATAATTTACTTTATGCTTTTGGGAGTTTTGGGAATTAAATTTGCACTCACAACGAATTGAATTTTAATGCTCAACCAGAGTTCGATTGAGGGTGGGAGGAAGGCAGTGCATTGCACTGCCCTAAGTGTCTCTCCTCCTCTGCCTACGTTATTCAGTAGTCTACTTTAAATTCTGTATTTTACATGCATTTCGATATCAATGTTGGGGAGTGCGACATATAGACTGCAACTGCGTGTGTTCAATAAATTTATTAATTTATTATATTTACTATTGAATCGACATACATACATATACGCACACATGGAGTGTTAATTCTACAAATTCACATATAAACACTGGGAGGATTGAGGGCACATTTCACTTGCTAGCAGTTGCAGGCAAAATAAAGTTTCACTGACTTCCGTGACTACAAAATTAATCGAAATTGTATCGATATCGGATTAATTTCTCTTACAAGTTTATCGAGATTGCGGATATAGAATGTCAAGAATGAGCCTGTGACAGCAGTACAGCAATTTCAATACAAACCTTCAGAATTTTGACAATTTAACTACCGACTTTTATTGTTTAAAAGTTACAGAATTGCGATACAGATATGTTCTTTAACACATGCAAAGAAAAAGATCTTTCGCCGTAAACAAAATTTTAGACAACCAAACTTCGTTCTAGAACTGTGTTTGCGGGAAACGAAATCCCTCATTTGCCACTAGAGTAACATTTTTTCCTTGACTTTGAAATTCATGGATCGCGAGGCGGCGTATTGTGACTAGAGTGTTCAACCCTGAAACCGAAAAACCACCAAAACTGGTTAATTCAATTCAATTTAATTCAATTCAAATCAATTCAATACAATTCAACTCAATTCAATTCAATTGAAGTCAACTCAATTAAATTCAATTCATTTCAATTCAATCCAATTCAAGTTAATTCAATTAAATTATATTCAATTCAATTCAATTCAAATCGCTTCAACTCAACTAAATTCAGTTAAATTCAATCACATTCAAATCAATTGAATTCAATTCAATTCTCTCAATTCAATTAAATTCAATTCAATACACTTCAATACAAGTCAACTCAATTCAATGCAATTCAATTAAATTCAATTCAATTTAATGTAATTCAATTCAATCCAATTCAATTCAACTCAATTCAATTAAATGCAATTCAATTCAATTCAATACAATTCAATTCAATTCAATTCAATTCAGTTCAATTCAATTCAATTCACTTCAATTCAATTCAATTCAACTCAATTCAATTGAGTTCAATTAAATTCAACTCATTTCAAATCAGTTCAATTCAATTCGGTTCAGTTAAATTCAATTCAATTCAAATCAATTCAATTCAGCGCAACTAAATTCAATCACATTGAATTCAATTGAGCTCAATTCAATTCTACTCAATTCAATGAAATTCAAGTCAATTCAATTCAGTGTAATTCAATTCAATTTAATACTATTCAATTCAATTTAATTCAATTCAGTTCTATTCAATTCAAGTCGATTCAACTCAATTCAACTCAACTCAATTCAATGGAATTCAATTAAGTTCAATTCAATTCAATGTAATTCAATTCAATCCAATTCAACTCAATTAAATTCAATTCAAATCAATTCAATTCAATTCAACTCAATTCAATTCAATTCAATTAAATGCAATTCAATTCAATTAAATGCAATTCAATTCAATTCAACTCAATTCAATTGAGTTCAATTAAATTCAACTCATTTCAAATCAGTTCAATTCAATTCGGTTCAGTTAAATTCAATTCAATTCAAATCAATTCAATTCAGCGCAACTAAATTCAATCACATTGAATTCAATTGAGCTCAATTCAATTCTACTCAATTCAATGAAATTCAAGTCAATTCAATGCAGTGTAATTCAATTCAATTCAATTTAATACTATTCCATTCAATTTAATTCAATTCAGTTCTATTCAATTCAAGTCGATTCAACTCAATTCAATTCAATTCAATTCAATGGAATTCAATTAAGTTCAATTCAATTCAATGTAATTCAATTCAACCCAATTCAACTCAATTAAATTCAATTCAAATCAATTCAATTCAACTCAATTCTATTCAATTCAATTCAACTCAATTCTATTCAATTCAATTCAATTCAATTTAACTCAATTCTATCCAATTCAATTAAATTCAATTCCATTCAATTAAATTCAACTCATTTCAATTCGGTTCAATTCAATTCGGTTCAGATATATTCAATTCGATTCAGCGTAACTAAATTCAGTTCAATTCAATTCAATCACATTCAATACAATTTAGCTGAATTCAACTCAATTCAATTATAGTCAATTCAATTAAATACAAGTCAATTCAATGTAATTCAATTCAATTCAATTTAATTCAATTCAGTTCAATTCAATTCAAGTCGATTCGATTCAACTCAATTCAAGTCAATTCAACTCAATTCAATGCAGTTCAATTAAGTTCAAATCAATTCAATGTAATTCAATTCAATTAAATTCAATTCAATTCAACTCAATTCAATTCAATTCAATTCAATTCAATTCAATTCAACTCAATTCAATACAATTCAATTCAATTCAACTCAATTCTATTCAATTCAATTGAATTCAATTCCATTCAATTAAATTCAACTCATTCAATGCAGTTCAATTAAGTTTAATTCAATTCAATGTAATTCTATTCAATCCAATTCAACTCAATTCAATACAAGTAAATTGAATTCAATTAAATTCGACTCAACTCAATTCAATTCAAATCAATTCAATTCAGCGCAACTAAATTCAGTTCAATTCAATCACATTCAATTTAATTGAGCTGAATTTAATTGAGCAGAATTCTAATCAATTCAATTAAATTAAATTCAAGTCAATTCAATGTAATTCAATTCAATTCAGTTCAACTCAACAAAATTCAGTTCAATTCAATTCAATCACATTCAATTGAATTGAGCTCAATTCAATTCTCTCAATTCAATTAAATTCAATTCAATACACTTCAATTCAATTCAATTCAATTAAATTAAATTCAGTTCAATGTAATTCAATTCAATCCAATCCAAGTCAAGGCAATTTAATTCAATTTAATTCAATTCCATTCAAATCAATTCAATACAATTCAATTCAGCTCAATTCAATTAAATTGAATTCAATTCAAATAAATTTCATTTCAATTTAATTCAATTCTATTCGTTTCAGTTCAATTCAATTTTGTTAATTTAAATTCAATTCAATTCAACACATCTAAATTCAGTCCAATTCAATTCAATCGCATTCAATTCAACTGAGCTCAATTGAATTTTACTCAATTCAATTCAATTCAGTTCAATTCAATTCAATTAAAGTAAATTCAGTTCAATTCAACTCAATTCATTTCAACTCAATTTAATTGAGTTCAGTTCAATTCAATTCTACTCAATTCAATTAGATTCAATTCAATGCAATTAATTCAGTGCAATTAATTCAATTAGTGGCTTAACGGGCTAGACGCTGCAGAAGATGATGCTTCACAAACATCGAAACGATCGTCCAGCGAATGTGAGTTCGAATCCCACCCGCAGCATTTGCATTTTTTTCACTAACCGGAGAAAACATGATCTCTAAGCCTAAAATATCATTAAACCAATTCAATTCAGTTCAAGTAAATTCAATTCAGTTCAATACAATCCGATTCAAATTAACTCAATTCCATTCAATTCAGTTCAATTATGAATTCAATTCAGTGAATTCAGTTTAATTCAATTCAGTTCAATTAAGAAAATTTAAATATATTTAAAATCAGAATAATGGTGTTAAATTCTCTGAATAATAATGATAATTTTTACGGACAAAGGAAACAATAAAAGAAAATATTATATTGCTTTCCAAGCAAAACTAAAAACCGAAAAGAAACTGTAAATAAATCCAAAAATTAACCGGTAACGCCGGTTTTTTCCATTCTGTGAAACCGAAAACCGGTTTCTGGAATATGTGAGTTTTTGAATAAACCGAAAACCGGTTATTCGAAAATGTCACTTTTTGAACACTCTAATTGTGACACCTGATGAAAAAATTTTATACTGAAAACTTGAGGGAAAATTGGACAACGTGAGGATAGAAAACGGTGAATGTCGACGACGGATAAACCACGAACTGTATAATCTGTATCCCGATATCGGCGTAGTTATGCGTAACAAAATAGCGCATTTACACTGGCTATTCGAAGACATACTCGAAGTACATCGAAAAATACGATGACCACACGCTGAAAAATAACGCCCCCAGCAACATATTGCAGGAACCATGTACATGTTTGTAAGCACTGTTTCCGTGAATTGACGATCTGCCGCATTTTGTTTTTTTTTTTATTGTGTGTCACGTTTTTGTTGTCATGTATTTTCAAGAAACAAAGCCAAATTTAGGCCACAAATACATATATACCTATTAATCATTGTGTCCCAAATACATATGTTATATTAAATAGCAAACACAATGTGTTTGGACACAAGCATATGTACTATATTTTCGACAAGCTACAAACACTTTATATTTGCATCTACACAACAAAAAAGAGACTAATATTTTTTTGGTGGAGAATACGTTTGAAACACCAGGTGGAAAATTGCGTACGAGAGTTTGGTGTTTGCAATTGGAGGAGAAAAAAGCTGAAGATCCAGCAGGTTGGATAAATATGTTATCCTCAGTTTGTAGTTTATATTTGCGACAAGCTACAAACACGTTATATTTGCATACATACAACAAAAGAAACTTTTTTCAACGTGCAAGACTTCGCTTGAAATACCAGGTGGAAAGTTGCGTACGAGAGTTTGGAGGAGAAAATTGGAGGAGAAAAAACTGAAGATTGCGCCTGTTAGAAAAACAAGTTATCCTCATTTTGAAAGGTCCTTGAGCCCTCTGGGTTGTTTGAGGCCACCCACATTCGTAAGTAAGTAGATGTCTACACCAATCACCTTAAATTTCTTTCGCTTAGTGTCGCCGATGTTATCGAGTAATTAGCCATGATAAAGCTTCTCCAAAATCCGATATCGAAATTATCGAAATCGATATAATACTGTAGATTCCAATGAGTGAGTATAAATCTAGAAAGCGCACAGCTCACTGATTGTGTGCGCCCCTATCCCTACATATGATGTAATGGGAAACATTTGGTTTTTAATGTCTTCCTATTACAGGATCGTATTCAGTTATATACCGATTCTGTTGCTAGATACGCCCGCAACTACTTTAGTTTGCTACCCCTGGCAGATTTCAAAATAGGAATCTGTCGATGGGTGCATATTTTGGACAATATGATGTCTCTTGTATAATGAGTCGAATCAGACGTGACACTTAAGTTTGAACTTTCTCAGATAGTTAAGCTTGAAATTTATGGTGCAAATTTTGCACAATCCATCTTTTCCTAGGATTGCCTGGTATTTTTTCCACGAAACAATTACTGCTTGATAAGATCACGAAACTCGACATTCATCAATTTCGCCTAGATTCATTTATAGTTTGTGTTGAAAAACTATCCAAACGAAATTAGATATTAAGTAAATTTTTAGCAACAAACTAATGTATATTCAAATTGCGTTTACTTTTGCTTCTTAGTGTACCTGCCAACTTACATTCCACTTCATCACATAGTGATGTGCAAGTTGAGTTCATATTTGAAATTTTTCATACACATGGATTGCATTTTAATTTTCTGGCAACCCAATAGCGAAATATAAATTTATATACATTTTGTTGGAAAACTATTTTTGTTGTTTGAAAATTCAATTTTGATTTCGACCATAATTGTTCAAACTAACTAACTGTCGATTAGTGTCTAGCGTTTTGTATGTCATATCCAAAACTATTGCTGTCCTAGCAGTAGTTGTAGTTGTCCTTGCTGCCGCTTAGCTTGTGTGTATGTCCTTTTTACAACTTTTAATTACCTAATGAAGAAAAAGAGAATTTTTAAATAAACTTTAAATAAACTATAATACGATTAAGTTCTTAACTTCAGCAATTGCTATAAGACCAAGCAGAGGAAAAAAATTGTCAACCGTAATATTTATCTGAAAATGAATGTGTAACTGTAATAGCAATACAAACACATGTAATGAATGTCCTTACATATTGTTTACATACATATAGTATATGTCCTTTATGAAATTGATAATTCCATATATCTATGTCGTACTTTTATCCCAGTTATAGTTGATTACAGAATGGTAATAACGATTTAGTCATACACTAGCATTGGCTGCTGCTGCTAAATTGAAACTATAATTCGGAGGATTAATAGTAATTATGTGTTTTGTGTTCTCTTTAGGCGGGAATGAGGGGCAAATGCAAATGCTTGGAGCCCCTACTTGCATAGTTTCAATGAATTGTGGGCGGTTAATTATCGCTGACAAACACTTAGGGCCAATTTTTGACTGGTTATTTAAATTGGTAATCAGTTGATTTTTATTTTTGTTTGATCTGACTTTAAATTCGAAAAGAGTTTTTCAGTGCTTTGTCAAATAATCATATTAATCATACTATGGCAACAGTGGCAAATGCCACGAAAAATAACCGGTATTCATACAATTATCGACTAATCGTTACAATGCATTAAGTTAACGCCAGTTTTAAAAGAAAAGTTGACAATATTTAATGAAATTGGAAAGAATTTCGGCAGAAATTAAGTTCTAACTGAACTAAGAGTTAAATGATACGATTTTATTGTCATTTCAACTAGGAGGATGATTACAACTGTTCACATTAACAGTTAAAAAAGCTTTTTCTTCTTCTTGTTCTTCTTTTGTTCTTGTTTTTATTTTCTGTCAAAATCATATGGTCACTTGGCTGTTTAAATACCAATCAACTATTAACCTTAAAAATTAATTCAGAGTTTAAATTAACGTTGATCTGAGATGATTTTCCACTCAAAAATTGGGCCTTGTGACACAAAACATGTTTAAATTAGTTTTCAAAATTAGTTAGAAATCAAAAGACAGTGGAATCGAATGCTGGTCCTTCCCAGAATAAGCAGGGAAATAATCTTTTCTCAAAGGAGAGTGATTTCTGAAAACGCCAGATATCCAACTGAGATCAATCTCTTAATAACTGCAGGTTTTTCTCAGATTAAGTCATAAAAGTACTTGTATGTTACATGAGAACGAGGGTTCGATCCCTGCCCTGACCACCTTACATTTCTGTATAAGACGGGCAGTTCGCTTAGAGACTAGAGTTGTGTAGTTCACGAACGAACTAGTTAAATTGAACGATTCACTCTTCACTAGATGAACTACACCATTTCCAATTGAAATTTGAAAAATTTCAATTTAATTTTGAAAAATATCAATTGAAATTTGAAAATTCTATTTGAAATTTGAAATACATCAATTGAAATTTGAAAATTCTATTTGAAATTTGAAATACACCAATTGAAATTTGAAAAACATCAATTGAAATTTAAAATACATCAATTGAAATTTGAAACACACTAATTGAAATTTAAAAGACATCAATTGCAATTTGAAACACATCAATTGAAATTTGAAATACATCAACTGAAATTTGAAATACATCAATTTAATTTTGAAAAATATCAATTGAAATTTAAAACACATCAATTGAATTTTAAAACACATCAATTGAAATTTGAAACACATCAATTGAAATTTAAAACACATCAATTGAAATTCAAAACACATCAATTGAAATTTAAAACACATCAATTGAAATTTAAAACACATCAATTGAAATTTAAAACACATCAATTGAAATTTAAAATACATCAATTGAAATTTAAAACACATCAATTGAAATTTAAAATACATCAATTGAAATTTAAAATTCGTCACTTGAAATTACAATTGGAAATGGTGTAGATGAACTACATAGTTCACACTGTTCCGCTCTTTTATTTCAGTAGTTCACATGTTTCAGCAGTTTTTTGTACAGGGTGTCTGGTGGCAAATTTCTATTTTAAATGCGATTATTTCAAAAAGTAATAAACGGTGCGGAGGGAGGGTGGCGCCGCTGCAATTATCGATTGTCAGTCACGATGTCGCAGTGGTCGAGTGACCATCGTGCGTTCGCTGTGGAGACATTTTTTAAGAGTATGTAATGGTTCTTAGGTAATTGCTCGTCGACAATTTTGTTCAAATTTCGGTATTCGGCGAATTCGTGATGGACCGAGTGTAAATTTAATTCGTTCGTTGGTGCAGAGATTCTGCGTAACTGCTTCGACTATGAACGTCCAGCTGATTTTCAAGGACTCCCGAAACATTGAACTTTCAATACGGAAAAGAGCAGCCTCACTGGGACTTCTAAGAGTGATTGATTATTCATGAAATTTTAAAAAGTGATATCTGAAGTTCCATCCTTTTAAAATTCAAATCGGTCAAGAACGGAAAGTAAGTGACTTTGATTTACGCAAAAATTTTTGTGAAACGATGTTGGAGGGTTTTCGCACTGTAAATCCCTTTCTTTTGGAGCGACGAGGCTCATTTTCACTTAAATGGCCACGTCAACAAGCAAAACTGCCGTTACTGGTCGCCAAGAACCCGCAACCCTCGATTGAAACATCAAAAACCATTGCATTGCCCCAGGGTAACTGTTGGGTGTGAGATAATTGGACCATTTTTTTCGAAAATTCTAGAGGCCAGGCGATAAATTGCAACGGTGAAAATTATCGACGCATGATTACGGAATTATTTTTGCCAAACCTGCGAGCTCATCCATCGTACTCTTCACACACTTGGTTTCAACAGGATGGCGCGACTGCACACACAGCCAGAGCTTCGATGAATTTGCTTCGGGAAAACTTTCCCCAAACACTGATCAGTCGCTTTGGGGATGTCCCCGAGGTCGCCTGATCTAACTCCCATGGAGGTCGCCTGATCTAACTCCCATGAATATTTTTTATGAGATGGATTATAATGACAATCCCCAATCTCCTGTGGCTTTAAAGGAAAATATTCGTCGAAAAATCAGCTCAATTGAACCAAGTTTACTGCAGCGTGTGGCGCAGAACACAAGGCTCCGTTTTGAACAGTGTGTTCAACTCGACGGAAGACATCGGGATAACATACTCTTTAAAAAATAAAATCCGCATTTCCATTCTATCGTTCAATATTCATAATAAAACTTTGTGTCAATTATTATGTTTTTTATTTAAGTTTGAAAATATAAATCTGCTACCAGACACCCTGTATTTCCATAGTGCAGTTCCCTCCGCCATTTTCTAGTTCAAGCTCTCTTTGTCAAACCCAATATGCACAAAGGCTCCTAATGTTGCAATCTATGTGGAATGGATATTCTACACAATAACTACAGCGCTAAGCACAACACGTGTTCCAAAATGTAAAAAAAAAAATACCGAAACACCAATATTTCAGAAACGGACTAACCCAATCATTAAGCCGAACTTCAATAGGGCGATTTAGTATAAAGAAATGTCACAGTATCGAACTGAAATGAGTTCTTTAGTTCCCAGCTCATGTGAACTGTTTAGCTGAAATGATACAATGAACTAGTGAACTAAATGAATGAACTTGTTCATTCTGTTGAGCTGCCAACTCAATTCTATTAGAGACGGCTACACCATCGAGTTATTAAGGTCGCGGATACTTGCCCTTATTAGCCATACTACAGACTCTTCAATGTCTTTGCTGAACGGTAAGGTGGGATCAATAAGTCCGTGACTTTTCGAACTTCACTCATAGTTATATGAAATGCAACACGGCTCTCATCAAGAAAAAAGGATGTACAAGTAGAGAAGAAAAAAACCCCGCAATTTGGCAACCCTAGGAGAAGAGAACCAAAAAGGTCGACGCGATTCACTCAAACGCATTTCTTTTTCGCGTCATAACTTGATTATTTCATACTTTATGTAATTTTATTTAAATATGGTTGGAATTTTTATAGTTAGATATAATAACACCATCAGAAAACTGTTCTTGTATTGAAATATTCAACGAAGAGGGTAAGAGAGAGAGAGCAGAGAAACGACCCGCTTCACTCGTTTCCTTTGTTGGCATTCCACTCCATGATTACATTTTCTTCTCTATACCATAGTTGCTTTATGCATCAAGTACCACCCATAGACTAATACATAACGGGTTTTTTAACAGAGACGCCACAAAAGTAATTCGATAGCGACAGCAAACGACGCCATATTTTTTCCCGCTCTTTTGACATTTCTCTTCAGTAAGCTTTGCCATTTCATCATGGAAAGATATACGAGCCAACAACGAGTCGAAATTATTAAAATTTACTACCGAAATTTGGAGTCAGTGGCCTCAACTTTAAGAGCGCTACGTCCAATTTATGGTCGTCAGGGATGAGGCTCAATTTTGGCTGAATGGCTTCGTCAATAAGCAAAATATGCGTTATTGGTCAGACAGCAATCCACACGTAATCCATGAGTCATCATTGCATCCCGAAAAAATTACGGTTTGGTGCGGTTTATGGGTCGGCGGCGTCATTGGGCCGCACTTCTTCCGTGATGATCAAGACCGGCACATTACTGTGAATGCGAATCGCTACCGTTCAATGATAACCGAATATTTCTGGCCCCAATTGGATAATATGGACTTGGAGGACATGTGGTTCCAACAGGACGGCGCCACAAGCCACACAGCGAATGCCACAATCAATTTATTGGAAACCAAGTTTGGTGAACGTGTTATCTCACGAAATGGCCCAGTCGATTGGCCGCCTCGGTCGTGCGATTTGACGCCGTTAGATTATTTCCTGTAGGGCTACGTCAAGTCTATGGTCTATGCCAGCGACGATTGATGAACTTCGTACGAATATCGAACGTGAAATTGCAGCAGTATCGGCCGATTTATGCTTGAAAACCGTCGAAAATTGGGTTCAGCGTCTGGACTTCTGCAATCGTGCCCGTGGTGGCCATGCAAAAGAAATCGAGTTCCATACATAATGGCATCGAACGTACTTTCACAGGAATAAAGAATTTCATTGGTATCTAAAACCGGTTTTGTTTTATTTAAAAAAAACTTTTGTAGCGCTCTTATTGAAAAACCCCATAGATACATTTATTCTCTCAATAAATTAAACGTCATAGGTACGGTGGAAAGTAAACATTTGATGGTGGAAAACATGGGTTCAATAATACCAGATAGAAGCAATAGTAAACAACGTCCAACAATGGAACAACAACCGAATTTCGTGTTTTTGTGGCAATCTAGTTGTGTTATATACAATACAAATGTATACCAACGATAAAAGTCAACAAAAAACTGTAAAATACATTTAAATTTTTCAGTTCTACACCAAAACGACATGAAAAAGTTAAGTGAACATATTATGTAACTCCACCTGGTGTAAGTTAATTTTAAATTTAATTTCTCTCATTTCCACAAACCTACGACGAAGAGTGTGAAATGAAACGTCAGATGAGAGAATAAATGTATCTATGTATGGATTAGTCTATGGTACCACCTGTTAATAGACTACTGTAAAATTTTCAGCAAGTTCCGTTAATTACTTTGCGTTTAACAGCTGTTCAAATTTTTTTATAAATGAAAAAAAGTGAATTTCGAGTGCTTATTAAACATTATTTTTTGCGAAAAAACACCGTCAATCAAACCAAGGAAAAGCTGGATAAATACTATGGGGACTCTGCACTATCGATTTCAATGGTAAAGAAGTGGTTTACTGACTTTCGTTGTGGTCGCACAAGTACAAATGACGCTGAACGATCTGGACGGCCAATTGAGGTCAATAAACCACAAAATGTGGAAAAAATCCACGATATGGTGTTGGCTGATCGAAGAGTAAAAGTGCGTGAGATTGTTATGCCATTGGCATTTCATATGGCCGTGTGGTTTCGATTTTAAATGATCAGGTGGGTTTAAGAAAGCTGTCTGCAAGATGGGTGCCGCGTTTGCTCTCAATCGATCATAAACACACGGGTGCACACGTGTGTAGTCTCAATGGAAAAATTCCACGAATTGGGCTACGAATTGGTTGGTACCTCATCCACCATATTCTCCGGATTTAGCGCCCAGTGAATATTTCCTATTTCCAAACCTAAAGAAATGGCTTGGTGGAAAGAGATATAGCTCCTACGATGAAATTATTGATCAAACAAATCCCTATTTTATGGACCTCGAAAAATCCTATTTTTTGGAAGAGATACAAAATTGGAGAAACGTTGGACTAAGTGTATTGAGCTAAAAGGAGATTATGTTGAAAAATATTTTTTTTTGCAAAAAAAAACTGTGTTTCATTCAAAAAGTCAAAGACTTTTTGTTCTGCCCTTTGGCGGGACGGGATGACGTGTTTGTTAACGACATCTAATTTGGCACCAGACCAGACTTCTTCCACCTTAGCGATGGCGCCTTTGTACATTCCAAAAGCAATGAGCTTAATTCGGCCTTGGTAGCAAACAGCAGCCTGCGTCGCAGCAGACGGGAGCTGACACAGGAGAATCTCCAAAGACCTCATAGTAAAAAATAAATGGTTTCCCATTACATCCCATGAAGGAAGTGGGGAGAGCTTCTCACAACCAGTAAGCTGTGCGCTTTCTAATTTTATATCCACTGTTTGTGACCTATAGTTTTTGCACCGATTCCGAACGATATTTTGAAAAGCTTTTTCATGGCTAAGAATCTACCTCAAATTGTGTGATTGTATATCTGTTATGTTGCTTTTCCATCTCGCTTGTCACTACTTGTAACCCTGTACCCTGAATAAAATTTTAAACTTTTATTAAATGCGGACATTAAGTTGTCATCGTTTTTATAGCCGTCTTAATTTCCATCCTCTTTTGACTTTTACATAAATATCGAATGCAATTTTAAAGATATAGTATAATGTATGGATCTATTTTTAGTTGGGAAACTATTCCAATGATATTTGAATTGATTTCATTTGATATTCATTTCGTACTGGCAAAAAATTTACATATTCTCAATTGCAGTCTCCCCGTTTTATTTTTTATTTTTAGTATTATTCTTCTTGGAATACAGAATTCAAGGAACAAGGAGAGAAAATGATAATAAAACCGAAATGAAACTAACAAAAATTTGCATTACAAATTTCCTTTTTCAATTTGTTCTGAAAGGAACACAAGGAATGCAAAATATATAACTATATATATATAAATAGATGTATACCGATATATACATATTTATCGATATATATATAGATACCGAAATATATGTATTTATATGTATTAGGGTGTCGTATATTTTTAAGATTTCACGGATTGTTTAAATGCGAATACGAGTATCCAGTTTTGCATCAATATCGTTTCTAATAAGAATAAATGTTATGAAGTCGATGGAGGTTTGTTTGTGTTGAATTAAGCCCAAATTCTTAACCCTTTGTGGAAATCAACTGGTTAAACCTTCTAGTGTGTACACCAAGAGGATTTGGTTGAAACCACCGTAAATTCAATAGCTGTAACCGAATCAAAAATGAGTTTGTGCTAAGTAACTTTGTTAGTTTTCATGACTGAATACAGTTAAAAAAGTTCCGATAATCGAAACTTAGTTGCCACAACTGACAAAACCGTATTTACCAAGTTTCTTGTCATTTACCCTGTGTAACCCATTACCCATCGCCGTGGATAAAGCCCGCCAACCCATTCCCCATGTATAATGGGTAATTGTGATGAGTAACTTCACATTATGTTCCCCAATACCCTCAGGGTAAACGATTGCTACCCATTCCCCACGGCAATAATACAGGGTTACCCAGGGTAACCCATTACCCATGAAATACCAACCCTGTTTCTTTGTGTGTATGTCCTAAGCTGCAGTTTCTCCCACTCGGACATATTTTTCCCAGTTCTGTGGGTAATTCTAAAGAGGATGGTATTTATGACCACTCCAGGGTATTTGCCCAAAATCATTTAAAACCCATAAACAATAGTCAATGTGAATGAAAATACATAATTTAATTGTGACAACCGAATTGAATATAATTCTTTGCTATATGTCGCAACCGTATAGCAAAGAATTTCGGTTGTTGTAATTGACTTACATAAAAATTCGGTTGACATAACAGTATTCGTTGAGAAATTCGTTCGCTGAAACTGAATTGGTCAAAAATTATTTTGTTGCAAACGAATTAATGCCAAATTAGTTTGTTAGAAACAAAATAATGAAAACTGTTTTGGATGCAACGTAAATGTTTGGAAACTAGGTTATAAGTAAATAAACAAATTCTTTACCATTACATCCCATGAAGGGACTTAGGAAAGCTTCTCCAAATCAGTGAGCTGGACATTCCGCAGGGAGCGTGCGCAAAATCTCCAAAATTGTTGACATTGGTCATTCAACTGTACACGATATCATTGTATGCTTCAGAACCTGTGAAACGGTGCAAAATAGACCGGGACGGGCCCATTGTGAAATGTTTTCCGAAGCAGGGAAATATTTTCTTGTAGGCCGGGTTAAGGCTAATAATTTTCTAAGTGTTTCCGGCTGAAAATGAATTAGGTAAAAAAGCAAGTATATCGACGATACGAAATGTGATTCACAGGGCGGGTCTAAATTGGGAGCGGGACAACGGCCACTTATTGGTGAGCGTGGCCGGCAGATTCGTTTAAACTTGTCAATGGAATGCGAAAATGGGAAGTTTTTTTTCTGGAGAATCGTTTTGTTTACTGGCGATGGAGAGTTTATTGCATTTGGGTCCGATGGTAAACCTATTGGTTGGAGAGGCAAAGATCAGGAACATAGTTTGAAGGATCTAAATCCGACTATTAAACGCGAAGGTGGGTCAGTGACGACTTGTGGATAATTTTCGGCAGCAGGGCCGATTAGGGTGATTAAAGACCAACACGTGTATCTAAATATTCTGAGGGAGAGTGGCAAAAATGTGGATCTTGCAGAAGGCAGGTTCTATCGAGATAATGACCCACACATGACATGATAATGACAAACACAAGCCCATAAAATACGATCCTGGCTTCTTTCCAACGTCCCCATATCCTGGAAATACCTCCCCAGATCCCAGATATTAATCCTATAGAAAATTTGTGAGATTATCTCGACAGGAAAGTTCAAGAACGCATGATTTCCAGCAGATTTCCAGAAACGTGCCAAAAGTGCCAAAAAGTTACGCCTTGTCGAAGGCGGGTTCTATCGGAATAATGACCCAAAGCACAAGGCCATAAAGTACGATCCTGGCTTCTGTCCAACGTTTCCCATGTCATGGAAATACTTCAATAGATCCCAGATATTAATCTGTGGGATTATCTACACAGGATAGTTCAAGAACGCTTTGTTTCCAGCAGATTAGAGGTGGAAAATGCCCGTTTGGAAGAATGGAGGAAAGTGGCGAAAATTAGTAAAGTCTGAAAATGGTTGGAGATAGCAATGGTTTGCATACGGGATATTAATTTACATTGAAGGAAACCTGGAACCGAAGATCATTGAAAATGTCCGAGATTGACGTGCGCAGTTATTCTGAAGTAGTTGAAGTTTTATTAGTTTATTTGTATTCATAACCAATGAATAAAGATGTATCTATTACAGGTGGAAGCGTTAGAACAGCTTATTTGAATTTTTTCTTGTCGTTGTGGTCCGACCTTGTCAAATATTGTTTATACCAATTCCAAGATGTATCTAGTACAGGTGGTAGCGTTAAAACAGCAGATTAAATTTTTTATAGTCGTTGTGGTCCGACCTTTCAAAAAATTTTGTTTATACCAATTCCAAGATGTATCTAGTACAGGTGGTAGCGTTCAAACATCAGATTAAATTTTATATTATCCTTGTGTTTGTTGCCGAAAATTACAACAATTCCTCCTGATATAACCTGAAATAAATACATCATGCCAATAACGATCAACTGAATTTGACAAGGTCGGCTACTGAAATAAAAACAAAATGCCTTCAATACCTACTGCTTCTACCTTAGTTATTTTGGCATGCAATGAATATGAATTTAGTTTTCTCGATTTTATAACCTGATAAATGCACAATGAAAATGCATACTACACATTTCTTTGTAAAGTTTTTTTTTTAATGATTTGACGATAAAATTATTGTAGATTAGTGTCCCAGTTTGGCTTAGAGTAGATGTAATTCCGTTGTACCAATCTCAACTCATTTTCCTTTCGTAAAAAGCTATTACATTTAACATTGGTAGGGGTTTCCAAAAGTGTCAGGTAGATTTTCGCAGTTCAGAATGGGTGTTCTCTTGTGGCAACGAGGCGCTAAGATTTCAGCAACAAAAAATCATCTTCAGCGACGAGGCCCATGTTTTGCATGATCGGGTACATAATCAAGTACAGTTGCAAGATTTAGGGTAATACCAGTCAACACTAGGTCCAGCAAGTGGCAATGCATTCGGAGAAAGTCAGTAATTGGTGTGGATTGTGTGGTCGGTTGCATCATCTATCCATACTTCTCCCAAAGGGATGATGGCATTGCCATCTCCGTCATCAAAGAGCTGATGCCACAATGAACATTCTGCAAGAGCGATTTGGGGCCATGTTTATCTAACGCAGAGCCGACGTGAATTGGCAACCGAGATCGTGCGATTTGCCCCCATTATGACTTTTCTTATGAAGTTACTTTAAATCGTAGGTCTATGCTAAACGATCTGGCTCAAGTTAACATTACCCGTACCATCGGTCAAATTCAGCCTGATTTATGCGCCAAAGTGATCGATAATTGGAGCTTTCAGATGCGCGCCATCCAGCGAAGTCGCGGCGGCCATTTGAACGATGTAGATAATATTCAACACTTAATGAATTCAACAAAACCTACGTGGATATCTCACACGCAATTTGTTTTACGCAATTTTAATATCTGCCCGTCCCTATTGGAATCCTCTTTAAAATATAGAAGTTAGGCGATTGATCTTTTCTGCATTACCATGAAACGATGGGTAATGAGTTGTGATTTTTCTTTGGTAATGTGTCTCCATTACTCCTAGATGCACTTTAGATTACTTTTATAAAATAACAGAATAGGTTGGGATTTTGTATACTTCGTTTATAAAAACTAGAATAATAAATGCTGCCGTCAGGCAAATCATCGTTTCTTTAATAGGTGATTTTTGAATTTAGTGTTAAAATGTTATAGCGAAAATACAAGACACCCTAATATACATAAACATAGCATATATATATGTGTGTGTATATTAGAATGCAGTAACAACCTTAAGGTCTTTTGTCAAGAGAAATTATTTTAATTTTCTATATATATTCCTGTGACACTTTTTGAACTTTGACACTCTATCCCATAAAGTCCCATAAAAACATTTGTGTAGTAGGTAGGATACGATGCAAATCAAACGTGTTAAGGGAAAAACTGCAAATTAATTAAGAAGTGTCAAAATAGCTTAGAAATATTTTCCAAATCAATTTCTGCAACATTGAAAATTATTGCTTTGCATAAATTGCAATAAAATATTGAATATGCCAAATTATAAAGACATGACCTGCAATTCATACGACCACAGAACAAACAGCAGGAGTTGCAACAAACAACAGGCAGCCTCGTAAGGATATGTACATATGAATGTGTAGATATGTCCTCACATCCTTTGGTCGTCAGTTGAAAAGCCTGTGTCACAAACGACAATGTCTTAACATCTACTTTGAGGGGTGATATCTAGAGAAAGAGAAAGAGGGAGAGAGATGAATAGGACAGTGCATAACAACATATGCTGTGAATAGTCAGGTTGTAAAATCTTAAATAGGTTTGAATTTTTTTAATTGTTAATTTAATAAATGTTTCGTGTCACTACGAACGAAAAGGATATACAAAATAAAAGTATTGAAACAGTAGTTGAGTGTCCTTCCGTAGCAAAGGCATGTGAAGCTGTAGGAGTTTGCCTGCATGACTTTCCAAGTAACCAATCTATTTATAACAGCCACTAGAATATATACTGTATAACAAATTTTGCAATTCAAACTGTAAAATTCAATCAAAAATAACCGGCTTTTTCTCTTAAATGTTGTTAGTTTAGTTATGAGTTATTTATGTTAGATACTTACTATAATTAGTTAATTATTATTATAAGACATAAGTATACTTATGTACCTGGAACTAAATATCCGTTAATTATAAATATTTACCATGAATTGTTAATAAACTATTGAATATTGTTGAGTTTAAAAGATAAAAACTTGTCGACAATTGCACTATTGCTTACAACGACTAACGGCTGTAATGACCTATTTTCGCTGGTCCCTTCAAGGTCGTTGTAAACGATTTCTACTGTAATTACATTTCTTGCAAAACCAAATTAGGATTATCCATGAATTTCCAGCGAAGTCGTGGTCGTCCTAATTTCCTGCTTCCAATGGCTACGTTATCGAAAACCATTCGCGCTGGCTCATCTTCGTCCGTTCTGATATCATGATCTAACCACCTAATTTGATTCGTCTACGGGGGGCTAACAAAAGATCGCTTAATAGAATAGAAAAAACTAAACAACAAAAGTTTTAATTTTATATCTTAATTCTTCATCTTTTTGTATTTTATCAACGTAATCGCCATTTATTTCGATACATTTTTGAAGTCGATAAATACACCTTGAAAACAGTCTTCAAAATCTTCAAATTTGCGCCTTCTGGGCTCCATACCATGCTTTGTTGTTTGGTTTCAGGATCGTACTAGTAAAACCATGCTTCATCACCTGTTACAATTTTCTGAAAAGTGGAAGACTTCCCATTTTTAAATTTGTCAAGAAAATATTGAGCAAAACGCACACGTGCCTCTTTTTGAGCTTCAGTGAAAATTCTAGGAACCCATCGTGCAGATTTTTTCGTGTATCCAAGATTATTTTTTAAAATTCGCGATACAGCCATGGCATTCAAGCCCAGATCTTCAGCAATCATTTCCTGGGTCAATCTTGGGTCTTCGTCAATTTTAGACTTCACCAGCGCTACACTTACATCGTCAGTCGCAGATTTTGGACGGCCTTCTCGAGGTGCGTCCTCCACAGAAAAATGTCCGGTGTGGAATCTCCGGAACCACTTTGAAATAGTCACGAGGGATGGGGCATACACTCCAAATGCTGTTTGGCATCCACTAAATATTTCCACAGGCTTGAGCTTACGCCGAAATCCAAAAAGAATAACAAACCGAATTTCTTGCTGCGTTGGCACAGGGATATCCACTGACACTGCTTCACTAATTTTACGTTTTCTTGTCTCCATTTTTACCGATCATTCTGAAAATTAGAGTGATATATCGTAAGATTATAACAAACAGTATGTAATTTTTGATTTATTAAAAACTTATAATATGACAGCAACTAAGCGAACTTTTGTTAGCCCCCTCGTAGCTGTCCGCGTCAGAATACAAGTGATATAGCTCTGCGTTCCAATGACGTCGGTACTCGCCGTTTTCTTTAACAGAACCATATGTATATTTTACGGAGAATTTTTCTCTCGAATGCTCCCAGGTGTTTTTCATCCACTTGCGATATGACCCAAGTATCGGAGCCATATGTCAGGACAGGTAAAATGATAGTCTGATACAGCTGGACTTTTGTCCGTCGAGGGAGGGCTTTGTTCCTAAACTGCTTGCTGAGCCCAAAATAGCATATATTTGCAAGCACAATTCTCCTATTTATCTCCAGGCTGTCGTTCTTGTCCTTGGTCACGGCGGATCCAAGGTAGACAAATTCATCTACCACTTCGAAATTAAATCGGTTGTCGGCGTTCAAGTGTGGACCAAGTCGAGAGGTTTGTCTACTCGTTGACACCATTAGTTTCGTATTGTCCTCATTAACAGCAAGATCCACCCTCACTGATTCTCTTTCGATTCTTGAAAATACTGCTGTAACTTCTCGCAAGTTTCGCCCAATGCTGTCTATGTTGTCAGCATATGCCAACAACATATGGCTTTTCGTGTTGATGGTCTTGTTGATATTTACTGCAGTTTTTCTCATTATTATCTACATTAAGATGTTGAGCAGAAGGTGTGTCGCCTTGTCTCAGTCCTCGCTTGGTTCCGAATGGTTTGGTGAGGTCTATCCATACGTTCACTGCTGATTTGGCATTGGTCAGCACCATTCAACAGAGGCGAATCAGTTTTGCTGTAATCCCAAGTTCTGACACAGCTTCGTACAGTTTTCCCCTTATGGGGCTATCGAATCAGCTTTGAAATCGACAAAAAGATGGTTAGTATCGATTTGATTTTCTTGCGTCTTTTCCAGGATTTGATACAGCGTAAATATTTGGTCAGCCGTGGACTTCCGTGGTCTAAAACCACTCCGATAAGGTCCAATCAGGTTTTCAACAATTGGCTTTAGTATCTCACATAATAAGCCCGACCAGACCGTATACGCGATGGGTAAAATACTGATACCACGATAGTTGGAACATACTCACGGATCACCCTATTTGAGTACAGGACATATTACACTGAGACTCCAATCGTCAGCCATAGAGTCCCTCAACCATATGCCGCATATAAGTTTTTTGCATGTGGGCTAACATTCCTTCGCCAGCGGCCTTAAAAGGCTCAGCGGGTAGTCCATCCACATCAGCGGCTTAATTATTCTTAGGCCGGGAAATTAGCATTCTAATCTCCCCCTCGTAGGGGGTAGTACAATCTACACTGTCTTCCACAATCAATATATCCTGATCTTCAGTGGAAGAGTCTGATTGGAGTAGTGATGAAAAGTGGTCTCTATACATTTTAAGCACACACCGCTTATCTGTCACCAGATTCCCATTCTCGTCCTTGCAGGAGGGCAGCCCATTATTCGGCCCGGCATTCTATCTTCTTACACTCTGGTAAAATTTTCGTGATTCATCATTCACCCTACCCATTTCGGTCTATTCACTCTCTCTCTCTCTCTCTCTCTCCCACTACCATTTTTCCACCAATATAATAGGTTTTCCTTCCTTCCCACTCTCTTGTACCGCTCACTCGCAGCACGCGTTGTAAAGGGCACCTTAGACCAGTGGATTGTCGGACCGACTTTCGAGTCGGGCCGACTCATCTCCCAGTGTAAGGTGAAGTCGGGCAGTGGGCCAACTAGTCGGGCAAAAATCAAAACTAGTTTGATTTTCAGTAAGTCGGCTAGTGTAAGGCGAAACAATGCCCGACACGAAAGTCGGCCTGACAAATAGTCGGCCGACTGGTTCGCAGGTCTAAGGCGCCCTTAACTGACTGCTCCGTTGCCATGCGTGCAGCGTCTTTTTCATCAGTTGCAATGCGACATCCTTCGTCGTACAATGGCTTATCCTTCTGCGGTTTTTTATTTTGACATCCAACAATATATTGAACTAGAGTGATATATAACGGGAGTTGCCAAAAAAAGACACTTTATAAGAAATTTGTGAAAAGAAATTTATACATCGTTTCTAATTCTATGACCACCACTGTGTATGTTACTTATATTTTGTTTTTTTTTTTTAAATAAATGAATTCAATGAAATATTTGGAACGGTAATATTTGTAAAAATTAGTTGTAGTAAATATCGGTTGTGCAAATCGAGCGTGTACTGTACTTCCTATTTCTCGTATATCTCATAAATTTAAATTTCAACCTGTATAAAAATTTACGTATAATAAAAAATATACGAGGAATTTATGTGTTCGAATCATGGTAGAATGAGAAGGTAAACTCGGTAGACAGCTGTTTTCAATTTTTTCTCGTTGTTTAGTTGGCCACTTCTGTCAGATTCGAAGGTTTTGTTTCTGTTAACATTTATTTGTTGGTATACGTATGTGTTGACTTTGACACGAGGAGAGCCTAAACAAAAACAAAATGCCTGTTGTTGTTGCCCACAATTGTTGTTGTATCTACTGCGACTACTTGGTATTTTTACTATGGTTCGAATGAATCTCAATATTGTAATTCGTTTACGGACAAACTTTCTTACCACTTGCAATCAGCGACAATCACACATTGCTAATATACTCACTGTTGATATGGCAACTCTGAGCACACATTCAAATAATTCACCACTAACAACACCACCTTTTGTACGTAAACTCATTGTTATCAATCCGCATAAGCGGTGAATATAAAACTCGTAGTAACTTCAGTACTCCATGTAGGGGATGTAGCTCAGTGGTAGAGCGTTCGCTTTGCATGTGAAAGGCCCCGGGTTCGATCCCCGGCATCTCCAAGTGACTTTTTTGCAAAACAAATAACTGACTCTTTTATTAAATTTTGCTTTCATTATTTTTAAATTAAAGTGTAGTTCAATTAAGATTACAAATGCACAATGGCTCACGAGATATTTTCCTTATAAGATTATGCTTTATATTCGTTTTCAACGACTTTACATTGCATGTGAGCTAAAATTGTGTTATTTACATGTTTATATTCATAATGAGTGGAAAGTTTATATGTGGTATTTGCTCTGCTGGTATGGAAAAGCAGAGTGGCGCAGTGGAAGCGTGCTGGGCCCATAACCCAGAGGTCCGAGGATCGAAACCTTGCTCTGCTATGTAAAGTAGTAGTAGCCAATTAAATTGGCTAGTTGATATTATGCATGTTTTGAAATTAAAATTGTTGCTTGTTTATTCTTTCCTTTTGTTTGATATTATGCTTCTTTTGAAATTAAATTTTTTCCTTGTTTATTCTGTCCTTTTGTTTTACCTTTTATTTTTTGGTGTAAAGTAGTAAGTAACCAATGTTTGGTGAATGAACTTTGATGTTTTATTTGGTTTTTGAGATGGATTATGTATAAGTTTTAACATTTTAGAAATTATTAATCTACCCCATAAAGGAATTTTAGTATTACAAATATTAAAATGAATATTTTTATATCAATTTTAGGCCATAATTATTTCAGCTTAGAAAATATTATTTTAATTAATTATATAAACTTCAAATCAATCAACTTAACTTACCCATCTTCCAAACATATTTTTTTCAATTTTGACTTCTAGTTAATTTTTTTCATCTTGGGAATTTTAAAAACCTGTAAGAAAAAGTAACAACCACAACCGGAGTTACACGTATCTAGCAGAGCAAGGTTTCGATCCTCGGACCTCTGGGTTATGGGCCCAGCACGCTTCCACTGCGCCACTCTGCTTGTTATACGAGGGCCGGCTAAATGCACTCGGATTCTATTACTCACCGGCACGTACTACATGCAAAAGTGTTCAGTTCTGAGCGGTTCGATTTCCTATTTATACATATACATGTTATACGTGTCGTGCCGAGTTAATATTAAGGGTGACTTTTTTTGTTTCAATATTGTTCACCCACATTTAAATAGTACCTACTATCTGCAGCACGAATCGAGTTTCCAACCACTTCACTCTTAAGCGGCATGGCCACTCATCAAACTGGATCATCAAACTGTCTTAATTTTGATTGGATTAGTGAAAAAAAACTCACACGGATAGGTTGATGTGAGTTTGACGAAAATCTAAACAGTTTAGATCATAGACTAATACATACCTAGATAAACTTATTCTCTCATCTGACGTTTCATTTCACACTCTTCGTGATGCGGTCGGTGTGATAGAGAGATGTTTGACGAAAAGTGATATACACCAGGTGGAATTACAATAACTTCTTGCTTTAATTTTTCATGCCATTTTGGTGAAAAACTGTGAAATTTAAATGTGTTTTAAACTTTTTTATTGACTGTTATTGTTAGCATACATTTGTGTTGTATTTAACACATTAATTTCAACACACAAAACGAAATGCCGTTGTTGTTATTTTGTTCGTTGTTTTGAACCATTGCCTCTATCTGGTATTAGTAAAGCAATTCTTTTCAACATCAAACGTATACATCACACGAGGACAAATGTCAGAAATTTGGTGAGTGAAAGATTTTCTCTACCCATATTTACTCTATGGTTTAGATATTTCATCAAACTCACTGCCGCTTCTGCAGAGATTTGAAGCCGGTTTGATGTGTGTGCGCGTAATTACTTCAAATTTTATTTCTGTTTAGTTTTCGCAGTGACATTATATTTTGTTGGTGACGCGGTGTAATGAAAAATGGATAAAAAATATTTCTGAAAAAAAAAACACTTGAAAATTCAAAAAAAAAAATTTTCAACAATCAATAAATAATTTGACAAATAATGAATATTTTTCGGACCAAAAAATCATACGTTTTACGTTTTCACACCAACTTTGAAATGAGATTTGATGGTATGAATTTGATGTGTTGCTGTTCCCAGCTAGCATTTGAATGTTTGTTTCACGATCACGATTGTTTCGCGACTGGATTTCCAATCGTCACCACGATTGTCGGAGCAGAATTATATTTTCTCTGCTTTTAAGACTTTGTGCTCACGACTTGTTTTTGTGTTTACTTTGTGTCACAGGCTTACATGTAGTTTTCTCATTGTTGTCTTACTTCTTCACACATACTCCTACGAACTCGTGTTTTGCAAGGAGAATTTAATTATGTCTCTCTGAAATTCTAACGGGTTTTCCAATATCTGCTCAGCAGAAAAAGAAAAAGATTTTGCTCATCATCGACGATTGGATTTTACTCATCGTCGACGATTGGAAAGTAAGAGTCGCCGTCTTGACACAGTTACTTCAGTTGCTCTGAACGTGCGCGATTAGAATACGACATCGCGCACGATTACTTTAATCGTCGGCTCCGATCGTGAAAGAGTCGTGCACGATTGAAAATGCTAGCTGGGTTCTAAGTCAAACAAATTATTACCAATACATACATAAATTTGATCAAACAGTTTGAGGTGTGGCCACGGCGCTTTAGTATTTCACTTCACTTAAATCACTAAAATTTATGCGAATGCCATTTACTCTTCTCAATATCCAAAACAAATTTCCACATTTTAACCGAAATACCAAATTTGGGATCTGTCGGATTGAAAGTAATACATCATTATTTAAAAGTATTCTGACGTTAGCTCGCGTTCATATATACTTCGATTGCAACCTCTTGTTTCGAGACTTTTTAAATTTCTTCAATTACTAGGTTAGGTATGTTTGGTAAAGTAAGAGATCGAAACATATGTGCTTCGCTTCACCACGTACTTCTAAGCATACACTTAAGATAGTAAGTCAGCCTGCTGTGTCCTCTTCGAAGTCGCAGAAAAAGTTCATCTTTCATCCTGCATACAAATTCCCTCAGTGTTCTCCAATTCGTTCATCTGACATGTTTCAAACTGAGTATAAAAGGATCGTAGGGAAACAGTTCCATAGTTTCAATGTGCTTCTCACGCATCCTAGATCAAATTGTAACGGCTCATTCGTCTCATGTTAAAGCTCCCTCTAATTGACTAATGGCTAGTTTCACAGTTGAAAATACTCCATTTAAATGTAGTTTAAATGCCCGACGCTTGTCATTTAAATGTCATTTAATATGAAAAATGTCTGTGAGCTTTTAAATGACGAGTGTGAAACTCGCCCTAAGTTCGTGATTTTTGAATAAATACCTAAGGCAGTAAGTTGGCCTGCTGCACGCTCTTCCCGGAATAACTTTTTATTTGTCATAGGAGTTTCGGACTGCATACAAATTTCTCCCAAATCCATTCGCTTGACCGTAAACTATAGGATCGGAGTGAACAATTCCATAGTTTCGATATCCTCCTCGCATCCCTTGGATTAATTTGTAGAGGTTCATCCAATTCTAAGTAGCTGTGCTCTCAGATTGGAGTCTCATGTTAAAGCTCCCACGATTTTACTAAGTTGGAATTTTTCCATCTGTATCGCCCCTCTGGTCGTGTTCCCATCAGGTTCGCTCCAAAGCAAATTTGCCACTCTACTTCTGTCTGATGCAATCCATAATCTTCTGTGGGTTATTCTTGCCAGTTGATAAAGATACGCGTTTAATGCAGATTTCGTATTTACCCCCTCATGAATAATCCATACACATCGTCGTGGGGAATGTGTAATGAACATTTACCCATTACCCGCAGGGTATGGGGAAAAAATCTGACCACTGGCTCAGAAGTTAGCAACTTTACCCTCCGACCGCCAATCCGAAAATTTTGAACCCGTTGCCATTTCGCACCCTTGCATTTTCGGACATGGTCCTAGTGGACTTTTCTTCATGAAATCCTTCCTGAATCACCCTGTATATATACATATCAATTATATATAATTATGTATGTATGTGATGATTGATTGATGATCATCATCACTCACTACTTACCCGAAAACATAACCCGACCCAATCGCGAAATCAACAATCGAATCGAACGAAATCGACATTATAAAACCGATATTTTGCAACCGTCAAATAATGAGAGAACAGAAAGAAAACTGTAAACAGACCGCAGTGTATATAAATAAATTTCGTTTAACAAAATAATTTTTGCACTGTTTAGTGATTGTTTGTTGTTGTTGTATGACGACGATCGATCGAGTGTCTCTCTTTGTTGTTACACGAAATTGACGGGATCACCACAAACGAAAACGTCGAAAATTTCACAACACAATTAACAGGAAACCAGAGATTTGAAGCCAGATAAATATTCTATATAAATGGAGAAGTAAGATGATTCGTGTATCACAACCATGCTATAAAATCATGCGCAAACATTATTATTGTTATTAACGAATAAAAAAAAACTGTTGTGAATTTGTTAACTAACTCACTGACTCACTCGTTTAACCACTAGATGACGTTTAACAAACAAAATCGATATTTTAAACCACACATCTAATGGGAGATCAGCTTTATATGTCCCAGAACCTTAAACTACATACCCAAATATGAAAACAAATGTGACGAGGAATATGTATCTTTCCACATACATTATACATACTTACATACATAGCTACCTACTTACCACCACTCACTTCAAACACCCATCAACCTTTACGAGTATTAAATTCAACACGAAAGACGTGAGTGAATCCAATCAGCAACTGCTATAATGACTAGGGGCGTTTCCCAACACACAAACAATTGAAATTGCCTTTACCGCCGCTGTTCGTTCATTTGTCGTTACGCCGTCACCGACGACAACAACATAAATAAAACCGATACGTCCAGACCACACAAATAACAGGCGATCAGCAATTGCAACGAAAGCCGCTGATGACTCAGTGGCAAAACACGATCAACCAATAGGGATGATATATTTGATCATTTGGTACTTTTTATGGCAGGGATTGGTTGGAACTTAAAAGTGCAAACAACTTACGGCCTAATCGTACAAGTCACATTCACTTCACTTGTTATTTTTGACTGCACATACTAAACAAACTGAGTACTTTCTGTGAGATGTTTGTACATTTTTATGTATAAATGAACACAAAGAATACATTATTTAACAAAAATCATACGACAGGTTGTTAATTTAGTCAAGGGATGGTGTCGAAAAATGAGGTGAATGAGAAAGTACATACATATAAAGATTTCATGTGACAGGATTATTAGTCTATTTTTGTTCGGAAATTTTGATTGTTCAACATTTCGAATGTTTTATGAATATTGTTTAGTAAAAGTATGTGGTATCGTTGACCTTTTATACCAACAACAAAAGTACAAAATCATAATATATATAAATTTTGACACTTGACAATGAAAATTGCATTACAAAATCAAATCAGTTGTTCTATTGATTGTGCGTTAAGGTAGAAACACAATTGGGACGAACGACGAATTTCGTACAGCACGACGAATTTGTCGGTAAAAATTCGTTGCGTAAATTCGCCGTATGAAACACAATAACAACGAACAAAAACAAACGTAATTTGAAGTTATTTGCAATTTGTATACACAAATAAATAATCGGAAAATATTAATCAAACAATTTCATGTTTTGTAAAAGTTATGAAAATTGTAAACATCATATTCATGATGATACAAGCTTTTGGTTTTGTACGGTAGCGCTTAAGAAGGAGATGATGGGTACGGCCTGTAAACATTGCTAGAAAAGAATATTTGTTTACATTTAGCAGCTGACTGAGTGCCCATATTTCAAAGCACTAATTCAAAAAAAAAACGATTTCAAAGAAAATTATGTAATTAAAAATTATTTTTTTAATATAAATGCTATAAATAAAAAAGAAAACCATTCTTAAATTAAAAATAAATTTTTTTACTAAAACACTTATGTAAATAACAAAAAGAAAAATGGTTACCTTGCACCAATTTATTCGTCGTTCGTCGGCGTAAGAAATAGAACGACGAATTTCGGTCGACGCACTGATTGTGTGCATTATCATATAAACAAATGCGTTTTATTTTCGACGACGAATATTCGCAACGTAAAATTCGTCGTTCGTCCCAATTGTGTTTCTACCTTTATAGTCCTTGTATCATGAGTAATCTACATACAGCCATGGACAGTAAATTAGCACAAAACGTTATCATAAAAACCATCATATTTTTTTTAATTGTATTTTAGTTCTAGCAATAAAAAACTGTAAACATAAAAACTTAAAATGCATATTCTTCTCAGGGAATAAACTCGTGTACTCGCTAAAACAAAGTATACTTAAGTATTTACTTATAATTTTCATACGTACATACGTGCACTCATATTTGTGATGGAAGATTACTTACTCGTACGAGCTGGTGTTGTAACACATATGAACGTACTCTATTATACCCTAAAGGAATTGTCGATAGTAAAACTGTACTGATTCACTATTGACTTTGTGTCACCAGTACTACTGACCAATTATACCCCAGGCAATGCTCTCTGTTGTAGACATTTAACATGTGGTTGTCATTGACAATGCACTACTGACGTTAGAACTATTGGCTAGGTGGTTCTTATGGAACCACATGCAGATATTGGAACCAGAGATTCATTTGTACATTTTAATAATTTTGGTCTACACTTTTGGAATTTTTTACTAAATACCTAAAATAGTAATATAATAAGTTGAAACAGGTGCATTTATTTTGTTAAAATTAGATATTAAAGATATCAATTAGATATACATTTTTTGAAATTAAGCATTTATTTGCTTTTTCAATTCACTTTTCTTGATTTTATAAAAAACTTTTATTTTGTGCGCAGCCATATCTGTGTTTTCAATAAAACAAAATATCACAATAAAAGAACCAAGAAGAAACACAGCTTTACAGCTGTCAAAAATTTATCTACCCATCAAAGGCAAAGTATAAAGTGTACACGCTTCGTCGACAATGTCACTAAAATAGTAGACAAAAGTGGTGACTTGGAGACACTTAGCCCCAGGTTTCCGTCAGGGTATTTATAACTAACAATATTGATACACAACCAACTTTTTATATTCACACAAGTATGACTGGGACAAATTTGTCGGAGTACTTAATAACTCGTGTAATACTCGGCTGAATCCAAGTGGAAGACGAAACAAGAATTGTTTGTTGATGACTGGTTGGTCATCAATAGTACTTCAACGTATACTCTTAATAGTATTTTGGTATTCTCTGATGCTTCTATTAAAACCCCCCATACTTGGACGACAGTTCCAATCGTCTGCTCATTAATGCCAGCATTATCTCATACGCCAGATTTTAGCTGAACAGTAAAATTGAACAAATTAAAATTTCTGGAATAAAAAGAATATATTTTAACATATTATTAATATTCAGTATTGTAAAATTTATTTGCCAGTACCGATTGGCACCGACGGGACACGATTTGAATCAAAGTCTGGCAACACTCTTTGGTAATTGAGTACCTAGTGTTCTGTATTCCAGTTCAAAGATCACCCAAGTTGTTAGATTTATGTATGCATGTGGATCAATGGCAGATTTCACGTCCTCCCACAGATTCTCAATTGGGTTCAAGTCGGGACTTTGAGCCGCCCAGTCTAAAACTGAGACGTTCTCTGTATAAAACCACTCCTTTGCAAGCTTTGTCGTGTGTTTGGGGTAGAGTTCGTATTTACCCTCCCCCCCTCCACGTATGTAGCCCATAGACATCGCCGTGGGGAATGGGTAATGAACGACAATGGGGAATTACCTATTGCACATGGAGAAGAGGTAAGTAGTGGTGGGTAACGCAGGCAATTTTGATGCGCTGATACACTAATGCCAGCGCAGTGTTGGGTATCAACGCAATGCGCTATGGCGCATTTGCTTCAATGATACCCTCAATGATCGATGTAAACAAATCCGTGCGATTTTTCTTGTGCGCGCCGTCAATAGGGAGTCGCCTGCTTCATATAATTTTTTATATATAAAAATACATGAAAGTAAAAAAGGTACGAGTTGTGCTCTACAGTATCTCTGTGTGGGCTCTATTTTTTGAAATTAACCATTTACATATTTGCTTTTTCAATTCACTTTTCTTGATTTTATAAAAAACTTTTATTTTGTGCGCAGCCATATCTGTGTTTTCAATAAAACAAATATCACAATAAAAAAACCAAGAAGAAACACAGCTTTACAGCTGTCAAAAATTTATCTACCCATCAAAGGCAAAGTATAAAGTGTACACGCTTCGTCGACAATGTCACTAAAATAGTCGACAAAAGTGGTGACTTGGAGACACTTAGCCCCAGGTTTCCGTCAGGGTATTTATAACTAACAATATTGATACACAACCAACTTTTTATATTCACACAAGTATGACTGGGAGAAATTTGTCGGAGTACTTAATAACTCGTGTAATACTCGGCTGAATCCGAGTGGAAGACGAAAACAAGAATTGTTTGTTGATGACTGGTTGGTCATCAATAGTACTTCAACGTATACTCTTAATAGTATTTTGGTATTCTCTGATGCTTCTATTAAAACCCCCCATACTTGGACGACAGTTCCAATCGTCTGCTCATTAATGCCACCATTATCTCATACGCCAGATTTTAGCTGAACAGTAAAATTGAACAAATTAAAATTTCTGGAATAAAAAGAATATATTTTAACATATTATTAATATTCAGTATTGTAAAATTTATTTGCCAGTACCGCTTGGCACCTACGGGACACGATTTGAATCAAAGTCTGGCAACACTCTTTGGGAATTGAGTACCAAGTGTTCTGTATTCCAGTTCAAAGATCACCCAAGTTGTTAGATTTATGTATGCATGTGGATCAATGGCAAATTTCACGTCCTTCCACAGATTCTCAATTGGGTTCAAGTCGGGACTTTGAGCCGCCCAGTCTAAAACTGAGACGTTCTCTGTATAAAACCACTCCTTTGCAAGCTTCGTCGTGTGTTTGGGGTAGAGTTCGTATTTACCCTCCCCCCCTCCACGTATGTAGCCCATAGACATCGCCGTGGGGAATGGGTAATGAACGACAATGGGGAATTACCTATTGCACATGGAGAAGAGGTAAGTAGTGGTGGGTAACGCAGGCAATTTTGATGCGCTGATACACTAATGCCAGCGCAGTGTTGGGTATCAACGCAATGCGCTATGGCGCATTTGCTTCAATGATACCCTCAATGATCGATGTAAACAAATCCGTGCGATTTTTCTTGTGCGCGCCGTCAATAGGGAGTCGCCTGCTTCATATAATTTTTTATATATAATATTTTAAACGAGTTTAAAATTTTATGATTCACTATATTAAAATTTAAGAAAACGAGTACACTCTTCATGAAAAGTAAATTCTAAAATATAATTTTAAAATAATAATAATAATATAATTGATACTTTTTTTTTAATTAAAATTATGAAATATTAATTTTTAAAATATTTCTTTCATATTAAAATAATAATAATATTATTAATTTTTTTTTTAATTAAAAAAAATCAATATTGTTTTTATTGAATTTATTTGATTCCCAAAGTTTCGACGAATCTCGTTTTACCATACATATGTCATACATTCGATTTCTCAGTCAACAACAAACGCAGCTAAACAAGGTATCTTTTGTCTGAAATCTTTATCTTAACAATTTATCTCTTTATATGAATAAAATCAAGAAAAAACACGAGCCTCCCTGATTTTTCTTTATTATGCTCTCTTTGCGTTATTGGCTTCTTCGCTCTGTATGCTCTCTTTGCGTTATAGGCTTATTTGCGCTGTATGCTCTCTTTGAGTTACTGGGTTAATTGCTCCGACCCATTTGCGCTGCATGCTCTTTGCGCTGAAACTGAGTTGTGACGCAATAGTAACGCAATTGCGTTACTATTACTTTTCTTAGTGTATCAGCGCAGGTAACGCAACCGTGGGTATCAGCGCAATAGCGCAACGCAGAGCTGCGTTACCCACCACTAGAGGTAAGCGTAATGAGTAAACCCACGGCGATGGATAATGGCGTACACAGGATAACACCACTCCATTTTTTTTTATCGAAAATATGAAAAAATGGCTACATCTCGGAAAAGGAGCGTTCAATCAAAAAAATATCCAATTTTAACGCGCTTCTAAGAGGTTTCCATAAACTGGTCCAATTCGTATGGAAGAAAAAAATCGCCAAAATAAGAAAATCAGAATTATAATTAGATGATATTTGTAAAACCATTACTAAATAAATGGTATTTAAAAAAAAATTAATAAATGAATAAAATAAAAAAATAACTAGCTATAACCCGGAAAAGATGCGTCCATTCGCAAAAATAATAAATTGTTTACCACCATAGGAGACTTTAAGCAATGGATGGCTAAGAAAATCAGAGATAGGTGATAACTCTTTGCAAAAAAAAAAATTCGTGTAGAGATAAATGAATAAATTTCTTTCGAAAATTTCGAAAGAACTGAATATGGGGCTTAAAAATGAATACAAACAGACCATTTTCTTCAATCTAAACAAACTGAACTTCAAACTGTACTGTTACTGTCTTCGTAGCAAACCTGCTAAAAACTTTTACTCATCCCTGATCTACGGCCGTTGCATTCACATGTTGTTTATTATTTCATATGAAACACAACAGCAACGTGAATGTTCTGTTACCGTGATGCCACTCTTCTCAGCTTTCGTAATACAGTAAGGGAAACTTTTTGTCCACCGATAATGGGAATATAAATTTATTTTGTATAACAGTGATATTCGGGATAAACTAAATTTGTATATCGGAGCTTGCAATCGATAGTTATCGATCAAACTTTTATGTATATGGATTTGCCGCCCGCCAATAGGGACAAAATACTGGATTTTTGCTTGTACATAAAAAACCACTGTAAAGCCTTCAATCAATCTCTTTATTTCGGGTGATAAATTTCGTGTTTTACTAAGAGGCCCTGAGAATAATTATCTTACAGTGATTACTTACCTGAAGATGTTTACAGTTAGTTAGTTAATCTTGAAACAGACAATTTAACGAAATCGATTACTTTAACCAGTATGTTAATAGGGAATCAGCAACTTAAAATATTTGCGAACTAATAACATTTGATCTTGCAGTGATAAAAAAAAACTGCAGGCAAAACTGGTTCCTATTCCAAGCAGAAAAAGTAAGTAATATTGTTGGTGCATTTGCGCTTGCGATAATTTTAATTATAACGGAGTGAATCGATAAAACGAGACACGCTATTACTGGGAGTTCAGGAAATTGCCTTAAAAGTAAAGAATCAGCTGCGATAAGACATGCACTAGCAGGTGCCTGCATGTGTATGGAAGGGTAGCCATATTGCAAAAGACAAAAAATACAAATGGGATAACGATTCTATATTGATATTGGTATTTGTATTTCTCTTAATCTTGGTTTATGTAAACGCCGTATAACATTCTAAGAACAGATGGTCGCATTGGAAAGCACAATAGTGGTATTCATGCAAACAAGAAAACCTAGAACTTTTGCTCAGCGTATAAAAGTTGCTCAGTTATCTATGCAGCAATGATAAAAAAAAGTCTGATAAAGTAAATAAATAAAGTACAATTAGAAGTATATGCTTTACCAATTCCATTATTTTATTTTTTTAACATAAATCAAAAAACCTCTCTTTTTTCAATACAAAAATATTGACATTGAAATGTCAAAAGTTTTCACGTTTCTTTTTCCAGGTATGCTCAGCAAATTTGCCTCGAAAACTTTTCACTTTTGTGCAAGTCGCTTTGTATGGGAAATTTGTTTGTTTTGACGTTTTCTGTGCAAGTTTACGATGTTTTCGAGCTTTAATGAAGACCACTACTGTGTTAAAATTACGGGAATACTAAATTGTTATTATTCGACATTTTTTACCACACATATATCAATTTAAATTACATTCTAACTTTACGTAGAATTTTTCGAACTAGATGTTTATTTTTAGTTTCTTTTTGTTTACTCAGCACATTAACTTGAAGAACGAAATGACGTCTGTCAAATCAACTTACCCGATCGGAACTCTCCTTATAAAAACTAACAATCAAATTCTTTCTTTCCAGGATCGTCATCATCATCAACAACAAAATTTAAATCGAAATACTGATCACCACAACTATTCGGATATCAGAAATTGCTAGCTACTACATATGATAATTTGAAACGTCACTAAAAACTCGCAACAACACAAGTCTTCATTTTCATATTAAGCAAACAATAAATTAATTCAATGTTTGTTTATTCACTCACGATCAACTACAAATATATTTTACTGACTGACTGTGACTGACGGACGGACGACTGACTGACTACAGAACAACAAACAACTAATAGAAAAACGCTTAAATAACAGCGAGTACCTATAAGGGGATCAGAAGTTTCTGCTGCGTATAGGAATGGGAACAACAGATGAGAACTTATAAAATGGTAAAAATAAGTAAATTTCATAAATGATGGCATGATTCATGCATTCTTAAGTCGTGCATTTTGATTGTTTGTTGATTGTACTTAAGCAATCAAGTGATGCCAGATCTTTTACAGAAAATTCCAGCCATAGGTATTGCACTTGAATTTATAAATGGAAGGGAATTGAAAAAAAAACATATACAAATTTGAATATTGGAGTATTAAACCCAGAGATTCCTAAATATTCTAAATTCTAAATTCTTCTTGAGCAAAATTGAACATTTGAAGAGAATCTTACGGCGCGTTTACACGGGACAGTTCAAGGTAAGACAGACATATGTATTAGTTGTCACAAAGAGGAAAATTGTTTGTGTGACGTACGCGTCCAGCCGGTTATAAAGACAGTACAGTTTTTAGCAACCGCCGACCGTGTCGTTTCGTGTCAATTGCATGATGCTCTGTTCTGTTTCTGCGCTTTTTTGCCATTGTGTTTTGTCATACTTCTCCAAATGATCTATGGCACAGCTGATCGAAAAGGTACTAGGGAAATGATGTAGAATACGAGACCAAAGAAGACAGGAACTAAGTTTAAGTAGGGTTTATTGATACTAATGACAGCTAAATAATGTTTTATGTTGTTTACATTGCTCCAACCAAAGTGTAAAATTGTTAAAAAAAAAAAAACAGCAGACAGTTGTCCGAGACCTTCGGCCACGCACTGTCCCTGCAGGCTGTGTCAGAGACACGGCCATTAAGTTTAAAGTAGAATACGCCATCCGATAAGACAGAAAACATATATAACAATAAATGATAAACGTCAACCGTCAGCTGCTGTCAAACAGCATCAAGCAGCATTGTTATTTTGCTTACTTGGCAGCACTTTCATTTAACATAAAAATGTATGAATTAATTTTTTCATATATTTTTTATAATTATATATCCATGTTAAATTCAAATTCACATTTAACATTTTGTTTCACTTAAATACATAAGTAAATATACGAAATTGCAATATTTCATCAATCAAAACAACAGCCGAAGGTTTGTGTCCACACTGAAACAGCAGCATAGTTTGTGTTCACGTTACAAACTCAAACACCACACATATGTTTGAGTGTATGTGTTTAAGCAATTTTCATTTGAGAAATTTAAATATTAGGAAGATATCAACCAATATGAAATGTATATCAAACGAAAGATAACATCTTCAGTTACCTACAAAAAAAATTTGTAAAAAAAGTTATCTCGCCGTTTCCTCATAATCAATGAAATAAAGATTACAACAATAACAATCTGAAATGACTCCCTATACCGTAAGGTAAGACGTATTCTACGCCAATACAGCAGCAAATCGAACTCGATGAAATGGCCTACTACATCGTCGTCACGAAGAGGCAGCGAAGAGAGTAATAGACGCTCGTAAGTATTACTCTATGATGAAACTGATGCACCCATAGACTAAAGCTTATAGTAGGCCTAATAGTTCTCTCACCAAATTTATGACATTTGGCCTGGTGTGATATTTACGTTCGATGTTGAAAAAATAATTGCTTTACTAATACCAGATAGAGGCAATGGTTCAAAACAAGAAACCAAATTGCAACAACGGCATTTCGTTTTGTGTGTTAAAATTATTGTGTTAAGTAGAACACAAATGTATGCTAACAATAAGTGAATAAAAAAGTTTAAACCACATTTAAATTTCACAGTTTTTCACCAAAACCACATGAAAAATTAAAGCAAGAAGTTATTGTAATTCCACCTGGTGTATGTCACTTTTCGTCAAACATATCTCTATCACACCGACCGCATCAAGAAGAGTGTGAAAGGAAACGTCAGATGAGCCAAATATTCTCTCATAGAGTATGAGATTACTCTATGGATGCACTCAATGTACTCTGCACAATTAGAATTGAATAAATGTTTGTATAGGCATAAACAATAGGCGTCTTTTGGTTACACCGCTTGCTTAGATTAGCACTTATTTTGCAATAGAAGAAAAGACTGACTTTGACAGATTTGTGTGATATTAATGCATCTGGTATAATTCCATCATGAACTACAAAAATGTCAAAACTAAATCGAGTAAAAATATACCTTTTTGCCTTAAAATGATAATCACGACATTATTTCGATAATAAATGAATGAAAATGCACAATAAAGCCCCGTATTCATCTTTTGCGAAATTCTCGTGTGAAATTTTATAATTCATGACAACACGAAAATTTTTCTGCAGAGAGTTACCACCTTCATATGTCTGATTTACCTTTCAAATATTTAGTGAATAATTCTTTTTCGTACACCAGTGTAATTACTTGTTAAAGTATCTAAATGTCAAAATTCCCGATCCTAACAATTGTTTCCGCACGAAGTAAATTTGGTGTAACAACCCTGTAATTGAATTTACTTGCAAACTGTTCGTATACACCTGAGTACCACAAAGATGAAAAGTGAACTAAATATTCTTATTTTTTATACAAGTTTTTAAGTGGGTAGTTATCTATCGTATTACTGAATCGTAAATCAGAGTTAAGTAGAGGTTAACTTTGCATTTTGTTTTTCAGTGGTGAGTTAATGTAAACAGTAATATTGTTAATGATTATGGCAACCCTTCTATTATTATTGTAAAAAACATCTGTTTTGGGATAAAACCAAAAAAAAAACAAAAAGGACCCCAAAATGGAATTATGTAAAATAAGAAGTAAAATGGAAGTCATTTAACCAAAACTAGTTAAAAACTATTAAAATATCAGTAATTTCGCGACCTATGCTCAAAGTATGTATACAAATCCTCAAAATAGAAATATGTAAAGTACTTTGTACAATCTTACATTTCTCATTTTTATAATCAGTAATGTGATTGTCAAAAACATATGGTTCTAACTACAGGTTAACCAACCAACATTGGGTGGTTGAAACATTGTTAACCATTGACTAAAAACACAATTCGCTGTTTAACCACAATTTAACTAAGAAACGAAGATGACCACTGACTGAAAAACTGGCCAATAGGGGCACAACAATTTCATTAGAGCTAAATATGGGGCTTAAAGGCTGAAAGACAGAATTGCAATTTCGAAATAGAAGATTTTGATTACTATTTAAACATAATTTTTCCCAAACTTTCTGTGGACCAAAAACGCCCAACGGATTCCCAATACCACTGCATTTGCGTAATAAATCAATATTAAAAATTCCAGTTCTTTGTTAACACAAAATCTTGGATGCAAAACAGCTGTTTTTTACGTAAAACAACCACCATATGTTTTGTTGAAACAAAAGCCTTGAAATGTCCACTTGACACGCAGTAACTTATGAATGCTTTCTTTCCACATTTTGACAATTAATAAAATATGTTTGTCTTAATATTAATTGAAATTATTATTACAAATAAACATAAAACTGTCCAATTAAATTTGTGTTTTATATCTTTTCCTGTTCACGTTCGTGGAAATGTAAAATAATGCTTTGTGACTTTAGTCTTGACAATTTTATTTTATTGCATTTTATGTTTATAAGACGCGGCGGCTTAAACTTTGTATCTTGGGCATAAAATAAATACATACGTTCTACATAGACTGAAAAAACCCGGGTTTCCGGTTCAAATATGTTTAAAAATAAATGTAAAAATAAATGAATATAAATTGGACAAATCTTTCAATTTTACGAGAAAAAAATTGTAAAAACGCAAACAATTGAAAATGATTTTCTCTTTAAAATAGGCAAATCATTTCTTTAGGAATTTTTCTTTTTGAAACAAAATTTTAATTTTTATAGAAAACATATAAACAGTTTATATTTTTTTTCCATTTTCTTAAGGAGATCCCCAGTATGTATAATTAAAGATTTTTAAAAATTCGAACAAGGAAGCGATTTGCAATTTTCTTTTAAAAATTTAATAGAAAACTTTAATTTATTTTTTAAACATAATACTTTGTTGTTAACTAAATTTAAAAGAACTGCTGGATGTGGCAAGAAAATCGTGCCATACCGGTTGTTCGAAAAATGCTAATCGTCAAAAAATCGGCAGTCGATGATTTCCAAAAAACCGGTTGATTGGTTTTCAAATTCGGTGTTTATATACTCTAGGTATACTTGTATATATTCATTACACTTTTACGCGGGTATACACCTTTAAAGTATAGGGGAAGGAGAGTAACTACAATTTATGCAACACCAAATTCAAATCACCAACTCCAATTTCACTCCGATATTCAACCCGCCCACTCCCCATAAAATAAACGAAAGCAAGAATTATTGCCGAGAACTAAGACCGTTTGTTGGCAGTTAAAAGTTTCGTTTTTGTATGTAAAAGGACACTAACGTACTGCGTTCTGTACTCATATAACGTACAACACCACCGCCCCCACTTCCGGCTTCACTTCGGCAAAATCACCTATTATGCCCCCCACCAAAGAGACGAAGACATCGGCCACAGCAGAAATAAGAGCAACATTGCAGGTTACGTGTACGATTTAGTGGGTGGATAGCAGTCCTGTCTGTCTGCCTTACTGGATATGGGAATGACGATGCGTAAGGAATACTATTTGTACTATAAAGTAGGAATAATAAATAATCGAATCGAAAGCGGAAAAGGTACAGGTCGACAATGAATAACCGTTACCACTTGCCGCATTTCATTCCTTGGAGTAGTTTAAATGAAATATTATGGCTAAAGGTTATGCCAACGTTGAAGGTGAATCATATTATCTTAAGCGATGTTCTCACTACAGATTTATCTGACACATATATTCGGGAGTTAGTTATCCACAATAGATTTCGCAGTTTCTGACATTCGTTAAATCTGACATTTAGTCAAATAGAACCAAAGGCCGGTATTCAGCTTTTATGAAATTTTCGTCGTCATAAGAAGTACGTGTATAAAAAATAACGAAAATAATTAATTGGTTAGTACTCAGCTCTTTTAAGTAATTTGTAATTTGGTTGGTAGTACTCACTACTTTGCGAAAATTTTGTTGGCAAAAACAATTACAGGGCTGTTACGCTAAAGTCATTTCGTACGAAAAAAATTGTTTGATAATTGTTTGGAACCGGAATTTTGGCATTTCGATAATTTTAACAACCAAACGTATCACAGCATGTGTTAAAAATAAAATGGAGTGCGTACACTACTTACAAGTGAAATATTTGTAAGGTAATCAACGATACGTGGCAACACTGTGCAACAAAATTATCCCTTTAGAGTTAAATAACAAAATTTCGCAAGAACTGAATGACTTAATGACAGCACTTTATGGTGCTTACTGGCAGAATATGCAAGTCCATCCATCCAAAGTGATGTTATTCCCAACAAATTTTTCATTTTTTTAAGCCCCGTACTTACATGTTGCGAAATTTTCGCTTCCATAAGAAGTACGTGTATTAAAAATAACGAAAATTGCGCTCACTTTTCATTTGCTTGGTATTCAGCTCTTCAAAAAATTTCGTAAGCAAAATCAATCACAGGGTTGTTATGCCATAGTTAGTTCGTACCATAAAATAATACATCCGTAGATACATTTATTTTCTCATCTGAAGTTTCATTTCACACTCTTCGTCGTAGGTTTGAGGAAATGAGAGCAATTAAATTTAAAATTAACTTACACCAGGTGGGCAAAATATGTTCACTTAACTTTTTCATGACGTTTTGGTTTAGAACTGACAAATTTTAAATTTATTTTGCACTTTTTTGTTGACTTTTATCGTTGGTATACATTTGTATTGTATTTAACACAACTACTTTGCCACAAAAACACGAAATTCGGTTGTTGTTCCTTTGTTGAACGTTGATTTACTATTGCCTCTACCTGGTATTATTGAACCCATGTTTTCCACCATCCAATGTTTACTTTCCACCGTACCTATGACGTTTAATTTATTGAGAGAATAAAAGTATCTATGGATGTATTATTCTATGGTTCGTGCAAAAACAATATTTGATAATTCTTTGGGACTGGAGTTTTGACATTTCTACTATTTGAACGAAGAAAAGGAACACCACAAGCCCCGTATTCAGTTCTTGTGAACTATTCGCAAGAAATTTTGTCAGTTATTTCTAAACGAAAAATGTTGTTGCTGAGAGTTACCACCTATCTCTGGTTTAACTGGCAAATATTTCATTTATATTTTCTCTACGCATCAATTTGTAACGCATGTGGTGTTACTTTTGGTTGTTCAAATTATCGAAATGTCTAAATTCCGGAGCCAAACAGTTGTTTTCGTTGTATATAACTTTGGCCCAACAACCCTGTAATAGATTTTGCCTGCGAAATTTTCACAAAAAACTGAATACCAAGCAAATGCAAAGTTAATGAAATTTTACAATGGGTAGTGTACACGCCTCTTGTACAGGATATCCTGGGTTCGATTCCTGCTCCGACCACCTTACAATTTCTTTCGACGACGGTCACCTCGCTTAGTGACGGCGACACTATCGAGTACTTAGCCATGAAAAAGCTTCTCAAAATACCGTTCGGAACCGGTGTAAAACTGTAGGTCCCAATCAGTGAGTATAAAACTATAAAGCGCACAGCTCACTGGTTGTGAGAAGCTCTCCCCAATTCCTTCATGGGATGTAATGGGAGACAATTTTTTTTTTTTTTTTTTTTTTATTCATGTCCCTCAATATACATTAGATCTAATAAGGAGTAAGATCCTAAATATTTCCTACTTACAAAAAACGTGGGACAGGAGCATGCCCGTGATCACAACTACTAACGTAGACATATCCTGTGAATATCAAGCTTTTCTTACGATTTAAGTCGTAACTTGACCATACCTCCCGGGTGTTTGGGATTTAGTCCTTGTGGTACCTTCCATACAAATCGATGTGATCAGGCCCGTGCGCAGGGGGAGGGATTTAGGGGAAACCCCCCACACCCCGGAAAATATTTTCTTTACTTGTAATGCAAAATAAATTTTGTTTTTTTTTTGTTACAGTTGTTTAAGCCCCCCCCCCCCTGCGAAATAAATTCCTGTGCACGGCCCTGGATGTGATTAGTATCAACTCAGACATTTGTTGAAGCAATGGTCACATCGATTACGTGGAACTATATGCTAAAGAGACGATAAACGCTATTAGGTCCTAGATGATTAAAGCCGGACTCCAGCTGGCGGAGCAAAAGACGGAAGCTGTACTGATAAATAGTTGTAGAAGGAAGGAAACGCTAAAGATAATTATAGGAGACCAGCGGATATCATCTAAGGATGAGTTAAAACATCTACGGGTAATGATATACTCGATACTAACATTTAATAAACATATAGATTATGTCCGAGACAAATTAGGAAATGTTAGTTCAGCCCTAGCGAGAATGATGCCGAATGTAGAAGGTCCCAGGCAGAATAAGAGGACTATGACATCCCGAATGGTCAGTTTCTCCCTGCTATACGCAGCATCGTATGGTCAAGTTTCCTTCGTGCTGCTTCCAGGAGGAAAATCTTATCGGTTCAGAGATTGAGTAAGAGTCTTGTGTGCTGACCGCATGACATCCAACGAAGCCGCATGTACAGTTGCAGGAATGATACCCATTGATATTAAGGTGGACAAGTCAAAGAGATTCAACGAGGCAAAACAAATACGGGAACAGGAAATAACAGCAAGCGTACGTTGAACCGAAAGAGACACCTCAATAAGACAGTAGCAATAGAGAAAGGATAACTCGCCAAATGGCAGATGGGGGTACAAACTAATGCCGAAGATTGAAACATGGATCAAAAGGAGTCACGGGGAAGTGGACTACCACCTAACCCAGTTTTTAACAGGCTATGCAGGATTTAGGAAGTACCTATTTAAGTTTGGGCACAATACCTCACCGATGTGTCCAAGGTGCCCTGATATGGAGGAAGATGTAGAGCTTATTATCTTTAGTTGCCAAAGATTTAAAGAAAATCGGAACTACACAACCATCGAGCTAAGACATAACATTACCCCAGAGAATGTTATAGAAATAATGTTGAGCTTGTAGGAGAAATGGATGCTGCACAACTGCATAACCTCCCTTCTGAAGAAGCTGCGCATACAAGAAGAAATAGGAGAAGTGGAAGCGCAAAATCATGGAGCCTAAATGGCATACTAGCCCCGCGAAGTAATAGCATCAGAGGCAGTCCCGCGGTGAGAGTGAGTGAGTAAGCGGAATAAAATGTCAAGGGGGTTTCCGGTTGATTGACACGATAACTACCATAACCCGTTCTTATTAATATTTGGTACAGGGCAATGTTTTGTCAAATTTGTAATTAATAATTGACGAATTTCCAACACGCATTGTGGAACCTCCCATATAAAACGTGGGCGGCTGTCTGGTTGTTATTCAAAATATCCCCCGTAAACACCGACGTAATTGAAATTGAACGGTCTTAATGAAATTTGGCACCAGAGAATATTTTTTTTAAAAGCTTGCTTGTAATTAAAAATGTACAAATTTTTTTACACCCCGTACAAATGTTGGCCGAACAATTGCCTTCAAGGCACGATAAATCCCCAACACACAACAGATCCTAATTAACTCTCCTCTTGAATATGGCCGAATTTTTCACGTCCTTGGGTAAGTGAAGGTTGGACAATTGCAAAAAAAAACTATAAACTTTTTGTTAATGGAATTCAGGCGCAATGGATCACATTAGGTGAGGGTGTCTTTGAGCCGGTGCATCCAACCAAAATTTCTGTAAATGTTATTATAAACCTTACGATTTCGAAGTCTTCGAGATTTCAAGCCACCAATCATATGTTTTGCCGCACAAAAATCAGCTGTCTACCACTAATCTCATCGCACATTACACTCCTATCACGTTGCCAATACTCGCCGCCAAACATTGTGTACCGCAACGCCACGCAACGCATACGACGCAACAGAAAGAAAATTCGGAGTAGTAGTAGCATGAGAATTCAAGACTCAAGGGAAGCAATAAAATTTCGCTAACTTGGCATAAGACAAATAATTAACAGATTATAAAGTTTTCGCCGACGTTTAAATAAAATAAAAACATACCAAAATCAGCGAACGAGACATAGAAACAGAATGGTGAAAACACAAGGAGGAGTGTTGGCCGCTTGATAGAGGGGGTGCACAAGACGAAAGACGACACACGGTACTACGCTGGATGTGCCGAAGTACAAAGTGCCTTTGTGTCTTTAAGGCAAAAAGTAAAGAAGAAGAAGAAAAAAAATTACAAGGACTAAGGGAAAAAGTTTGTAGAGAAAGAAATTGTAGCATTTTTACTCTGTCCAATCACAAGAAGAAATGGGTTAAAAATTCAAAGGATATTAACAGAAATTATGGGAAAACCACTGAAGTGCCAACTAGAAGCTATTGGCAACACCCAATGGAAAGTTATTTTCTACGTAATTTAAAGAAAATTATTTTCTGCTGCTTTGCTTTTTTGTTCGTCCTTTTTTTTTTTGATCATTTGTCTATATTTTCCAGTAAATTTGTAATGGCAGTGGTGATAAGAGAGTCATACATAAATAGGGAAGGAAGTGGAAAATTTACACTAAATGTTAAACGGATATAATTTAATAGTGAATTTATTTATTTAAAATAAATCTATTAAATAATTTAGTTTAGGATAATGTTTTACAAATGATGTAGGTAGGAGGTACAGGAAATTGTACTAATGAAGTCATTTCACACCTTGAAAACCAACGAAATCTGGCTATACTCTTAAGCCGACAGCGTATGTTTCAGGTAAGTCTAGGTATTCCACAAAAGTAATTTAGTGAAATGCACTTCCTGTACTAAAATTAGGGAGAAATTCGTTCATTGGTGACCTTCCCACCACTGTTGGTCAACGGCTATAAATGCACGCCATTTCCAGCGAAATAAAGCGTTGGTAATGGCGACGAAGCTCATGCAGCTCGGGCTCGCCAACCAGTGTTGGTCAACGGCCGGTACTGAAGAAGCACTGTCTCTATTCACTCAATCTTTAGCTGCGGTATAAGGGTAATTTATCGAATTTCCCACGGTGAACACTAGATATTTCATCCTTGAATTGTTTGAGCATTGACATTCATTCTGACAAAGAATTTACAAATCATGTCTGTTTGAAACCAATGGTTTTTCGGAATAAAGCAAAAGGGCTGTACAAGAAAGTGTTTCCAATGTTAGCGTTTGGTATTCTTCGAACGTACGTATAAATAAATTCTCATTAATATGGTGAGTGTTTCGATACATATAGATTTGATGAATACACCGAAAAGCATACCAAAAACGACTGCTGATGAAGATCTTGGCAAGATACGAAATAGGTGCATGCTGAAAAAAGACAGATTATTCTCCCAAACATATTCTGCAGGAACCATGTGCATTTTTGAAACTCACATCAAACATACATATGTTTGCAAGTCCCAAGCTCACTTGTATTTAAATGAAAACAGTAGCATGTTTACTGGCAAACATGTATTTTTTTACGTGGACACATATGCGTTCTTCATCCCACGTGGAAGCATTCGCGTGTTTCCCCCAAACCTCCATATACTTACGTAGAAACATACGCGTATTTCCTCCCAAACATAATAATATTTAGAAACGAATTATTCTTTAATTTCAATATATATGTTTTTTTACTATAATTAATTTTATCAATATTAATCCACATTAATAAATAATTAATGCAAAAAATTAAAAGATTTTAAACGAGCTTTTATACATTTAACGGGTATTTCAACAGAGACGCTACAAAAGTAAATCGATAGGGACAGCAAACGACGCCATATTTTTTCCCGCTCTTTTGAAGGTCTTCAGTAAGGTTTGCCATTTCATCATGGAAAGATTTACGAGCCAACAACGAGTCGAAATTAATAAATTTACTACCGAAATTTGGAGTAAGTGGCCTCAACTTTAAGAGCGCTACGTCCAATTTATGGTCGTCAGCGATGAGGCTCATTTCTGGCTGAATGGCTTCGTCAATAAGCAAAATATGCGTTATTGGTCAGACAGCAATCCACACGTAATCCATGAGTCATCATTGTATCCCGAAAAAATTACGGTTTAGTGCGGTTTATGGGCCGGCGGCGTCATTGGGCCGTACTTCTTCCGTGATGATCAAGACCGGCACATTACTGTGAATGCGAATCGCTACCGTTCAATGATAACCGAATATTTTTGGCCCCAATTGGATATTATGGACTTGGAGGACATGTGGTTCCAACAGGACGGCGCCACAAGCCACATAGCGAATGCCACAATCAATTTATTGGAAACAAAGTTTGGTGAACGTGTTATCTCACGAAATGGCCCAGTCGATTGGCCGCCTCGATTGACGCCGTTAGATTATTTCCTGTGGGGCTACGTCAAGTCTATGGTCTATGCCAACAAGCCAGCGGCGATTGATGAATTTCGTACAAATATCGAACGTGAAATTGCAGCAGTATCGGCCGATTTATGCTTGAAAACCGTCGAAAATTGGATTCAGCGTCTGGACTTTTGCAAGCGTGCCCGTGGTGGCCATGCAAAAGAAATCGAGTTCCATACATACTGGCATCGAACGTACTTTCAGAGATATAAAGAATTTCATTGGTATCTAAAACCGTTTTAAAAAAACTTTTGTAGCGCTCTTTTTAAAAAACCCGTTACTTGCATTGAATGCATTATTTGCTTCTCCTTTCTTTGTTGTCTCTCACGTTTTTGGTTTTAGAAGGTTTCAACTATGCGTTGGTTATCACTCTGCGGTGGTATACACACAATATTCTTATATACAAATCAAGTTCATGAAATCCAAGCGTGTATTAATGCCTTGTGTTTTTTTTATTATATTTCACAAAAGGTCCGCCGTTCCGATTTTCTCAGTAAAGGCTTCACGTTGTTGCCCTTTCCAGTTTCTTTCTCCAAAATCGTTTCTCACTTTGGTAGCACGCATATATATATACGAAACACTTACACAAAAACCATTCTTTTTTCATTATTCTTTTTTCACTGATCAAGCGCTTTTGATATCCTCTGGCAGATGAACCATTGACGACACTATATAAGAAACTAAAACGCAATACATCAGTCAAAGGAAGAAACACTGACTTCATCTACAATTTGCACGCACATTCAGGAATATTTATGAATAACTGGCTGAGAGAATAATGTAAAAACAGATACACAATTACAAGATAAAATCTCTCGTTGCCCCTCTTTTATTCTCTTACTCTCGAGAGACCATAAACAGTGCAACTGTTGAATAGCAAACACAATGTGTTTGTACACAAATATATTATATTTGCGACAAGCTCCAAACACTCGTTATATTTGCATCCATCAGCAAAAAACTAGATTTTTAAACGTCTATTCAGACAGGAACACTTTTCTGTACTCGACTTTTTTGAAAATAATATGAAGCTCATTCATAACTAATCATAATATTAAAAAGCTTGACTGAGATTAAATAAAATTTAAAAAAATTAAAGTTTAAAAATAGACCGACTAAAAACTCCCGCAAGGGAAATGAACACAAAATATACTTAATTTGGATGAACTTACGGGCAGTTAGACAACTGCGTTACGTTAAGAATAAAATATATTTTTGACGTCAAAAAAAGTCTCATAGTCTCCTTTTAGATCGATACATTTTGGGGCGAATTTCACTCTCGTCATTTAAAAACTCAATTTAAAATCTCACAAAAATTGTTATATTAAATGACAGACCTCGGGCATTTAAAGCCCATTTAATTGGAGAAATTTCTACTGTCTAGTTCATCAATTTTCCAATTTTTGTAATCCTACCAAATAATAGGGATCTTCAAGGTCCCCAAACTATGCGTTTGCTTCAGTGATGTCCTCATTATTCGACCCAAATCATTTACAGCCTTGGAAATAGGTTTTCAGGTTTGGAAATAGAAAGTAGTCGCTGGGGTCTACATCCGGAGTTGGGAGTCCGGAGTCCGGAATCTGGGTTGTAATGCCCGATATCTCGATATCGTTATCGCTAAAAAATTTATTTAATTCTTATATGTTATTTTGGGGTATACATTATCGAATAGAGAGGACACGGATATCATAAAAAATAAATTAATGGTTTCCCGTTACATCCCATGTAGGTATTAGCGAGAGCTTCTCACAACCAGTCAGCTGTGCGCGTTCTAGTTTTATGCTCACTGATTGGCACCTACAATTTTACACCGGTTCCGAACTGTATATTGAGAAGCTTTTTCATGGCTAAATATCAGATAGTGTCGCCGTCACTAAGCGAGGTGACCGCCGTCGATAGAAATTTAAGGTGGTCAGAGCAGGGATCGAACCCACAATCTCTCCGATATCTTACGCCAATATAAAAACTTCGAGCCGATTTCAGCCCGAGCACCGACGCCGCCGACCATCAACTGGCTCAGCTGCCGGCGGCGATAATATTGGGTCAACTCCACTACCTTATTGGTGGACAACAACAGACCCACCTGGGCCTTCTCTGGTACACGTTCATTGGGAGTCCAGATGCATGTTTCGTCCACGGTTACGACGCGCCACAAAAACTCCAGCGCCATTTGACATGGTCGTTAGACGAGCATTGTCTGGAATAGCTAAAAAAGGTTTTGTCTCGGAAATTTATTTATAGGGATTTTTGCATACAGATAGGCCTATTTTGGGACATAGGACTGACCGTGGAGGTCGAAAGTTTCTGATAGCTACTCTCAAATGAAATTGAAATGATTCGTTCATAGGACAGTCCACCCAGCTCACTACTTCATACAAGAATGCCCCGGGCAATGGCTTTATCGGAACCCTCCTTTAGCAAGCTAGAGTGAGAAGGCAAATCGAATGAGCAGCCCTTTGGTTATGAGACAACTCACGCGTCTCCAGTTAAATATGTGACCCTGTTACTGAAGCTCTTCGAACTAGCGCACTTATACTTTTCTGCTTTGAAGGCGGATGAGCCAACACTACTGGCCAACGGCGGATCAAAAGTAAAGAAAGAAAATCCACTTTCGACATACTGCATTCTGTCCAACATCTGATCCATAATGGGCGGCTGGAACATAATCATCCTGGCAGTAGGTAAAATGCTAAAACCACGGTAAGGTATGAGAGATGAGAAATATAAAACCGCTATTTGTTGACAACCCACCCAAACGTTATAAGGATCACGATTTACGGATATACACTTCGAATGTTAGAACAATATATAGATTCGGTGTCACTATCCAACTAGCAGATGTCCTCGAGAATTATAAGACTGACATTACTGCTCTCCAGAAGATGCGATGGGCAGATAATTGCTGCCCAAGGACGAAGAACTGTGACATATACTACAGCTGTCATGCGAAAAACCAAGAATTTGGTTGCGGATTTGTACGTGGGAATAGACTGCGATATCTGGTCTCAAGGCTCAAGCCCGTGAGTGACCGTATAGCCACCATATACTTTAACATATCACTAATTTACGCACATGCCCCGACGGAGCAAAAGATGAAGACACCAAGGACATGTTCAATGACCGCCTAGAGAAAACATACGACTGCTCTCCTGGTCTAGGCATTAAGACTGTCTTAGGTAATTTTAATGCTAAAATCGGCAGGGTAAATGTATCTAAACCAACCATCGGCAAATTTAGTATACACGCTATCACTTCCGACAACGGAATGAGATTGTAGTACGGTTGTCAGTAGAACGAGATTCCAACATAAACACATCCAGAAGGCTACTTGAATATCCCCTGACCAACAGACGAAGAGCCAGATTGATCACCCGGTAATTGATGAAAGATACTTTACTAGTGTAATTAGCCATGAAAAAGCTTCTCAAAATACCGTTCGGAACCGGTGTAAAACTGTAGGTCCAATCAGCTTACTGATTGTGAGAAGCTGTCCCCTATCCCTTCATGGGATGTAATGGGAACCTATTTATTTATTTTTTACTAGAAGGACATCGGAAAATACGACGACCAAGACTTTGCTGGAAATACCAGGTGTAATATTGCCTGCGAGAGCGTGGTGTTACCAACTGGAGGTAAAAAGCTGAAGACCGAGCCGGTTGGAGAAACATATTATTCTCATTTTGTAACGGTCTAAACCCCCTAGTTTGTTTAAAGCCAGCTAAGTAAGTAAGTATAGACCTAGTTACTAGTCGTATTCAAGAAGATGACACTTGTTTGGTTTCATCACTCACTTTGTCACTTCCTTCTCAAGTCTGGAGCCTTCATCTACTGTGTGTTGCACGGCTGTGAAGAAGAAGTACAACAAAATTTTAACGCATGTCCTGTTTGGGTATCAGCGTAGCGCTAATAGCCATATCGACCAAGGCTATAGAGACAATGATTTCACTAAACCCCATTGAGGTGGAAATTTGTAGGAGGCAAAGTCGGTGCCTGTAATATAAGACTGAAACTGGAAGAATCCGACCACTTTCCCAGCACACAATAAGAAAGTTGAAGCGATTCTCCTATCGGAACAGAGAACCGCCCATATTCTGCAGCATACTTGTACGGCACACTCAGTGTTGAACTAGTCAAGTCTGTGCTGTTAGAACGGCCCATAGTAAAATAAACAAGTAGTAGTCCTAGAAACAGCTGATTTAATTTTTTTATAACATTTGTCGCTTCAGTTGTCAAACTCATGTGTATTTTGTTTTTGTACTTTTTTGTATACTTCAGTTGTCAAACTCATGTGTATTTTGTTTTTGTACTTTTTTGTATACTTGTATTGTTAGTATACATTCGTGTAGAGTTGGACAACTGAAACGAATGAAATAAAAACAAAATGCATGTTGTTCTTGCCTAAAATAACAACAACGTATATTGCTACTATTAGTATGTACTTTGTACAACCTTACATCTCTCATTTTGATAATCAATAATGTGATTGTCAAAATCATATGGTTCTGACTACTGTTTAACCAACCAACATTGGGTTGTTAAATCGTTGTTAACCATGGACCGAACAACTCAATTCGATGTTTAACCACAATTTAACTAAGAAATAAAGATGACTACTGACTAAAAACTGCTGCACCATAAATCTGATGAACAATGCGAAATAAAATATTCGGAGCTCAATTCGAATGACCAGATGGTAACTTTCTTATATCACTTTATTTTTATTTTTCATAGTGGCAAAGAGGATTGCGACATCGCTGAAAGGATCAAGTTGTAAACTCATAAAATACTTTGGCACCGAATATAATCGGTGGGCAATATGAAAATGACTGTACTAGGGAGTCGTATGGAAGGCTAGGGTTTTAAACTTCCGGAGAGCCGTATTTGAGACTATTCTGAAAAAAAGGCGAAGACGATTCGAACTGTATTGAAAATACTCGTACGTGCAGGTAAACATCCTAAAATTCCTTGACACAGTTTAATACGGAAAAGACGATTAGTGAATTTACCTAACACGTCATAAGATCATGAGATCCAATCATTGTCACGGAAGGCGATTACAAAATAGTTTTGTCAAAATTAAAATATGGCAACATTTATTATAAAACTTCCTCCAAACTATTTAGAATTTGTTGGTCTGCCTTTTTATTGAAATTTAAATTCCATTTCATATTAAATTTAATTGTATTTTCATTTCAAACCTTTAAACTTACTTAATACAACTATTTGTACAAAATTCAAATTGCTTAAGCCATTTCGGTAGTGAAACCTAAGGTTCTCAGCAATTATTTAATCATTTTATATATGATCCTAAGTAACCCATATCCTTACCAAGGAAACGAAATGAAACGTCCATCTTCACAGTCGACACAACGAAAAAAAACGGAAATAAGAAAAACTGCATAAGAAATGTATGCATATTTATAGAAAAGTACTAGAAGCGAAAAAAAACACCGAATGGCAGATGAAAATTTGAAAATAAAACACAAATTAAATGCATACAAATGTGGCCCCTCGCCACCTAGGGAATATCAGTAAAAGGCATCAAACTCACAAGTACTCGTACAAACTGATACACTCTCTCGTTTGCCTCCCCCTCGGCAAAAATATTAATGCCAGTTTGCACAGAGTAGCCGTCTAAACAGAAACTGGCAAACACAGGTGTGCATAGTTATAGCTGATTGCATACTTTCAGGCGTTGGCAAATTTAAGAAACTATTGCAGACATTCGGGAGATATTGCATGAGAACTAAACGGCAGGGGGCTAAAACCTTAAGGTAACTTCTTCGTTTTTCTGGCTTGTGATAACGAAAGAAACTGTAGAAGCAATAGAAAAGTTTTTGGCTTCAAATTAGACACAGGTAACAGTAGAAATGCAAGGGAGACTTTCAAACTTAAATGTTTGTGCAATGGTTTGTTGTTCCCCTGTTTCTCCACCACTTTTGGCCAAATTGCAAAAATTCCAAACGGAGTTGAAACTTTTCGTTTCATGTGCCACTGATGATGATGATGCTGACGCTGATGGTGTTCCTCTTATTTGCGCTTTTCTTTGCTACGTAATATGAAGATGAAAATAAGAAAAAGGCTTACATAGATAAACACCAGGCAAAGAAAATGCTAATAAATTACAGCTATTAGCCGATTAATATAAGGCAGAAGCATCATGAGCAAATAGCACACGGAAAAATAGCTGATCTAGGCGACTGAGCAAGCGACCGACGGAGCGAGCGAGTGAGTGAGTGGGTAAGAAATGAAACTATTACGTTTTTGGTTTTGAACGGCTAATGGTGAGGGATTATGGGCACATCCAACATGTTGAAGGTAATAAATAAATGCATTTTTGTATGAAATTTAATTAAAATGTAAACAGCAGTTCTATTTCACAAAAAAATAAGAAAGATAGAGTAGTCAGCAGAAGGAATGCAACCAACTTCCTTCCAGTCATTAGTAATATTGTAATTATAAATATAAAATAAAAAGTATTGAAAGGAAGTATATTAAAAGTAGAGTACGAGTATATAATCATTATCAGATATTTTAGAGGGAATAAGAACTCTCAGCGGAAAAATTTGGAAGACCCTGGTCCCTTATTGTTACAACTTCTACAGAAGTCATTTGCATTGACCTTTATTCTCACCTTTGGTATACAAATCAAATAGTACGAAGATACAAAACGATGATAACATATTGCGCCAACAAGTTCGGTCTTTTGCTTTATCTCTACAGTTTATAATGCAAAGTGTTCGCAGGGATTGGTTAACCTAATCCTACCAGCGGAGTCTTGGTCTTCCTATTTTTCGTCTTCCTTCGAGTTCGGTTTCGAAAACCCTTCGAGCTGGTTCAACTTCATCCATTCTACAGACATGGCCTTGCCAGCGCAAACGCGTTATTTTGATACGCTGAAATATGTCAATATCGGGATATATCTCATGATTCATACGTCGCAGATACTCGTCGTTGTGTACTATGAATTTTTCGGATTATTTTTCTCTCGAAGACTCCTACAGATGTTTCATCTGCTTGCGATAAGTCCTAGGATTCTGCGTCATAAAGCCGGACAGGTTGTATGAGAGTTTGGTACAGCTGAACTTTTGTTATTTATCTTTAAAGTGCTTGCCTAGCCCAAAATAACACCTATTCGCAAGCACAATTTGCCGCTTGATCTCAAGGTTGACGTTGTTGGTTTTGGTTACGGCTCCGCCGGTAATCCATCGGCTCCTTCGGCAAGAGACGTCGTCGTCCAAATTGTGATCGATTGGTCATTGAATATCTCAGGTACCAGTAGCGGGGAGAAATGATCTCTCCATATTCCCAACGTTCACGCTTTGGTCTAATTGCATGGAGGCCCTGCTCGTTGAAACCATTAATTTTGTCGTGTCCTCATTTAATGTCATGCTCACTTTTGCTGACCCCGTCTCAATTCTCGAAAACACCGCACTTATTGTGGGCCCAATGATATCGATATCATCAGCATACGATAGGCTGATATGGAAGAAATCCTACGAAGCAATGTCTGAGCTTGGTATTCTTGCAAAACTCATACGCCTTTGCAGGATAATCTCGTCGAACACCAAATCCGCATGGAAAGTTGGAGTTGGAAAAGGATCACGCTACGCCAAATCCTGGAGAACATACACGGAAAACGAATGGACACCTATCATGTATTTGTCGATTATAAGGCGGCCTTCGATAGCCCGATACGGGAGAAACTCTACGAAGCTATGTGTGAGCTTGGTATTCCTGCAAAACTCATACGCCCTTACAGGATGACCTTGACGAACACCAAATCCGCAGTGAAAGTTGGTAAGGATCTTGCCGCACCTTTTAAAAATGAGCGAGGCCTCAGGCAAGACGACACCCTATTGTGCGATCTCTTTAACATCTTAATGGAGGTCATCATGAGAAAGCAGCAGTCAACATGAATAAATCCATCAGCAGCAAGAGTCCAGCCCTAAATCCTAAGTCCAAATAGGTTAGCTATAATTGGTTTTAGTCTTACGCACATTATACTTTATGGAACCTTATATTCTATGGATGAAAGGCTTATTCCACGGTAGTTGACACAGAGACTCGGGTCACCATTTTCAAATATGGGACATAGTACACTGATACTTCAATCGCCGGGCATGCATTCATCTAACCAAATTTTGCTAATGAGCTGATGCATGCACCCTATCAGCTCATTGCCGCCAACCTTGAACAGCTCCGCCGGTAATCCATCTGCTCCTGCGGCTTTGCTGTTCTTAAGCCGGGCAATAGCTGCTCTGACTTCGTCTTGGCTAGGAGGGGGCAATCAACGTCGTCGTCCATGTTGTGATCGATTGTCCCATCGTCATTGGATATCTCAGGTACCAGTAGCGGGGAAAAATGATCTCTCCATATTCCTAACATGCTCTGTACATCTGCGATGAGATTGCTGTCCTTGTCGTTATAGAAAGGGGTCCCTGAACCATGTCCATTAGTTCTGCTTTTGACTTTTTTGTAGAATTTCCTTCGTTCTTCCTTCTGTATGTCTCAATTTGCTCACTCTAGCGCTTTCTCCACTGCCGTTTTTTACGAATAAAGAGACGGTTTACCTCCTTTCTTTTTTCCCTATACCTCTCAGTCACAGCTCGCGTTACAAGTGACTGAATCATTGACATGCGTGCAGCGTTCTTTTCATCATTTGATGTGCGACACTCTTCATCGTACCAAGATTTGTTGCGAAGCGGTTTTTCAAAACCAACTACGGTTGTTGCGACAGTTTTTATAGATTCGGAAATGGGTTTCCATTGCGCTTCAAGATCGTCATCGGGAGGAGGTGGGTTCTGTGTTAAAATTTGAGAGAGATTCCCTGAGTAAGCTGTGACTACATCTGGTAATTGCAGCTTTCCGACGATTAGGTTTCTCTTCGCTCTACGTAATCTTGTGCGAACCTTTGCTACTACCAGGTAGTGATCAGAACCGATGTTAGCTCCTCTGATCACACGTACGTCCATTACACTAGATAAGTGCCTTCCATCAATTACCACGTGATCAGTTATGGTCTTCGTTCTTTGTTCAGAGGATACCCAAGTAGCCTATGACCGTCGGTGGTGCAATGGGTAGTGTGCGCGCCTCTTGTACAGGAGATCCTGGGTTCGATCCCTGCTCCAACCACCTTAAAATTTCTTTCGACGACGGTCATCTCGCTTAGTGACGGCGACACTATCGAGTATATAGCCATGAAAAAGCTTCTCAAAATACCGTTCGGAATCGGTTGTAAACTGTAGGTCCCAATCAGTGAGTGAAAACCGGAAAGCGCACAGCTCAGTGATTGTGAGAAGTTCTCCCCGGTCCCTTCATGGGATGTAATGGGAAACCATTTATTTTTTTTTTTTATACCCAAGTAGCCTTGTGGATGTCTTTATGCTGGGATCTTGTACCACTAATAGCCATATTTTTTGCAGCAGTCAATCAGTCTCATACCGTTGTCGTAACTGTCAGCATGTAGACTGAAATTGCCAATAGTTGGATGAAATATATTTTCCTGCCAACTTTAGCATTAAAATCTCCTAGTACAATCTTAATGTAATGACCAGAGCAGCGGTCATACGTTTCCTCTAGGCGCTCATTGGCATCAACATCTTTCTCTTCTGTCGTGGTGTTATTTTTTCTTTAAATAATCGAAATGTTAAAATTCCGTTTCCAAACAATGGTTTCGTACGATATAACTTTGGCATAACAACCCTGTAATTGATTTTGCTGGCGAAATTTTTGCAAAGAGCTGAGTACCCAGAACGTTAACGTACTTCTTATGGGAACGAAAAGTTTCATAAGAAATTTGGTCATTTATCTCCATAGGGAAAGTTTTGTTGCAGGGAAAGAAAGTTTTGTCCACCGATCTCTGAATTACCTTGCAAATAGTACCTGAATAATTTCTCTAGGCATTTCGTGTTATTTTTAACGCATGTGCTGTTACTTTTGATTGTTAAAATAATCGAATTATCAAAATTCCGGCCCCAAAAGATTACCAAACAATTGTTTTCAAACGAAATGGCTTTGGCATAACAACCCTGTAATTGATTTTGATAACGAAATTTATGAAAAGAACTGAGTACCAAGCAAAGGAAAAGTGAGTACAATTGTCGATTCACGAAATCTTCGTTATTTTTTATACAAGTACTTCTTATGGGAACGTAAATCTCATAAAAACTATAAAAATACTATAAAATTTTAAATATAAATCAACTTCACTCAAATCGTTTCAAAATTCAAAACCGCTACAATTAACAGATATGTAAGTAGGGGAAATTGATATTTTTTGTTACTCAGATTAATTTCTCTAATTCTATTATGTATAAAACATGGACGTTTGATTTTATTTTCATTTTTTTTTTGTTGCCACATTGAAATACTCACTCCATCGCTTTCGCGATATCGTCGTATTCAATTTGTCCATTAGTTGAACTGTTCTGTGTGTGTGTTTTTTTTTAAATTTAAATCATCTGTCCATGTTTCTTTTTTGTTCATCATTATCTGATAGAGTCGACATACAAAGCAAAAATACTTTCTGGCGGAAATTAAATGTTGGCCAATATTCCCAGTATCTCACAAATGAAACCAAAAAAAAAGAACTAGCAAAAAGGACATCGACGAAGGCGGCAAAAACTGAACGCTTGGAATTCTTTATAAGCAACAGAAATAAAATATAATCACATCACAAATATCCATTACAGTGATGTTTGTTCGTTCATCACTTGATAGTCAACGAGAAATGAAAGGGAATGGTGCCTGGTGACATGTGCACAATAGGACTAGGGAGCAAGGACGCCTGAATGGCTCTCCATGAGATAGACGGGGAGAGAGAGAGAGCGATGGGAATCAAAATAAGCGAACATCATTTGGTCATTATTGTCAAACATCAGAAACAGCAATTTCATCGGTGGCTCATCATCAACGTCATCATCACTTGGACGTATATTACGAAACGTAGCACCGTCTATCACTGCCAAGCACCAAACCCATTCAGATAGTGCGACATTCAGACTTGCATGTGAATTGTGTGTATTTTTTGTTTTACTGGTTGTTTTTATTGTGGCATTTAATTGAATTAAAACTACAACAACAAACAGTCACACTGAAGCAACAGTTTCCCATCTAACCAGAACCATTGTCGGCTTGTTTGTGGATGGCAGTAAAGTGGTTTGTTCGTAGTTCCAAACTGAGTAGATTCAATTTAGGGAAAAAAAATTAAATTTTATTTCAAAGACTCTTTTGACCTACACGTAAAGGTAAATTTCGTTACGCCCAAACGAAATTTCAAATAAATGAACTTTGTTTGGGGAATTTAGTTACGGCAAACGAACATTTGTTGAATCAAACATGTAATTTTCATTGTGATAAATAAAGAAAATCGTTTACGGGAATACAAAAACATTAAAAACAAATGATAAACACAACAAATGTTTACGATAAACGAACAGCACTTCCATTAACAGTTATTTCGTTTGTCGAAAACGCCAGACCAAAAACAACTACCGGGAAACAAAAATTGTTTGCGTTTCCGTTTTCGTAAGCGAGAACCGAAAAATATTACCAACAAATGTTATGTGGTAGGTCGAAACTTAAACACTTTTACGTTAAACCAGCAAAAATTTCCATTAACTGTTCTTTAGTTTACCACACACGAGTTCGGGCAACTCCATACTCTAAATAACTACTCAGAAATGAAAAATGTTTGCGATAAACTGTTTTTTCGTTTACATTCAGTGAATAACATTTATTTTCTGAGATGGAAGTGTACACTGATACAAGTAATTTAGTCACACTTAAATTTGTATAGTGCTTTATTGCCGTAAACTTTTAGTGATTTCTAGTTAATGTATGAGAAGTTTATACTACAAGCTTACTATACCATTTCCAAATGAAATTTGAAAGACATCAATTTAAATTTGAAAGACATCAATAAGACATAATAATTTCTAAATTTCAAGTGACGAATTTTAAATTTCAATTGATGTCTTTCAAATTTCAATTGATGTCTTTCAAATTTCAATTGATGTGTTTCAAATTTCAATTGATGTATTTTAAATTTCAATTGATGTGTTTTAAATTTCAGTTGATGTCTTTTAAATTTCAATTGATGTCTTTCAAATTTAAATTGATGTCTTTCAAATTTCAATTGATGTTTTTTAAATTTCAATTGATGTATTTCAAATTTCAAATAGAATTTTTAAATTTCAATTGATATATTTCAAATAGAATTTTCAAATTTCAATTGAAATTTTTGAAAATTAAATTAATATTTTTCAAATTTCAATTGGAAATGGTGTAGTTCCGATACATTTCTCTAATTGAAAAATGGATGGCTTTTGTTAGAATAATAGACTATTCAGTTACGCACACCCACTGGCATCACTTTCTTCGAACTCCGTGACAAGTTCATCATTAGATGCCTAACTACTGTGCCTGCATTGATACCATCGGTAGATCATCCATTGTCTTTTTATGCAACCCCAAATAGAGAGCGGATCAATAAGTCCGTGACTTTTTGAATGAAACACAGCTTCTTTTGCAAAAAAAAATTTGTTTTCCAACATAATCTCCTTTTAGCTCAATACACTTAGTCCAACGTATCTCGAATTTTTGTATCCCTTTCAAAAAATAGGATTTTTCGAGGTCCATAAAATAGGTATTTGTTTGATCAATAATTTCATCAGTGGAGCTAACAGCCTGTTTTTGTAAATATCTTCAAACAGCAGGCGTGCAATTGCTAGACAAGCAATCAGGTTTTCAATTGAGTTCATTGTTGCTTTTCGCTTGGGCATAAAAGCTCTTTTTCTTGGTTGTGTTCCTGTCAAAGAACAATATTACCTTCATGTTTTTATTGGCATTTCTTAAAGCTTTTTCATACAAATATATGCTAAACGGGGGCAACCCTAGCCATCAGCTGTAAAATCAACAACAGCTGATTGTACGTAAAAAAAAAAATAAACAAACGAAAATAAACACAATTGTTTGCTTTTTTTTACCAATTTAAAATGATTTCATCCGTTGCTCTCGGTTTTCCTATTAAAACTACGGAAAATGATGATAAAGTCGCCTAAGCCGTAGAATTTTGGGTGATTGAAATGAAAACACATCAATATAACCCACACGAACAATTTTTTACGATTGTCTATTTTGACATTTAACATTGTACGTTGTTGACTTATGTGAACCTACATTTTGACGATACTAAAAGCTTTTGTGTTTACACTCAAAAAAAAGTTTACAAAAACCAAAAATGAAATTCGTTTGGCTCTAGACGTGCGATGAGAGAAAAAACAAGTTACAAAAACAGGCCGTAAATCTCTTTCCTTACTCTATAGCGGTTGAGGTACCAATTCGTAGCCCAATTAAACAACTTCAAACAATTGTCACACGACTACGTTTATGGTCAATTGAGAGCAAACGCAGCACCCATCTTGCTGACAGCTTTCTTAAACCCAACTGATCATTTAAAATCGAAACCACACGGCCATATAAAATGCCTATGGCATCGACAATCTCACACACTTTTACTCTTCGATCGGCCAACACCATATCGTGGATTTTTTCGACATTTTCGGGTGTATTAACCTCAATTGGCCGTCCAGAACGTTCAGCGTCATTTGTAAATACTTGTGCGACCACAACGAAAGGCAGTTAACCACTTTTTGACCATTGAAATCGATGGTGCAGAGTCCCCATAGTATTTATCAAGCTTTTCCTTAGTTCGATTGACGGTTTTTTCGCAAAATATAATGTTTAATTAGCACTCGAAATTCACTTTTTCCCCTTTTTTAAAAAAATTCACGAGGTTGTATGTTTTGACCAGCTGTTAAACGCTAAGTAATTGACGGAATTTGCTCAAAATTTGACAGTAGTCTATTAACAGGTGGTACTGATGCATTTCATATAACTAAAAGGGAAGTTCGAAAAGTCACGTCCTTATTGATCCTCGTATGCAATTTACATATGCGAATTAGTATCGATCGAAGATCTTACACACTGAAAGGTCCATAATTCCAACACAAGAACATACTGCCTTTTCCTCCATGTTTTTCTTTTCCTCTTGCATGCTCGCGATGCCGTGTGATAAGGCCATAGGCAATAAAGCCATATGGCCTTATTTCTCATCACTTTGAGAAATGAGAGCATATGCCTTTATTACCAACACGAGAGTGTAATAACATCATATGAGTTTAACAATCGAAGTGGAAATAACGCCATACCCGTACAATCCATTGTTACAATTGCATATTGTCTACGTAAAGAATGAGTTGTCAGAGTCAACCGTTGAAGACATATGGATCAAGCGAGGGAATAATTATATGTTGTTAATTATTGTAGAAAAGAAAATACATATGTATGTAAATATTTAAATTTTCTGTTAACTGAATTAATTTTTTTTTGCCAATAAAAGAAATCAAATACACTACATAAGTAGCACATAGAAAATTATCAAAGGTGAAGTAATACCATAATGGCTTTACTGCACTTGCTCTGTGGCAATAAAGCCATATGGTCTTATTTCTCAAAGTGATGAGAAATAAGGCCATATGGCTTTATTGCCTATGGCCTTATAGCGCGGCATCCATGCTCGCATTATTGCAGTGCTTTGAGGTAAGATTTTACTATATGACAGAGTTGCATTTTTCTGTGGTATAGATTTTTTTTGATGATGTATTTTCGTTTCCAAATAAAAAATTCAATGTTTTTTTCTGCCCTGTGCCCTAAATGTGATTTGTGTACTCATGTATGAGAACAGTGGAATAGATAAACATAGATAAAGGTCTTGTGTTCTATTCTAAGAATTTTGCATTCAAAAAGTGTTTGCACTTTCTGCCTTCTCACCTACTCACGTACGAGAATGTTGCCTGAAAACGCAACTGACTACCTGTTATTTGGGATGTTTATTTTTTCGTTGTCCTCGCTAAACCAATTTTTCGATTACTTTGTTTCACTTGTATAATTTCGCAATTGGCAAATGGGACAAATAGTGTATTCAAAAAACCGGATTTTCAAAAATGACGGTTTTCGGTTTCTTTGAATATTCCGCTTTTGGCGAAACCGGGTTTGTTTTAAACCGAGGTGTAGAAACCGGTTAATAACCGGTGTAAAACTTCATGGATTGGAATTGTGGATTTTCCGAGCCCCAAATACGACAATTTTGTTTGTTAATGTCACGCTGGAGGTGGTAATGAGCTGCATCGCAAAATATGATTTTTCCGTAAAAACGCTCCAAATTCTGGGAAAAGAAGTACGGGAAATGTTCGGTTCTGCGAACGGTGGCGAGTTGATGTTGACGGTTGTTCGAACATACTCTCCTCTTCAGCGGTGGCATTTTCCACTGAACCCACCGGACGAGCACGTACACGAGTGGTTTTGTTCACTAAGGATACGGATTGACGAATTCGAAATTTCCCATAGTTTTTTAATCACATTTAAGAAAGTCTTTCCGAGACTGCAGTTGGTTGTACTTTTCATGACTTTGTATTTTTGGGGAAAAAAATGGCGCATCCGTAACCGCAAGTGCAGATTCCATTACAACGCGTAGAAACCGTACGGTGTTTTGCAAGTCACGGGGAAGTTATATGTTTTTATTTCAAAATATATTTATTATTAAGATATTATTCCTCGCTTAGTGACGGCGAGACTATCGTGTAATTAGTCATGAAAACCCTTCTCAAAATACCGTTCGGAACCGGTAAAAATTGTGAAAGTGTAAAATCAGTGTTTATCATATTTTCCCGACGACTGGAGTCTCAGTGTATTATGTCCTGTATTCAAAAAGGGTGATCCGTGTGTCTGTTCCAACTATCGCGGTATCAGTCCTTTATCCATCACGTATAAGGTCTTGTCGAGCGTATTATGTGAAAGACTAAAGCCAATTATTGAAAACCTGATTGGACCTCATCAGTGTGGTTTTAGACCAGGCAAGTCCACAACTGACCAAATATTCACGCTACGCCAAATCCTGGAAAAGACCCACGAAAAGCAAATCGATACATACCACCTTTGTGTCGATTACAAAGCTGCTTTCGATAGCCCCATACGGGGAAAACTGTACGAAGCTATGTCTGAACTTGGTATTCCGGCAAAACTGATCCGCCTCTGTAGAATGACGCTGACCAACACCAAATCAGCAGTGAAGTGGGGAAAGACCTCACTGAACCATTCTGTACCAAGCAAAGACTTAGACAAGGCGACACACTTTCGTGCAATCTCTTCAACATCTTAATGGAGATAATAATGAGAAAGGCTGCAGTAAATACGAACAAGACCATTAACACGAAAAGCCATATGTTGCTGGCGTATGCTGACGACATAGACATCATTGGGCGAAATTTGCGAGAGGTTACTGCAGTATTTTCAAGAATAGAAAAGGAATCAGCAAAGGTGGGTCTTACTGTTAATGAGGGCAAGACAAAATTGATGGTGTCAACGACTAGAGAAACCTCTCGACTTGGTCCGCACTTGAACGTTGACAACCGATTTAATTTTGAAGTGGTAGATGAATTTGTCTACCTTGGATCCGCCGTGAACAAGGACAACAACGTCAGCCTGGAGATAGATAGGAGAATTGTGCTTGTAAATATATGTTATTTTGGGCTCAGCAAGCAGTTTAGGAACAAAGCCCTCTCTCGACGGACAAAAGTCCAGCTATATCAGACTCTCATTTTACCTGTCTTGACATATGGCTCCGAAACTTGTGTCATATCGCAAGCGGATGAAAAACACCTGGGAGTTTTCGAGAGAAAAATTCTCCGTAAAATATATGGGCCTATTAGGGAGCTATATAATCTCTATTCTGACATGGACATAGCTAGACGAATCAAAGTGGGCCAATTGCGTTGGCTAGGCCATGTTATCAGAATGGATGAAGATGAGCCAGCGCGAAAGATTTTTGATAACGTACCCGATGGAAGCAGGAAAAGAGGACGACCAAGACTCCGCTGGAAAGACCAGGCAGAAGAATCCCTCCGTATCCTTGGTGTTACCAACTGGCGAGAAAATGCGAAGGATAGAGCCAGTTTGAATAATATGTTGAAATTTCTTTAATTTGTTTGTTTAATTAATATGTGTAAGACGTCTGACCTCATGAGGTTGTAATATAGTCAATAAAAGTAAAGTAAAGTACGTAAAATCAGGGAGTGTAAAACCAGAACGCCCACAGCTCACTGGATTGTGAGAAGCTCTCCCTAATCCCTTCATGGGATATAACGGGAAATCATTTTTATTTTCTTTATTTAAATTGTACCTGGAATTTGAATTATTTCCTTATTTGAATACTGACGAATTATACTAGGTATTCAGTTTTTATTACATTTTCGTTGCCATAAGAAGTACGTGTATAAAAAATAACGAAAATTTCATGCTCCGAAAATTTTGCTCACTTTTCATTTGCTTGGTACTCAGCTCTTTACGGAAATGACGTAGGCTAAATCAATTACAGGGTTGTTACGCCAAAGTAACTTCGTTCGAAAACAATTGTTTGATAATAGTAGGGTGTCGGAATTTTGACATTTCGATAATTTCCACAACCAGAAGTAACACCACATGTGTTAAAAATAAAATGGAGTTCGTGGAGGAATTATTAATGAAATATTTGCGGGATAAATCAGAGATAGGTGGTAACCTTTCGCAGCAAAAATTTCCATTCAGAGATAAATAACAAAATTTCTTACGAAATTTTCGGAAGAACTGAATACGGGGTTAAGCAGGTATAAATTCGTCATTCTGGAAAATTCAGCAAAGCGGCGTTAGATATCGATAACGTGAATTCAACGGAAAAAAAATGCGATGGAGCAAGATATTTATATACATACTTATATATTTGTGCCTCAAAAAGGCATAAAGTTTTTGTGAATTCAAAGATAAGTAGAAGAAAAAGATTACATGAGGTGTCAGGGGACAACCGGTTAGAACGAAGTTCCTTTCGCTATATTTTATATACTAGTTAGATCCAACACGCCTAAGGCGCCCGTTCAAAAATACGATAATTTAAAAGAATCTTTAAGAAAACAAAGTTTAGCTTCTAAATATGATTAATGTTTATTAGTCGCATTAATAAATTGTCATTATTGACGTTCCAAAATGTGCCGATGTAAATATTGCAATCATGAGCGCCAAGAACGAATAAAAGAGGCGATAAAAGAATTCAGAAGCTACATACAAATTACTGACATAATTGGATGCTCAAAGAAAATGTTGGAGACCGGAATAAAATATAACCCCAATCCAGGAAACAGACGGTAAAACCCTGAAACTTACAGAACATTTGGAACCAAAAATATTGCGCCACGTAGAGTTCGACTTTTGTTACCTCTTCCCCCTTAAAAAGCAAAACGATCGGGATGTTGACACCTCTACATTAAGAAAAATGATAACTAAAAACAATTTAAAGGCAAAAAGTGTCCGAAAAGTTCCATTTCTATCCAAACGGAACGTCCAAAAAATGTTGCATTTTGCCAAGGAGCATGTGAAATAGTCCGTATGCAAATGGCGAAATATTTTGAGGACAGCTGAAACTAAAGTGAGATTGGGTAATTATGATAAGAGTAATCTTCCTGTACGAAGACCTTCCAACACCGAATTCAGGCCCCAGAACACAATCCAAACAGTTAAACGTGGTAGCGGAATCATAATGGTACGGGGTTGTTACTCTTACCTTGGGACAGAACCTTTATTCCAAATTGAACAGACAATGGACGCTGCATATTACACCACTGTATTAAAAAAAAAACATCATGATGCCTTGTGCTAAATGGGAAATGCCGCTTCGATGGGTGTTTCAACATAATATCGACCCCAAACACACATCGAAGCGGGCAAAAGCTTCGTTTGAAAATAATAGTGTCATAGTTTTAAGATGGTGTATGCAGTCGCCGGGCTTAAATCCTATTCAGAATTTGTGGCGGGACATTAAAGTGTCTATCAAAGGAATAAACCAATTTAATAAAGATGAGCTTATGATACTGGTACAATCGGCGCACATAGGAGTATTTTGGCAAAAAAACTGGACAAAATTATTTTAAACTATTTTCTTACTGGAAATTAATAAAAATGCATGAGTAAATACAAATAATATATTACTTGGTACGAATAAGGAAAAAAAATTTAAAAAAAAATTAAAAAAAAATTTTTAATTTTTTAGGCAAAAAATAATATTTCTTCTTTATACATTTATTTATAACTTCAAAACTATTGACTGCATAGAGAAATACTGTATGAGCAGTTTATAGGTATTATAATTTTTAATTTTTCTAAATTTGTTTCAGCACAATCAGACTAATCTTTCTCGAGTTATGTATATATAAGTAACCAAAACGATTGAAAAAGGACCTGTGGAACTCAAAGTAGCGTATTTGGATGAAGCGGGAACTTTCGGAAAATGTTTTGAGGTATGATATCTGATGAATCTCTTACAGTTTACTATAAAATAAAAAAATTAACGCAATCTCGCGCCGAACATAAACAAAAATACAAATTTTTAAAAATAACATACAATAAATTAGGAAAATTTCTTGCATATCATTTTTGGTCCATTAGAATACTAAATAGTCATCGTAACTACATATGTATATTATACATTTAAATTAGGTGCAGACCTTGTTCTCCAGATTCCATAATTTTTTTTTTAGGATTTACTTCATACAATAGCAAAAAACACCAAACACAAGTTTGAAAAAAAAGCGTATCGAAAATCAATGAGTGCGTGCTGAACGAAGTGTAGTTTCAGACTACTTGCCAGGAGCGTGGTGGCCGGGGGGGTCAGTTATACAAAAACCACAATTTGGGTGATATTGAATGCAGTTTGTATATCTGACTTTTGTCCAGTTTTTTTGCCAAAATACTCCTTAGTGCGGCGTGGAAAACATGACTTGTGGACACATGATGATTCAATGTCAAGGCGTTGCTTAGCTGTGATAAAAAATAATAGTTATTTCATAAAGTACTGAGATAATATAAAGGATTAATGAAACATACATTTTATTTGACACAGCTATTTATTCTAGTTCAGCTGATGAATCGCGATGACTCTATTTTAATTGACAGGCAAAACGGGGCATTTTGAAATATTTTGATTTATACCTAATGATTTAATTTTAAATTACGACATTAATGTTCTAAAATGTTATATCTAGTTCTTAATTGTACAATTAAAAATAAAAGTTATAAACAAAATTTATTTTTTCTACATTTGTTTTTGTTTTGAAAATTTTGATTAGTATTGACTCTATTTTATCGCACACCACTGTATATAACCCAACCAAACAATTAAAAAAAGCAAATATAATTCTCTGCATTAGAAACAATTTCTGTATCCTTTACGGTATTAGTGGGATATTCCACTTTGTCATTTTCAATTTCTGAACTTTCTTTGAAATTTTCCCATTTAATTTCCATTAATTTCATCAAACCAAGTTTGTTGTACTCCTACGTCTTTGGTCTATTAGGTCCACCCCATTGCATCGCCTTTCCCTGGCTAAATTGATAATATATTGTGTCATTAACATACCCTCTTTAGATGCGATAGTTGAATTGCAACTCTCCTATATAAAGTGTATATCCTTGCGGTAAAATAGCCACCAGCATTACAGTCACACCAAACAGATTTTTAAAAATTTTTCCATTATAACTTCACTTTACAAAGAGCGAAGTAACTGACTGAGTGAGTGAAGGAGTCCTGTAACATTTAAACACTTTAGTCCAAGCATTTAGTTGGTTTTAAATTGGTTTTCTGCTTACAGCAGCCGAAATAATGCAATGATGGTCATAACTCGGGTTGTCTGGCTGGGTGTTTGGTTAGCCGGCAGCCTGCCTGGATGATGATGATGATGAGAAGGTCTATGTGGCCATGATGAAGTAGTTAATGATTTAATATTATTGTGGAAGGGAAGAAATGGAGGGAGTTTGAGGATGACGAATGTGTTGGTGGTTACTCTCAAAGTAAAAATTTATTTTCACTTTTCCTTATTATAACTAGTGATTGTATTGTTGTTGGCTTTTTGTTGTTGTTAATAGACCACAGCCATTACAGCAACAACACTAAACCAACAAGTAGATAACAATGTCGGCAATGTCTGTCCATCTGCTCATCCGGTTGTATGTCCGGGCGTCTGTTTCTCTCTTTTCATCCTTCTACCCAGATGCCTCTGTGTTCGTCCTACCATCTTTCTTTCTGTTCATAACTCCCCTTTTTTTGGTTGGTCTACTATCACCGCCAGGAAGCTAAGTTGCTCCTTTATACCACTGGTGATGACGACGACAATGTTGGGATGGTGATGATGATGATTGTGTGACAACTGTTTGACGTTGCCTGATGATGGATTCATTTCAATTCCCTTTAATGTTCAAGGCGGCAGAGATCCGAGGCGGCTCAAGCAATATTTTTGATTGCGGTGAGTAAAAATCGTTTCAACAACGAAATTATTTAGAATATTTTCTTCATTTTTTTTTCAGAAAAATGTTTTTACTAAGAACATATTAAAATTAAAACTTTTTCGAAGAAGTTTATTTAAAGAGAGGACATTTTCTGCTGATCATACAGAACGTTTTTGTATAAAACTAAAACAAAGTAACTGTTTAAAAGACGAAACTTCTCCACGAAAGTTTATATATTAAAATAGTTTTCCACAAAAAGGAAAGTATTTCCTGTAAAAAAATATTTTCTTTTGTTAGAGAAATAAACGTACAAATGTTCACTTCAAAAACAGTCAGGAAATAGAACAGTTTTTGAAGCAAAACTTTTTACGCTAGTGTATTGAATTCTGGAACGACAACCAGTTTTGTGACGGAAATAGTTAACACGCCGCTTAAAGCCCCGCATTCTATTCCAATGTAATTTTCGTTTCCATAAAAAGTACCGTATGTAAATTTCACCTAACTTTCTCAACGTCACAGTAATCGATGATTGATTTTGATAAAATGTTTTAACGATTAAAACACGTTGGTTTATCGAATATTTTTCCATAATAAATTTTCCACGTCTCTACTTCACGACTGCCAAATATGAACTGTCAAGACTAATGTTTACCAAAATGGCGGCAAAACAAAGTAGTATACCTTCCCGGTGGACACCTTGTATAAAACCATTTGAAAATTTAGTGAACCGAAAACTTCACTCACTTCTCATTTGCTTGGTGCTCAGTCCTATGCGACAAATTTCGCGAACAAAATCAATGACAGGGTTGTTATGCCAAAGTCATTCCGTACGAAAGCAATTGTTTGATAACTCTTTGACATTTCGATTATTTTGACACTAAAAAGTACTACACATGCGTTAAACTGAAATTGGAATACAAAGTGGAAGTTTTCATGTAATATTTTCAAGGTAAATCACAGATAAGTGCTAACTCTCTGCCACCAAATGTCCTGGTAAACGATAACTGACAACATTTCTTACGAAAATTTTGCAAGAGGCGAATCCTTTACCGGAAATACAGTGGAGTAACAGGTGGCGATGTGACCGTCGGTGGTGCAACGGTTATTGTGTACAGCTGTTGTGCGAAAGAACGTGGGATCGATCCCTGCCCGCAACTCTTCCGGTTGTGAGAAACTATCTCAAATCCCTTCATGGGATGTAATAAGAAACAATTTTTGTTGGATGCAAATATAACATGTTTGTAGCTTTTTGGAAATATAGTATACTTGTGTCCAAACTCATTGTGTTTGCTATTCAATATAACATGTTGGAGACACAATGATTATTAGATTATAAAATATGTTCGTGTGAGCAAAATGTGGCTTTGTTTGCTGAAAACTGCTGAAAATAAAAAGTGACACACAACAAAGAAACAAAAAAGCACCAGATTTTCAATCCATGAAAACAGCGCTTGCAAACATACACAGGGTTCCAACTATATGTTGCTTGGGCTATTTTTTTCAGCGTGTATTTATAGGGTTAGTGATTTCTAAGTTGATTTTAGTTTTCGAAACGTCACGTTTTGCAGGGATACATTTTAATTCAGTTTGTTATTGTTGCATTACAAGAGTGTTCACATGTGTTGTATTATCAATAGTTTCCGAAATAATGCACTCAAATTCAAAAAACAGCAGAATGGGAATTTTGAGCCACTCAAACAACAAAATGGTAATTTTGAGCCACTCTAACTTTGAATATAAATTTTCCACTGTGTATACCGTTCTAAACTACCAGTGGAGTAGAAAGAATCACTAGACAAATCATCAGATGATGGTTACGCCTGACCGGATCCATGGCAGACCCCGTAAAAATTCCATCAAATCCTCCATGGCCACATCATGCAAAGAGGCCAGGGCTTTCTGCCCGAAACCATCCAAAGCAACGGCGACGTCTTTGCTGTAGGGCTGGGTATTGACAGAGAAGGTGCTCCATGGTATCCACCTCTTCTTCATCACCACAAGCACAGCAGTAACCAACCCCGTTCACCATCCAGTTGCGAGTGAAGCCTCCAGTATTACAGTGACCCGTGATAATCCCAATGAGAAGCTGCAAGTCAGCCTTGCCCAGACGTAGAAGCGACTTAGTCCTCCCTGAATCGACTGCCGGTCATTTGGCTCTTGAAATCCTGCAACCCACTCTGGCCAGCCAGCCAGATCTCGTGATTTCGTCCAGCAACCAGTGATCCACCAAACCCTACTTGTAATAGATCGGTGGGTTTGCAGAGGCAATCAATCTCAAATCAGCAGAAGTGCATCCTGCTCTACCAAGACAGTCTGCCTCAACATTCCCTGTGACATCACTATGACCCAGAACCCAGCAGAGTCTTAGCTTGCTTACACTTTTCAAAATCCGATTTTTATCCCTAATCGATTTGGATTTACATGTGTGTGACCTGATCGCACTGAGCGCTGGCTTACTGTCAACGCAGATGACGAATTCCTCCGATGGAAACAACCACGAGTCCATTATCTCAGTCACAGCTCGCAAAATCTCTTAGTCACAGCTCGCAAAATCGCCACGATTTCCGCTTGGAAGACACTGCAATTGGCACCCAATCTCATCGAAAGGCCGAATTGAAGGACCGCACTAAAGATCCCCGCTCCTGTGCCGATTCCATTTTGGAGCCATCTGTAAATATCAACTGACAAGAGAGTGAGGTCTGACATCATAATAGTCAGTATCCTACCTGAAACACTCGTCCGGGTGATTATCAATCAACTCCAGGAGAATGTTGGCATGTCCCTCAGGAACATGTCTCCAGATACCCAACTCTGGGTGCTTCTAACAGCACACCGTCTCGCATAGAGTCTCGCAAAAGTAATCAAATTCAGGATGATATCAAGCGCCGCCTGCGGAGTACTTCTCTTCGTACTACTGACGCACTTCGATGCAGTGCGCTGAACCTTACTGAGTATTTTCAACTGTTAGCTGTACCCGAATGGGTTCCACCCGACTACGCAGCCATGGGTGATAATTGGGCGCACAATAGCCGGAAAAGGCTAATGTACGACTTCCGGACAATGACCCCAGCTTTTGCCAATCGAAGTTCAGAGCAAGTTCAATCCCTTCTTCATTTGCATCTCAGTATTTCGCTTCCAGTTCAGTTTGTGATCAAGAATTTCGCCTCAGAATATAGCATTACGCCATCCAACGTCGATTTAATAAAATTTCCAATCTTTCGCTTGCACGTAAAAAGAACATTCTCCGTCTTTGCTATTGCACTAATGAATCTTCCTGCCGGCGCCGTCATACCAGTTTTGAATGAACGGATTGCCGTTTTCGTTGTGATCGGCTTTGAACTCCAGCTCCATGAACATTCAATCATTTCTTACGCTATAAAATTCTTTATTTCATAAATATAACATAACGCGCGACGATATAAACGTGAACGTGAAGCGAATATCCTTTCACATTACAGTCACTCCGTCCATCAGCGTACTGCTAATGTGTTTGTATTTGTTCACGTGAGCACGACACTTTTTCATACACTTCATCACATCTTATGGTACATTTACTCTGCTAACCCCCTCCCTCCACCACAAAGTAGCATGTAACCCATACTCCTATGACCACTAATAGGACTGCTACTACATTTGTCCAATAAGGTATGAAGGGAGACCACCCATATAGTAGATACATATCCTTTGCTGGTCATTCATATTCATTCGAATGGAAATTACAGTTACAGTGATAATCTCATACACCTACAGTGGTTATTATACTCTCGCCGTCCAGCCATCCAGCCATTCATTCATTCATTCATACAGTCATTTCATCATTTATACATTCATACACTCATTTAGCCGAAACGTATGTTTTTTTCGGGATGATACTGATTGAAATGACGACAACGACGAGGAAGGACAACGACGAGGATGTTGATGATGATGATGATGATGAATTCATTTTGTTCATGCCATTGAATTCGATATCTGGATGTTTGGATGGATTTGTTATTGGGTTGGGAGTTGATTGTCGAAATATCTGTATCTGTTTCTGTATCTATTCCGTGGCCTATTGTTTAATTCATACCGTATTGTATTCAAAATCCGTCCATATTGAACAAATTATAACCAAAATTCATTCATTTAAATATTTGCATATGTAGGATATCCATTTGCACAAATCATACAGACGCAGTGCGTTGTTTAGTTTGTGAGGTTTGTAGAAATTGCTCTGAACATTGTTATAATCAGAGGTTTTGCAAGGATATATTAAGCTGCTAGTAAGCGAGTAACAAAATTTTTCTTTGATAAATTGAAATTATTTCTCTACTGGTATGCTATTAGGACTTCGGCGAAATTTGTCATTACAAATTTCAAATTATATGAAAAATTGTCCTTTTAATTTCGATAAACATGTCACACAGGTAGATTAGACCTTTCAGTGACCAAACCCAGAAGCGGCATCGAGAGTTACCAAAACCAGACACCATTAAATATAATACACGGAATATCTAAGCTAAGCTAGGAATCTTACTGCCCACTCTACACAATTTAATAGACAATAAAGTAAACTCGCTATATGTCTCGAGAAAGAGTCGAGGAAACTTCTCATAGTGGTTGACACAACCGAATTTAGAGGTTGAACAACCGGCATTTCGGTTGCCTCAACCAAATCAAAAATGTTTTTAGGTTGTTGCTACCAAACAATTAACTTTCTGGCTGAATGGCTTCGTCAATAAGCTAAATATGCGTTATTGGTCAGACACTCGTAATCCATCATTGCATCCCGAAAAAATTACGGTTTGGTGCGGTTTAAGGGCCGGCGGCGTCATTGGGCCTTACTTCTTCCGTGATGATCAAGACCGGCACATTACTGTGAATATTTTTGGCCCCAATTGGATAATATGGACTTGGAGGACATGTGGTTCCAACAGGACGGCGCCACAAGCCATACAGCGAATGCCACAATCAATTTATTGGAAACGAAGTTTGGTGAACGTGTTATCTCACGAAATGGCCCAGTCGATTGGCCGCCTCGGTCGTGTGATTTGACGCCGTTAGATTATTTCCTGTGGGGCTACGTCAAGTGTATGGTCTATGCCAACAAGCCAGGGACGATTGATGAACTTCGTACGAATCTCGAACGTGAAATTACGGCAGTATCGGCCGATTTTTGCTTGAAAAACGTCGAAAATTGGGTTCAGCGTCTGGACTTCTGCAAGCGTGCCCGTGGTGGCCAGGCAAAAAAAATCGAGTTCCATACATAGTGCCATCGAACGTACTTTCACAGGAATAAAGAATTTCATTGGTATCTAAAACCGGTTTTGTTTTATTTAAAAAAACTTTTGCAGCCCTCCTATTGAAAAACTCGTTATAAACGCATTTATACAATTGTAACCATGTTTAACGTAACACGTATCAAATTCTTATTTATCTACACACTGAAAAATGTGTATTTTTTTCTTGTTTGAATGCAAATATAACGTGTGTTTAGAGCTTGTCGCAAATATACTATACTTGTGTCCAAACACACTGTGTATGCTATTCAATATTACATGTTTGACACACAATGATTAATATTTTATAATATATATATGTTTGTGATCCAAATACAACTTTGTATGTGATACAAATACAGATGCCTTTGGTGCACTGTTTATTAAATTTATATGTCGAGAGCAAAATAATAAAAAGAGGGACAAAGAGAGATTGTGCTTAGCCTAAGTTAATGTTATTACAAGTTTATAACTGTAGTTCCGAATTATTCTTTCAGTCAGTGATTCAGAAATATTCCACAAAGCGTGTGTAATTGAATGTTTGACTGACCTGTTGCCTTTTAATTTCATGTAATCTGTCGTCAATCGTTCGTTTGGGACGAAACACACGAATGTTTTACTTAAGTATGTGGAATATTGTGTTGAAACACGCATATGGCCCCACGTTAAAGAATGCATATTTGCAAGTAAACATGCTAATGTTTGCATTTAAATGTAAATTAGTTTGGGACTTGCAAATATATCAATATTTGGAGTGTGTTTCTGCAGAATGTCTTTGGGAGAATATGTTACAAAGGCCGGTTTTTATCGTGTATATAGACACAATTCCTAAGACTGGAAATCTATATTTCGTTAAGACATATGGATTGTGCATCTTCAGGAAAAATAACCGTATTAGCAGTAATCGTCTTTAGAGGTTGTCACAACCACATTAGATGTCATCACATCCGAATTAGTGGTTGTCACAATTAGTGGTTGAATTTCATTTGTGGAAAGGAAATTGAGTGGTGACAACCTCAATTCGGTTGTCGCAACTGCAATTTGGTGGTAACAGCCGAATTTGTTGTTGCTACAAGCCCATTTACAACTGCTACTTCATTGAGTATGTAAGCATACGTATCCAGTACGTGATGACTTTTCTTACCTTTAGTGTGCATAGGTGAACAATTGTAGTCCCCATTTTTGCATTTTATCAAAAATGTACTAATGAAATAACGTTCAATGGAATTACCTTTCTCAATCATCACATCAAAAGTTTTATTAAATCCTGAGGTGTAGAGTCTGAGTTTGGGTTTAGGAGTCAAATTCCGGGAGTCTGAGTTGCAGCCGATTGTTTTCAGTCCAACTCCGATTCCGTGCTAATAAAATTACAAAAATTTGAGAATTAGGGTTTTCAAAATTTTTGGAAAATTCTATACCCCTGATTACTTACTAACTTACTTACGAGGCCTCAAACAACCTAGAGGGGTCAAGTGTTAACATGATCGATCTTCATATTTTCTCCTCCAGTTGGTTACACCAAGCTCTCGCAAGCAGTATGCCACCTGGTATTTCCAGTGAAGTCTTGGTCGTCCTATTTTTCGCTGTCCACTGAGTACGTCTTCTTCCTTCGACATGGACCGTTTACTCTGGCGGTTTGATACGCATAACTGCGCCGATATCGGGATGCAGATTATATAGCTCGTTGTCCATCCGTCGCTGATACCCGCCGTTTTCTTTTATAGGACCATATTTTTTCGGAGCATTTTCCTCTCAAAGACTCGCAGTGGTGTTTCATCAGCATGCGATATGACCCAGGATTCTGCACCATAAATCAAGAATGGTTAAATGAGAGTCTGATACAGTTGGATCTTCGTTTCTCGAGGGAAGGCCGACGTAGCTGGGTACAGTTTTCCCCGTATCGAATGCTGCCTTATAATCTACAAACAGGTTGTAGATGTCGACTTGTTTTTCCAGGGTATTCTCCAGGATTTGTCTTAATGCGAATATCTGGTCGATAGTTGACTTCCCAGGCCTAAAGCCACATGGTTTAGACGATTATCGTCATACACAATTAGCCTCCTGATTTTGCATATGTATGAGCTTATGCATGCATCTTTCCAACAAATAGCAGCCAGCCTTAAACAGCTCAGCAGGTAGCCCATCAGCACCAGCGACTTTGTTGCCCTTAAGCCGCGAAATTGCAGTTTGTCGATTTTTTGAACACTCTACCATATACCTATTTGACTGAGTATTTCTCTGCGTATTTTAGCACTTCTTTTCGAATGTATATAAGGAACGGAGGTTTCAGGCCCATTACAATCCGAGATAAATATTCATACTTCAGTACATTTTTAAATTTAGCATGGAGAGAACGACAACGCTTAGTTTGGAATATCATTAACTCAGTTCAGGATTCTCTTATCGTATGAATGAAAAATGAGTCGCGAGACATAAGTGGCTATCATGCCAATTGAGTTGATAAACAATCTTGGCAGGTGTGTAATTTGGGTTACTCATCAGAAATGAGTAAGAACGCACAGCTGGTTGATGCCGCCATGAGGATTCGCATAATAGCAAGTCAAGAGTATTGAGTATATTTACTACAAAATAATATTATTATTTATTATTAGTCTCCTGTACAACAAGACTAGGTCTTATAATTATAGTACACAAGAAAAGAAAAAACTAGTTCCACCCAAACGAAATTTCAGATAACTGAAGTTCGTTTGGGGACAGTAGTTGGGAGAAACGAACTTCTGTGAATCCATACATGTCATTTCGTTTGGGAGAACCGAAAAATGTTTGCAGCAAATGAGTTATGAAAAATATAAGTTGAAAAAAACGTTTTGCGAGAAACGAAAAACAGTTCCGCTAACTGTTGCTACGGCTACAGCAACCGAGTTCTAGTTGTTTCAAACTAAATAACATTTGCGAGATCTGAAAAACGTTTGCAGTAAACGAGTTATGAAAAATTAGAGCTGAAAAAACGTTTGCGAGAAAAGAAAAACCGTTACACCAACTGTGTATTGTTGCGGCAACCGAGCAATAAACGTTTTTATTCTTTGCGTGCAGGATTGTTTTTGTTCAATGAGTTTGCCAAATTTAAGTACATAATTAATATGAAAAGTAAAATATAAGAAATATAATCTGGATATAATTTTATGACAGCAGATTTAAACGGAGATTCTGACCCCAATTCACATCCTAAAATGTACTCCTTTGGATGCATTCTATCAGGTCAGATATTATTATCAATGGATTTCATAAAAAGATAAAAAAAGCTCATACCACCATATACGAGTATGAACATTTTAAGTTATTGCTTTGTTGTCCAAAAGCACTGCAGCACATTTCAGGTTTCTGTCTTAAGGAAAGTATAGGATAGGATAAGTATAAAGCGATATACAAACCAATGTATGTACTTTTTATATTCTTCAAGTTTTCTACCGATTTCGATCATAAGGAAAATGTTTGTAATTTCCGCTATGAGCTCCAGAGAGCGACCATGAGTATGGTTTGTATTTATTCGTTAAAGATTTTAGAATTCATAGTAACTAATTAGAATGCGTAAAATACAACCGGGATTGACTCAATACCCTAAAGATTTTTTACAGTAGCGTGTGTATATCTATGAATCGATATCGTGAAGCCAATTGTGTATACACCATGGAGTCGAATACTTTAAATAATTGGCGAAATATGGGTCTTGGTATTTGGGCTACTTAGGAGTATGCAAGTTGTAATTTATTCATAGCCAAATATGCTCCACCATACAAACAGATAAACTAAAGGAATTAGACTCAAGCGAATTTAGAGGTTGCTTCAACGGAATTTCAGTTGTGGGATTAAATTCAGTCGTGACAACCTCAATTCAGTTGCGGCAACTGCAATTCGATTCACAGTCGAATTTACGGTTCCTACAACCTCTGTGCGAACAATTTGCTCTGGGAGTGCAGTACAGGATCTCTTTGAAAACATGTCGCTATCGACACTTGTCTAAATCATATATCAAACTTGGACCCCATATTAACATATATTGACGTAGAATACGTCTTACCTTACGGTATAGGGAGTCATGTCAGATTGTTATTGTTGTAATCTTTATTTCATTGATTATGAGGAAACGGCGAGATAACTTTTTTTAAAATTTTTTTTGTAGGTAAATGAAGATGTTATCTTTCGTTTGATATACATTTCATATTGGTTGATATCTTCCTAATATTTAAATTTATCAAATGAAAATTGTTTAAACACATACACTCAAACATATATATGCTGTTTGGTTGAGTGTTTGAGTTTGTAGCGTGAACACAAACTATGCTGCTGTTTCAGTGTGGACACAAACCTTCGGCTGTTGTTTTGATTGATGAAATATTGAAATTTCGTATATTTACTTATGTATTTAAGTGAAACAAAATGTTAAATGTGAATTTGAATTTAACATGGATATATAATTATAAAAAATATAAATCAAATTTGTTATTTATCATTTACTCTTACTCTTTTAATTTAAAAACATATTCATCCAATTTTTCCTACCATAAGCTTATGTATATTATCAAAAGTAACTATCAAATAAATAAATTCATTTGCTTATGTTATTTATCATTTATTGTTATATATGTTTTCTGTCTTATCGGATGGCGTATCCTACGTTAAACTTAATAGCCGTGTCTCTGACACAGCCTGCAGGGACAGTCCGTGACCGAAGGCCTCGGACAACTGTCTGCTGTGTTTTTTTTTTGATGTGTTAACATCTATAGGCACGGGTATGGCAATCTATCAAAGTGAACACATGCAAACAACAAACAGCGTTAGCATCACGTGAGTGGTTGTTGTACAACAATAGTCTCTGCCTGGAAATAAGACTGATGGTATTAATGTAGCGAGAGCGAACAAACAAGCATGTCGTCGTCGCCAAAGAGTACTGAATAGTATAGTATAGAATAGAAACATTGATGCCTTTTGAAATATTTATGCTTTATTGTATTGTAGTATGTAATAACATTGTCGAAATGGTGCATTTATATTGAAATATTCTATAAAGAGAATAAGACTCGTTCTTGCTCTTTTACTCAGACTCTCTACATGAGAGCGGAAAAAGAGTGCAATAAGTTCTCTATACTATTTAATACTTTTTGTCGTCGCTCTGTTTATGACAGAACAAAAACAATTATTTGAGTGAGCTAAATATTGCTTTATTTATTTTAACAATATTAAATCTAATATTAAAACAGATATAAGAAAAAAGAAAGTGCAATAGCAAAATTGCCTTCAGCACAAAAACTATTCTATTTTTTATTTCCAATGGAGCATTTACTAATGTGTTCATAGAAATCTAACAGGTACCGTGTAACAAAAAGGTGTTAACACATCGCCCGCGAGTTCGAACACTCATTGATTTTTTTAATCAAATTCCCTTATCGATAACTTCTCGTATACCTTCTCGATACCTTCTTCTTCAATGGAATTACATCCACACTTGATCCTTCCGTGTATCCTATCTTCAACATTTATGTCGTCATCAATCATACTTTATGTACTTAAAGGAGCAGTAACTCTACTGGTACATTCAACTTAAATTGAAATGAATGAATACAATTAGACCAGCACTAGATTATGATGGAAGAAGAACTATGCATAATTAAAGTAATTAAAGTCATGAATAACTTAAAGAAACTCTCTGGCCAAATGGTCATGTTTAATACAAGCATTATGGACCACAACCACACTGCCTTCCGACCCACCCAAACTGGTGCACCACTAATGAGTTTAAACTGCAGATGCAAACTCAGCAGACATAGAAGAAATTGGTCCTTAGGATCAGCAGCCAGCTAAACATATCCTCAAACGGTGCGTACAAACAGTTAAATAGGCGGTGGAGGAAAGACAACTCTCCCCTGATATCATGGACTCTGTTAAAGATGCAACTGAGAAAAACTTTTTGCAAATAAGATTAGAATCTACTAATGTTCAAAACTATTTGAAATAGAAAAACAAAGAAGAAGAAGAAAAAATCATAAAGGAACTGAAGATGCGTAAATATCACAAGTGGTGAAAAAAAAGACACAAGCCGATGTGGCAATGTAAATATAGTAATAGTTGGCCAAAGGACGAGGATGTAATGCTCCACAGCATTATCTGCAGTATATACGCAAATACTCGTACTTTTGGCCCATACACCAAGTAAACACTGTCAAGTAGTCCCTCTCCATGCATTGTGGAGTGCAATACTTGCTATGACTGCTGCTTCTTATACATTTTCATCCTTATGGCCTCAATGCAAAGCGATAGGAGAAGTAAACGAAATCCTACGCCAAGGCGTAAAGGAAGAAAACTTAAGAATATAAGAGACAGAGAAAAAAGGCTTAAGTTTACTTTTTTAAATCCCAACAGGCAAACAGCCAACATTTAAAATGTTTACTGCTGCATTGGCACACTAGTTATTGGCCATCTGGCAGTGGTATCCTCCTTTTCCCAATAACACACATTATTGCAACACTTACACTTACACTTTTACCACTTTGCTAGGACGGAGTATTGGTCCTACTGATGCTGCAGATCCTCTTGGTTGTTGTTGCTGATGTAGAGTACGCCTTGTTCACACACTCATTGCTGCATTGTTCCCAAATAGCTCACACAAATACCCCAAACTCTTTTAAAGCTTACACATTTTAATTAACAGTATAAGAAAATTATACACTGTGAGAAATGAGGCCACCAGAAATTGTTTTTGAGTTTTAAACAAACTGTTACAGACTTCAGATAATGCATTGAAAGAAAAACCTTCATACCATTAATGAATTCTTACATTGCATCAATGAAAAGTGTCATTGTTTTTGAGCCAATGTCCGGCTTCATTACTGCTATGAACAATGTTACATTAAACGAAAAATGTTTCATAGACCTGAAATTAATGTAAACGTTCTATACGGAATGAAACATTATCATAGTATTAAAGAAATATGTTACATTGATATTATAAACCGTTTCATTGATGTAATGAAATATAGTCATTGATGTAATGATGATGCTATGAACATGTTTCATTGATGCTATGAGCATGTTTCATTAATGAAATGAACATGTTTCATTGATGGTATGAACTTGTTTCATTGAAGGTCTGAATATGTTTCATTGATTGTATGCACATATTTCATTGATGGTATAACACGTTTCATTGATGGTATGAACAAGTTTCATTGTTGGTATGAATAGGTTTCATTGATGGTATAAGACAGTTTCCATAACTGAATGCAATTTTAACTTTTGCCACACAATCATGTAAATTATTTGGAAAAAATGCTCCCCCCCGCGCCATTTAAAAAAAAAACGAAAATCGAGCAAAATAAGAGGATTTCAAAACCCAATTTTTTGTCGGCCGGACCTATGGGGCCCATAGGGTCCAAAAATGGTCAGATTGGGGCGAAAAAATATGTTGGAGGGGGGGGGGGTTAGAACACCCGATTCTAAGCAAAATATTTAAAATGCAAAATATATAAAAAAAAAGAAATCCCTATTTTAGGAGTTATGGGCCTCCAAAGTTGGGGCTTTTTGTGGCACGATTTTTTTCGGTGATTGTTAGTTTTCTGGGACGGGGCCAGGGAGAGGAATATCTCTGTTGCAAATTTTGGATTTCAGAATTTTTTGATTTTTGGGAAATTTTTGGACCTTGTGGGTGGCCATAGGTCCGGCCGACAAAAAAATGTTGGCTTTTGAAATCCCCTTATTGTGCTCGATTTTCGGTTTTTTTAAATGGCGCGGGATTCTGCATTTCAGCATTTTATTTTTTCTATTTTATTCCTTATCTCATACTGGCACTCATATATTGTGTCACAACTACTGCACAAACATACATAAATACACACATTTATACAAAGCGTACCTACATATTATCCTTTAACCAAATAAAATTTAAAATTCAATAAAATGTGTGTAATGTATAGGATGGCCTATTTAATAGATTCTACTTTACAATGTCGATAAAATGTCTGCAATTTTTTTCTATAGTTCCCATATTTACATGAAAAACATACCTCATTCCATCAATGTAAAAGGTTTCTTAGCATTAATGACGGTCCACAAATTCAAAAACTGCAGCAATGAAGGAATTCATTGAAGTAATGTAACATTTCATGGAATCAAAGAAACTTTTCATTGCATCAATGTAAACCCATTAATATCACCCATTCATTGATGCTATGAAGAGCTTTTCTTTCAGTGTGTATGAGAAATTCATACCACAAGCTTACAAGGTCATGTTGGATTTTGTTGGAATAATAGACTTCCACTACAACTACAGTATATTGAAAGGAAAGGCTTTGTCACACGAGTGTAATTATGTTGTTTTCATCGAACGCTATTATTCATCACTTGAACGAAATTTTTTTCATTAACTGAAAAAGTTACGTCAATGTGACAAATACGTTTTATAGATGAGATAAATATATTTTATAGATGAGATAAATATATTTCATTACTGCTATGAATACACGCTGAAAATGTTGCCTTTTTTTGTTTTTTGGACGTAAATATAACGCATTTGTAGCTTTTCGAAAATATAGCATGCTTGTGACCAAACACATTCTGTGTGCTATTCAATATAATATATTTGGGACACAATGATTATAACATCTGTATTTGTGACCCAAATGTGGATTTGCCTGTCACCCAAATGTGGATGCTGCCTGTCACTATAAAAAAACAAAAAGCACCAGATATTCAATTAACGAAAACAATGCCTGCAAACATGTACATGGTTCCTGCAATATGTTGCTGGGCCGTTATTTTTCAGCGTGTATGCGCCACTGTTGGGAACTAAAATATTAACTGGTTTTGCAACTGAAGCCTCCATATCTGACTGGTGTATAGAAAGTGATTTCCAATACGTAGGGGTACATTTTGACAGTTGATGACGTTTATGTTGTTTTATCTTTTGTTCATTTTACTGCTTTTTATTTTTCAGGCAATAAAGGTAAGTTACAGCGTCGAGCAACACGTGCAAATGATAAAACTTTATTATAATAAAAATGTGTGTTATTTTGTGGAAACGACGCCCACTTTGTCCCCATTATCCAACGAGGACCATTTTTGTTCGAACGGGTACGTCAACAAGGAAAATTGACAGATTTGGGACGACGTCAATCCACTCGAGGCCCTGTCAGTGGCAATGTATCCGCAGAATGTCAAAATGTGAGGCGTGGGTTGTGAACCGGCCGCATCAACGGTACCTACTCCTACCATAACAATGAAGACAATCCTATTATCTACAACGGAAAGAGCAACCGATCGATTCTAACGAATTTATTTTGCAACAATTTTATGATATGGATGTGAACACCATGTGGTGCCAACAGCACGAGCAATTTGAGGTCATGTTATCTCAAGTATAGGCGCCATGAACTGGCCACAGAGATCGTGCGATTTGACCCTGTTAGATTGATTATTGTGGGGTTTCCTGTAGTCGCCGGTCTATACCAGTAACTTGGCGTTTACACGAGACAGTTTTGCGGGGACAAAAGCAATACAATCAAACTTTTGTACTAATTTACTCACACTTCTCTCATCCGTAGCGTAGACATATACCTAGAGCAGTGATCGGCAAACTCATACAACCTTTATTCTGTCTTTGTGTGGGTGAGCTGCAGTAAGAGAAACAAGCAAGGCTGAATTAGAAGAGGTTACCGCAGTAGGATTGGTTGTTGTTGTGGGCACCAACAACAGGGATTTTGTTTTTGTTCTATGACTCTAAACGTTAAATTCAACACAAATACATATGACCAAACAAAGTAAACAAAAAAGTACAATGACAAAATACACTGAATTTACCAGATAGAGTCATAAGAAAGCAAAATCAACTGTTCTAATGCGTTAACCTCTACTAGATCAGCCTTGGAAACAAACCAAACATTCGGGTTTACTGAAACAAAAATTATCCAAATAAAAACTCATATTCCCATTGATCATTTCTCTCAGTGCAATGGAAGAACAAGCGGCAACCGCCCTTCTTGTTCGAATGCTCAAGACTTAATAATTTTGTTTGCCTTCGTTCAATACGTGAGCATATGTCTTTGATAATTACAACGCTTTTTCAAATCTGCAGCCTCAGGATACGAACACACGACCTCCAGGAACAGATGAAGCAGGAATAGATAAAGTAGGAACAAATAAAGCCGGAACTGGTGATGCAGGAGAAGCAGGAACAGATGAAGCAATAACAGACGTAGCCGGAATAGATAAAGCAGGAACAAATGAAGCAGGAACTGTTGAAACAGGTGAAACTGGAACAGATAAAGCAGGAACAGATGCAGCAGGAAGAGAATGAAGCAGGAATAGATGAAGCAGGATATATGAAGCAGAAACTGATGAAGCAGGAACGGTTGAAATAGTTGAGGCAGGAACAGATAACGCAATACCAGGGGCCACAGGAACAGTTGAATCAGAAACAGATGCAGCCGGAGGAGAATGAAGCAGGAACAGATAAAGCAGGTCATATGAAGCAGAAACTGATGAAGCAAGCACAAATAAAACAGTAACTGTTGAATCAGGTGAAGCAGGAACATATAAAGCAAGACCAGGTGTGACAGGAACAGATGCAGCACGAGGAGAATGAAACTGGAAGAGAATGAAGCAGGAACAGATGAAGCTGGACATATGAAGCAGGAACTGATGAAGCATGAATAGATGAAGAAAGAACAGATGACATAAGAACAAAAGAAACACGAACCGAAGAAGCAGGAACAGAAGAAACAAAAACAGATGACACAGGAACAGATGAAGTATAGAATATAGTTTGTTAGCAGTTTTATACAGACATTTAGTTCGGGGAAAATGAACCAAAATTCATTCACATGAATTCCCGAATGAAATGTTAAATCTCGTATCTGGCAATTCTAAACATTATCAATCTTTAAAAAAATAATCGCTCGTTTAATTACTTCAATCGCATCCAGTAGAGAGAATAGATCGTGAAACTTATTAAAAGTATTTCAAAGATTAAAACTCGGATTAAAAGATTCTTAGTTATGTTTGAACGCTGGTAGAAAAAATGGAACAAGAACTTATGAACTTGGATAATCTTTGGTTTCAGCCGGATGGAGCACCATGTCACACAGCTCATTAAACAATCGATCTTTGGCGCTCTAATACGGCACTTAAACCGACCAAGATTAACGCAATTCGAATGTTAACTCTGTTAACCCAGGAGATTACTCATACAATTTGAATCTAAAAAATCTGAAGTTAACTTTCTAACCTCATTGTACAGAGGTGTACATTTTGAAACGACACTGTTTATTACTAAAAAATTCAACCCTAATAAGAACATACATACAAAATCAACTGTTTGCCAGACGGAAGGCAATCGAAAATTTTCCGACGCGTCGACGACATCAAAAAATTTTTGAATCTCACGCCGCCGCTGATAAAATTGTCTCTTATTGGTTTTATCGACTATGCCGATTTGACCGACTGATCCAATTTCAAAGGTTCTGTTATTTCAAAATCATCCCAAATTTGTACAAAACTGGAGAAATATAAGGCGCCAATTTAATTTTTTTTGTGTGCCGCCGTCTTCAATAATTTTGTCCCGGCACGGAGTTGGTCTAAGCACGGAGTTGCCACCTGAAGTGTCAATTTATGATAATCTCAAATTGGTAAACGGCAAAGATTAGAGAACAAGGTTATCGCTAATCTGCCGTTGCCGAAAAAAAATACCTTTCATTCAAAAAGTCACTACTACTTGAAAGTGTCGATGTCAGGGACACCCAATTTCAGCTGATATCGAGTAACTAGATTCCGTACGCTTAACTTTTTGTTCGAGAAGTATGTAAATTTTCTAAAACATTCCTACAATTTTGATCAGTGTTTTCTTTTGGCGGAAAACTTAGAAAGTCTTCTGACATTTTCAACTGCTGCATGTGCGTCGCACGCATTTTATTTATTCATACCCCCATTTGGTTTTTGTTCTCCTTATTTGTCTCTCGTTCCTCTACTCTCCACCTACCGAGTACATGAGTGTGGCAATGGATCCTCCTCCTTCTGTTTCTTATTCCAGCCTTTACCACTCTTATCGGTTTAATTAGTTTTGAAAAACTTTTATTTGCTCTTTTTGTTCCGTTTCGTTTTCGTTTCTTTCGTTTTTCTTGATTGTCGTTTAGCAAATGTTGGGGGTTATTTATTTAAAATAGTACCAGGAAAATTTCATTTTATCTGAGAAAGTACGAAGGGTTGGGAATTTTGGAACAAAAAATATTTGTATAATCAACATGAATTGTATGAAATGAAGTGAAAGGCAATAACAAACAATTCCTGGTGGTTCATGAGTAAGGACAAACATACCAAAATCTACGAATTACCAGCGAGTCCACAAATGTGAAGTTGCAATTTTAAATGACATGTAGAGCAACGCTGCTACCAATCTTAGCCATCATTTCACAGAGCTTTGGGAATCTTGCTAAGGGGATTCCCCAGCAGAGACAGAGCGGACGAGAGACGCAATGATGCATCAGTAACTCTGCAGTGTAAAGTGGGCAGGAAGCGTGAAAGGACATTCGCAAAAAAAAAGTGGTCATTAAAAACGAAAGTTACATTGGGAGTTACTCTCATGTGTATATTAACTGAGGTTGACAACCGTTGGTGACCAAGGAGTCAAGAGGACTTGTAAAGTGCTTTGAAAGAATATTTGCAATATTTTTTTGCATGCGGGAGTTTCTCTTTGAGAGACAAAACAGAGTTAATATTTGAGAAGATAAATTAGCAATTGAAATTAATATGCTAATTACTGTATTAAAAATTAGAAGGAAAAGAAAACCAGAAAATAAATGAGGCATTTTTTAAAAAAATCTGAGATTTAATAAAACAGGTTAAAGTCAGTTGAACAATAATCAAGTTTGTATGGCAACACTTAAGCCAGTTGCACCGTAAAATGTGAGAAAGAGTGAAAGATGAAGGAAGTCTGAGAGATATCAATAGACTTTCTAGCTGGAAGACAAAAAATAGAATTGGAATAAACAAGCTTATTTGTTTTACCAGGAACCAGGAGGTTCTTTGTACTGAGCCATAGTATCGTGGCAGTAAAGACACTTACCTGAAGCAAAGCAACATTTATTTCGAGGTGATGCTTGACAGAAAGTTATGTTTCAACCCTGACACTATGGATAGCATCAGTAAATCCACCGTGGTTCTAGATTCGTGTAAAAACATTATTGCAGGACAATGTGGCACTATCGTCGAATAGTTGATCATCGACAGGAAGTGTAGCTTTAAACCTAAAACCATGGATAAGATGAGTAAAGTCACCGTGATTATAAATTCGTGTAAAGGCTTATTGGATGGCGCTGTGGCCAATGACTGAAAATAAGTAATTAGCTATATAGTTTGCGAGAGGATACTATAGTATAATCAGCGAAGGTGGGCCTTGCTGTTAATGAGGGCAAGACAAAATTGATGGTGTCAACGACTAGAGAAACCTCTCGACTTGGTCCGCACTTGAACGTTGACAACCGATTTAATTTTGAAGTGGTAGATGAATTTGTCTACCTTGAATCCGCCGTGAACAATGACAACAACGTCAGCCTAGAGATAGTTAGATAGGAGAAATGTGCTTGCAAATAGATGTTATTTTGGGCTCAGCAAGCAGTTTAGGAACAAAGACCTCTCTCGACGGACAAAAGTCCAGGCTCCGAAACTTGGGTCATATCGCAAGCGGATGTTTCGAGAGAAAAAGTCTCCCTAAAATATATGGTCCTGTTAGTGAAAACGGCGAGTACCGATGTCGCTGGAACGCAGAGCTATATAATCTCTATTCTAATGTGGACATAGCTAGACGAATCAAAGTGGGCCAATTGGGTTGGCTAGGCCATGTTATCAGAATGGATGAAGATGAGCCAGCGCGAAAGGTTTTTGATAACGTACCCGATGGAAGCAGGAAAAGAGGACGACCAAGGCTCCGCTGGAAAGACCAGGCAGAAGAATCCCTCCGTATCCTTGGTGTTACCAACTGGCGAGAAAAGGCGAAGGATAGAGCCAGTTGGAAGAATATGTTGAAATTTGTTTAATTTGTTTGTCTAATTAATATGTGTAAGACGTCAGACCTCATGAGGTTGTAAAATAGTCAATAAAAGTATAGTTTGGTTTGCCATCCATACGCCATAATGGACATTGTCCACTTACCTGAGTCTATTTATAAAAGTCCAGAGTATAATCGCAAAAATGTTTAGCTAATAACCTCTACAATTACCAGGCACTCTACGAGAAAATGGCAACGGTAGTTCCCTACTTCAGTATTCCTTTTCGAACCACCCGTGTAGATATTAATCATTTGCACAAGACGTCTTGAATCGCCATTCAAGACATTTGCTTGTTTTTCAAGACAGGTACTGTAGTAGCGAAGTTGCGACAAACAAGTAGTACTTCCGAGTACTGTCGACAAAGCATTCGCGTGCGGTATTTACACAAGAAACAGATTTAGCAGTATTGTCTGTTTGTGCTGTACAGCTTCACACACTTACACGAATGCTTCGTTTAGAACACTGAATTATTTGGTTGCCTTGAAAAAAAAGCAAATGTCTAGAATGACCATTCAAGACGTCTTGTGCCGATGTCTAGTAGATATTCACACTTCTTTCTTTATGCCCCATGTTCAATACTTGCAAAATTTTCGATACAAATGTTGGCATTTATATCTAAACTAAAATTGTTGTTGCAGAGAGTTACCAACTATCTCCGATTAACTTGCAAATATTTCATGAATATTTCCTATTCGCACTTCATTTTAATTCTAACACATGTGGTGTTATGTAGTATTTAGCTCACAAATAACCTTGTTTTCTAATCATTGCCCTTTACACCACCCAATTTGAGATTAAATTGTCATTTCAGGTGGCAACTTTGTGCTTAGATTAATTTAGAACAACTCCGTTCCAAGAGCAAATTATCGAAGATGATGGCACAACAGAAAATTTAAATTGGCGGCTCTAGACTAGGTTTGTATAAATTTGGAATGTTTTTGAAATATCTGAAACTTAAAAATTTGATCAGTCGGCAAATCCGGCCCGTATGTCAAATCGGCTCACGTTTTAAACCGATGAGAGCCAATTATATCGGCGGCGGTGTGAGCTTCAACAAATTTTTGGGCGGCGGCAACGTATCGGAAAATTTTCTATCGGATTCCGTCAGTCAAAGTGATGATTTGTTGTGTGTTTTTATCATGGTTGAATTTTTTGTACTTAGCAGTATTGCATCAGATTGAACACCAGTTTAAAATTAAGTTAAAAATTAAACTTCAGTTTTAACAGATTAAAATTGTAATATTAATCTTCTGGATTAGCGTGGGTTAACAGAGTTAACCTACAAAATGCGTTAATCTCGGTCGGTGTAAATGCCCTATTATTAAACTAATCAAATATTATATATTATTATTATATTCAGGTCGATTCCTAAATACTCGCTTCACTTCGACGAAGGCAACGTTTCACTTTCGACGCTCAGTTTTCGATGCATTCTAAAATACTCGTAATGACTTATCGATAAAAATTGTAACATTTTTGCCATCACAAATTAAATCAGCTGTAGGTGTAATCAGCTGATTGGGAACATTATTCGTCATTAACAAAAAAATGGTAAACAAAACTGTCCTTAAAAACTTAAGAAACAACATGATGGAAATATTTTCAATGAATGACATCAGGTATTTTTGTAAAAAAAATTATAGAGCTCTTTTTTAATCCCGAAAAAATATTTAGAAAAAATTTTAGGATTAACAAGGCCTTCAAATATATTTTGTCGGAATTGGAAGACAAAATCAAATCGGAAACACGACTGGGATGCTTACGACCTCTTAAATTATTAAATGAATTGTTGATGTTTCTAACCCGGGTGCCACGCGATCAAGATTAACGGTAAACGCCTGGATATTGGCGTCGAACGAAAATGACATATGAATTGGTGACACGAGTATTTTAGAATACATATGATGTGGAAGAAATACATGTTTCTGTTTGCACATCTCTAAACACATATGTTTTCTAGCAATCACATCACCAACGTATTATAGAATAGCAAAACGTGAATGATGCGCGTATTGATGGTGAAGGTGACTATAGGAATCGACCTGATTATATTAAAATCAAATATTATCAAATAATTATTTTCATACGAAATGTCTTTGGCATAACAACCCTGTACTTAATTTTGCTTACGAAATTTCCGCAGAGCTGAGTACCAAGCAAATGAAAAGATACCGAAATTTTCGTAATTTTCTATACTTATATACCTAGTTCTTACGGGAATGAAAATTTCATTAGAGCTCAATGCGGAGCTATACCGGGAACTCCTTTATCACACGAACTCCTTTCTGGTATAATATCTCCGATCGAATAGTGGCTCCATTTTCATGTAATCGAGAACTTCAAGAATGTTGGGGACGCCTTCGAACAGTGCTACATGACCGATTCCTATCATGTCGTATTGTGACAGTTACATTAACCTGATGGCAGTTGAAGAAAAACTTTCTTCCACATAATGCCCTGCAAAAACATATACTAGTATGATATTACACTCAGTGCAGCAGTGGAAGAAGCACGAAGAGCACTCGTAGCGCCCATCGTCGCCGTTCTCTAACCCCTCTATAGACGAGTCACTGAAATGATATTCCAAGAAAACTTTTTCTTTATGATTTCTAGATCCTCCAGAGTTTTTTTTGAAAACGATTATATTTTTTTTGAATTTATGCCAAAAAAAAAAGACCAGTGTGCAATAGTTAAAAAGACTTCTGCTAAAGTATGGACTCTTTGACCTGTTTTTTTTTTTTGACCAGTCTATATGTTTAGAATAGGGATCAGTTACTCATGAGCAGTTTCTTTTGTCATTGCCGTTAAAGAAACTTATTCTTGTTGTCTGCATTTCATGTCATAAACCTTCCTAATTTCCAAGGCCGTATTAATGTATTCACAACTTTCTCAATAAGTTTCCCTTTGGCACCAAAATGTATTTACGATTATTACAGTATCAACACGTTAATAACTCAATAAATTATCCCTCCCATTCCAAGGTGCACAACAGGAAAACTCGATGAAAATTCTGTCAATTTTCATCACCCAATGTTGTTTTTTATTCATTGCTTGTTCCTGTTGTACGAGTACACTTTTTGTGTGAACATTAGCTTAATATTCGCATAAAATGGCTTCATTAAAATAATTGACGATGAAAAACACCAGACACCATTAAAATCATTATAGTCACCCGACGACAACAACATCAGCAGCAACAGCAGCATCCCAGGAACAGCACAACCAACACCCGACAACAAAACCAATTTTCCAAAACAAAGAGGTCAGAAAATTGTTACAGGATTGTTGTTAACATAAACTTGAACAGAGATGAAGAAGACTACGTCGTATCGAACCCAACACTCGGACCCATTGCTACGATACTACTCCATTGTAGCCAGGAATAGGAATCTATCTGGCTAATGTTGTTGAGTGGTGGGAGGAAGGACGAGATTTGTTGACTGACTCTGTGGGTTGGTCGGTGTGCTGCCGGGTTTCTCTGGCAAACAGGGACACATTATAAAAGAATAATTACGGTAATTATTAAAAAGTTTACTAAACAACAAACAACTAATTTTTATAGGAAAATACGTTTAAAACCAACTCTCCAACTCCGACATTATCATCATCATACCTGTGTGGTGCTTGCTGGTGATTGCTATCGATGGTAGCGTTGGGGCTGATGGTGATGGTGGACGACCAATGACAACAGCAACAATCACCAAATGGGATCAACACCCAGGATGAGGGCTTACATTGCAAGGGTTTTTTGTGTTCACTGTGGAAAGTTTGTTTATAATAACAACAACAATTATATTATATGTGTACAAGGACAATTTTGCAGGATAGCAGAAATTGTTAGGAGTAGGGGGTGATGGACAAATAAAATTATTTTCCAATCACTGAAGTTATTAAACAAAAGCTTTTAACCTTTTCATGACACTTGTGTCTTTTTGCTTGTGTTTGTTTGCTTATAAATTTTCTGGAGCGGAAAATGATTCATTAGAAACCAAAGAAAAGGACAAGGAAAAGATGTGCGAGCTAAGCGAACGCATTAAGATTTTAATGGTGGGTGAATTTGTCATTGTGTAAGTCATTAATGACAATATTTGTGTCCATCGAAAGAGTCGAGATAATCGGAAAGTTATTAAAGTTGTAGTTATATAAAAGAGTTTAGGAAAATGGTTCTTTCTGCCTGTTGGTGACGCTCATGCAATTTTTGAATTGAAGGGTTTTATGGGATGTTATTAAAATCGGATTCAGCAACCTTATCTGTAGTCATACATGGGTTTTTTAATTTGCATTGGATTTTAATTTGCATTACTTTATCTAATCTTTATCTAATTATCCATTGTTCGCAATGACAATTAAAAAATTTTGAATTTACATTTGCTCAGGCAATGCCAACGCAAGTTGTAGAATCGGATGTCAATTGTAATGAAATATGGGAATGCTTTTAATTGTTTTGAATCTGTTTGACTGCTGGCAATTCTGTTTTGTAAAGTATTTTACATGTAGAGGTTTGTGGCTTTGATAGGTATTGCCTCATATTACTTTGAAATTCGAAAACCTGGACTGTATAAAATATTTGAAAACCAAAATTGCCAGATATGAAGGAAATGCTTTGAAAATAAGTACAATTGCAAATGGTACTGAAATTTTTTTGAATTTGCATTTCGAAAGGTACAGTGGGTCACAGTGAAAATGGTCCACTTATGACCAAACATTTCAAAGTGTAAAAAGTATAAGAATCAATATTAAATGTAAACGAAAAGAGGTTTATTAGCTGGTTTATTGTATTTAAATAATAATTGCATTAAAAATTTTATTATTTCAAAAATATGTTACATGAAAATTAAGATTTACCGAAAAAGGAGAAAAATTCATCTCACAGTGAAAATGGTCCACTATACAAATCTATGAAATATAACGGAAACTTTTCACATTTTTGTTAATTTTTCTTCTGTTTACTTTTGTTGACACTTATGCATTGTAACAAACACGGTTTTGAACATTTCCCTCAGTTTTTTATTTAAAATTTTCAAGATGTATCGCCATACACACTCCAGATGCAAAATTTAATACTGGAGCACTATAAAAATTGAAAAAGTCACAGATAATTGTTGACAAAGCCCGCACAACAGTTGAAAACATCATTCACCGGTTTAAAACTGAAGGCCGAGTTATAAATAAGCTGAAAGTTAGTTCAAAAAAGTTATTCAGCGAACGTCAAGAGCGGTTGATAATTAACCAAACCAATATTAAACCAAGGTTAAGTGCACCGAAACTATTGGATATGGTTGAGAAACAATTAACTATAAGCTACAACGCCGAGACCATCCGGAGAGTCTTCCGAAGGAATGGATTAAATGGCAGAATTGCACGCAAGAAGCCATTTGTAAGCTCAGAGAATAAAAATACAATTTACAGTTTGCTCACAGTTACGCTGTTAAAGACTTTTCATTCTGGAAGAACGTCTTATTTACGGATGAGAGCAAATACAACATTTTGGGGTCAGATGGCAGAGTAATCGTTTGGAGAAACCCCAACCAGGAGATGAACCCTAAGGATTTGCGTGCTACGGTTAAATAAGGTGGTGGGCATGTGATGGTCTGGAGTGCTTCTTCGGATGCTGATGTTGGCAAATTGCATTTTGTTAAAGAGAATATGTGTAAAATTAAATATTTAAATATTTAAAAACAACAATCTGAAACAAAGTGACAGCTTTCATTTCTATCAGGACAATGATCCGAAGCACACGGCTGGAATTGTTAAAGAATGGCTGCTGTATCATTGTTCCAGAGTAATCAAAACTCCTCCCCAATCACCAGATTTTAACATACTTGAAAATTTGTGGCAGAAACTTGAAATCGAAATATGCAAACATAAAATTTCAAATGATTTATAAAAGGTCCGTTTGGAGGAGTGGGCTTAAATAAGCCCAGAATACACAAAAATGATGGTGGAATCAATTCAAACTCGGCTTAATTCAGTTATTCGACAGAAAGGATATCCAACAAAATATTAAAAATATAGATTTTTCTATTTATACTGTATTTAACAAACATAAACCTACCTGGACCATTTTCACTGTGACATGAATTTTTCGCTTTTTTCGGTCAATCTTAATTTTTATGTAACATATTTTTGAAATAATAAAATTTTTAATGTAATTATTATTTAAATACAATAAACCAGCTAATAAACCTCTTTTAGTTTACATTTAATATTGATTCTTATACTTTTTACACTTTGAAGTGTTTGGTCACAAGTGGACCATTTTCACTGTGACCCACTGTAATTCAAATTAAACTACAAATTATAATTGTCATATAATTAATTTGCCCCATGTATGTCTGTAGCCCAGTATTCAGTTTTTATGACACTTTGGTTGCCATAAGAAGTACGTGTATAAAAAATAACGAAAATTTCAGTAATTTTTCATTTACTTGGTACTCAGCTCTTTGCGAAAATTTCGTAGGCAAAATCAATTACAGGGTTGTTACGCCAGAGTTATTTCGAACGAAAACAATTGTCTGATAATTGTTTGGACCGGAATTTTGAAGTTTTGTTCATTTTATCAAACAAAAGCAACACGACATGCGTTAAAAATAAACTGCAGCGCGTAGAAGAAGTATAAATGAAATATTTGCAAGAAATTTCTCACCCACCAGACCATGACCCTCAATTTGTTGCATAGTGTTATCTGTCATCCGTCCATATAAAAACTTTCGTCTGAAAAATGAGTTTGTGGCCATAAAAAGAGGCATATCTAGGAGCTCCAGATTCAGCAGAATATTGTTAAGATAAATGGTGTAACTTTTCATGTTTAACTGACATATACGTCTGAATAACATTATCCTATCAACAAACAGTTTATGGTTAATATTGCAACTTGATTGCCTAATGTTAATTACGCCTAAAAGTATGCCGTCGCTACCACATACCAATTCACCACAAATGATTGATGATGCTACGCGATCTCACCACTAGTGGTTAAGTAGATACAGTATTGTTACGATTAAGTTAAAGCTTTTTTTACTTTACTTTTACTGACTATATTACAACCTCATGAGGTCAGACGTCTTACACATATTAATTAAACAAACAAATTAAACAAATGTCAACATATTCTATCCTTCGCTTTTTCTCGCCAGTTGGTAACACCAAGGACACGGAGGGATTCTTCTGCCTGGTCTTTCCAGCGGAGTCTTGGACGTCCTCTTTTCCTGCTTCCATTGGGTACGTTATCAAAAATCTTTCGCGCTGGCTCCTCTTCATCCATTCTGATAACATGGCCTAGCCAACGCAATTGGCCCACTTTGATTCGTCTAGCTATGTCCACGTCAGACTAGAGATTATATAGCTCTGCGTTCCAGCGACGTCGGCACTCGCCGTTTTACCGAACAGGACCATATATTATAAGGAGAATTTGTCTCTCGAAAACTCTCAGGTGTTTCGGAGCCATATGTCAAGACAGGTAAAATGAGAGTCTGATATAGCTGGACTTTTGTCCGTCGAGAGAGGGCTTTGTTCCTAAACTGCTTGCTGGGCCCAAAATAACATCTATTTGCAAGCACAATTCTCCTATCTATGTCCAGGCTGACGTTGTTGTCCTTGTTCACGGCGGATCCAAGGTAGACAAATTTATCTATAAAATATATAAATGAATGGTTTCCCATTACATCCCATGAAGGGACATTTGAGAGCTTGTCACAATCACTGAGCTGTGCGCTTTCCAGTTTTCACTCACTGATTGGGACCTTCAGTTTTACACCGATTCCGCACTGTAGTTTGAGTAGCTTTTTCATGGCTAAATACTCGATAGTGTCGCCGTCACTATGCGAGGTGACCGCCGCCGAATGAAATTTTAAGGTGGTCTGAGCAGGGTTCGAACCTAGGATCTCATGTACAAGAGGCGCGCACACTACCATTGCACCACCGACGGCCAACAGACAAATTCATCTACCACTTCAAAATTAAATCGGTTGTCAACGTTCAAATGCGGACCAAGTCGAGAGGTTTCTCTTGTCGTTGACACCATCAATTTTGACTTGCCCTCATTAACAGCAAGACCCATCTTCGCTGATTCCTTTTCGATTCTTGGAAATACTGCAGTAACCTCTCGCAAATTTCGCCCAATGATGTCTATGTCGTCAGCATATGCCAGCAACATATGGCTATTCGTGTTAATGGTCTTGTTCGTATTTACTGCAGCCTTCTCATTATTATCTCCATTAAGATGTTGAACAGATTGCACGAAAGCTTTTACTCACTCTTAATGACCAGACTAACATTATGTAAATAACAGTATGCTGCACCTGAAAGTATGCATTGTAACAACATACCAGCTCAGTAGCATGAATTTGCCTGTGTCAAGATAATTCTCCACTAGTCTAGATGATTCCAAATTATTCCAGAGGTGGATTCATAAATTAGTAGAAAGATAACTAACAACAACGACTAGAAGGTTCTTGAATTTGCTAGAGATAACTACTTTTGAGTATGGTGAGTTCGTATAAATACCTGAGGTCTTTGGAACGGAGAGTTCAGTTTGTGATTAACCGCCGGAAAGTAAGCAACGCGATTTGATAGTAAAACATAGGAGTTATTGTAAAGTGGTGTAAATAAAGTGAACTGTTGTACTATATAAGTAATATAAAAGGAAGTTGAACTGTTGTAATTATCGTAATTTAAAACTAACCTTGTTTTATTATTGAAAATAAAACAGCACAAAAAGGACGAACAAGGAAATTCGTAACAATATTGTTACGATAAATGATGTACATTTTCTAGCTTAAATAACATTTACGTCAGAATAAAATTATAATGTCAACAAACAGTTTGTGGTACATATTGTAACCAATTCACCACGAATGATTGATGATGCTACGCGATCTCACCACTAGTGTTTAAGTTGATACAGTAGTTTCGGGAACAATCGAGAACAGATGAAGTTACTACGAGATGGTTCGGGAAACAGTTGAGCTGTTATAAACATATAACATATTTTTATATTTTCTATATTTAATAAAATATATTTTAAACGGATTAAGGCATAAATCGTCGAGTTATAATGTTATCGAAAAAGACTTATTGTAGTGTTAAATTTGTACTGTACAAGAAAACTGTTGTACTTTCTACAATTTATAAAGAAACCTGTTTTATTAAGTGAAAATGAAACAAAACAAAAATTACAATTTGAAAATTCGAAATAATCATACATGGGTTTTATAATTTGCATTGGATTTTAATTTGCATTACTTTATCTAATGCAAATGCAAAAGAATTACCATTGTTCGCAATGGAAATTTAAATATTTTGAATTTGCATTTGCCTACGCAATACAAACGCAGGTTGTGGAATCGGATGACAATTGTAATGAAATATGGGAATGCTTTTAATTATTTTGAAACTGTTCACTGCTGCTGACAATTCTGTTTTTAAAGTATTTTATTTGTAGAGGTTTGTGGCTTTGATAGATATTGCCTCAGTACTTTCAAATTCATAAACCTGTACTGTATAAAATATGTTAATAACCGAACAACATAAAGAGAAAAACTGAAGTGAAACCATGAGTGTTTCAGTTCCACCAAGTTCCCGTCTAAAGTTACTGGGCTAACGTCAGTTTTGATACAGTTTTATTATGCCATTTTTTTTCTGCCATAATTTGGATGTAATACAAGTAAAAATGAATGAAAACTGTTGTGTTCTTCAAACAAAAACTAAATTATTGCATATAAAGTTTTTTTTAAAGTCATAAGTGGCACCAAAATCGAATTTAAAGTCAGTTTTTTTTTTTAATTCGCCTATCGCTCACTCTCTTTCACATTCTGTCATGTATCAAATTTGAAGCTAGGAAGTCGACCAGCTATGTCAACGAAACCCCGTCCTGCCAGATTTAAAGGAAATGCTTTGAAAATAACTATAAGTACAATTTCCAATGAAATTTAAATTTTTTTGAATTTGCATTTGTTGAGGTAATTCAAATTAAACCACAAATTATAATTGTCATATAATAAATTTGCCCCATGTATGGAAATGACACTCGAATTTTAGGTGCTGGTCTTGGCTAGATTTGTTTATAAATTGTCATTTAAAAATGCGCGGACTAAATAAAAAATGCTGACTCTAGCAAAGCAAACTGGGTCTTCATTTTCACAGCCCTTTTCAAGTTATCGTACGAAAGAGGATAGATTTTAGAGTTGTGTAGTTCACGAACAAACGAACTACTTCAATTGAACGATTCACTCTTGTGAACTAGATGAACTAGTTCACACTGTTTCGCTCTTTTGTTTCAGTATTCACTTGTTTCAGCAGTTTTTTGTATTTCAGTTGTGCAATTCTCTTCGCCATTTTCAAGTTCATGCTCTCTTTGTCTCACTCAATTTGCACAGAGCTGCCAAATGTTGCAATCTTTGTGGAATGAATACTCGTATGTAACCGACTTCTACACAATAACTACAGCGCTAATTACCACTTTTGTTCCAAAATATAGAACGATTACAGAAACGTCAATATTTCAGAAACGGAATAACCCAATCGTTAAGCTGATCTTCAATAGGGCGAGTTAGTATAAACAAATACACAGTATGCAAAACATTTTAGAAATCTGCAAAAATCAAACCATTTTCACGATTATTCGCTCCGACTGAACTAAAACTAGAAGTGGAACTGAAATCAGCTCTTTGGTTCACAGCTCCTGTGAATTGTTAAGCTGAAATTATACAAAGAACTAGTGAACTAAATGAATAAACTAGTTCGTTCTATTGAACTGAACTAAAATGAGCGCTCACTTGAACGAACTAAAATTCCCAATTCTAATTGATCTCGTATCGATCGGCTTACGTCTGTCAAACAGTTGATTTTTTGAACAACCGCTGATGAAGATCTGTGGCTAGATCTGAAATAGCTATACGGTTTGCCAGGAATCATAGGGAAACATTTGCAAAACTCCTTTACAAAAAAAAACAACTATATCTCTACTAATAGAGATATAGAATGGCCTCGAGCTTGAACAATAATATTAAAAAGAACCAATAAAAAGGCCGAATAAATGAAAATCATCCCTGATACATGGTTTTTTTTTAAATTTGCATTGGATATGAATTTGCATTACTTTATCTAATGCAAATGAATTACCATTTTTCGCAACGGCAATTACAAAATTTTGAATTTGCATTTGCATTGCCTGTGCAATTCAAAAAACTTTCAATACCATTGGCAATTGTACTCATTTTCAAAGCATTTCCATCATATCTGGCAATTTTGGTTTTCAAATATTTTATACAGTTCAGGTTTATGAATTTGAAAGTACTACGAGGCAATACCTATCGAAACCACAAACCTCTACGTATAAAATTCTTTAAAAACAGAATTACCACCGTCGGTGGTGCAATGGTTAGTGTGCGCGCCTCTTGTACAAGAGATCCTGGGTTCGATTCCTGCTCCGATCACCTTAAAATTAAATTTCTTTCGACGACGGTCACCTCGCTTAGTGACAGCGACACTATCGAGTACTTAGCCATGAAAAAGCTTCTCAAGATACCGTTCGGAACCGGTGTAAAACTGTAGGTCCCACTCAGTGAGTATAAAACTATAAAGCGCACAGCTCACTGGTTGTAAGAAGCTCTCCCCAATTCCTTCATGGGATGTAATGGGAAACCATTTTTTTTTTAAATGATTAAAAGCATCCCCATATTTCATTACAATTGGTATCTGATTCCACAACCTGCATTTGCATTGCCTGCGCAAATGCAAATTCAAAAATTGTTAATTACCATTGCGAACAATAGTAATAATTCTCTTGCATTTGCATTAGATAAAGTAATGCAAATTAAAATCCAATGCAATTAAAAAAACTTGTTCCTGAAGAACTCATTCGTATAAGGAGGAGGGCAAATGGACAACCAATTTTGCGTCTAAAGATGCCGGTGGCACATCGGTATCCCCACAATTTGGAAATCCCACTAATTTGAACTATTTTGAGTTTCTGCTTCTTGGTAACATTTTCATTCAGAAGAAATGACAAAAATTGAAATTTAACGTATTTTTTTATTTCCCGCTAAACTAATTTTTCGACGACTTTCACAGCCATTACACCATGCCATTTTTTAACCATGCAGTTTGCGTGTGACCGTCGGTGGTGCAATGGTAGTGTGCGCGGCTCTTGTGCATGAGAACGTGGATTCGATCCCTGCTCTGACCATCTTAAACTTCTTTCGATGGCTGTCACCTCGCTTAGTGACGGCGACACTATCGAGTATTTAGCCATGAAAAAGCTTCTCAAAATACCGTTCGGAATCGGTGTAAAAATTGTAGGTCCCTATCAGTGAGTGTAAAACTAGAACGCGCACAGCTCACTGGTTGTGAGAAGCTCTCCCTAATCCCTACATGGGATGTAACGGGATACCATTTATTTATAGTTTGCGTTTGTTGATAAGGGGTGTAGAGAAGCAAGAATGGAGGAAAAAATGGCGCGAAACGCCACCGCACTGGGTTTCATCATAGAGAAATACGTAAGAGTTTCCATTACTCTCTTCGCTGCCTCTTCATGACGACGAGGTAGTAGGCCATTTCATAGAGTTTTATTTGCTGCTGTATTTTACCAATTTTACACTTTCGTTGGACATAAAACGGAGAGAATTCAAAAAGAATGCGTATTTTCGTTCAATGCAAACAACATAAAACATAATTTAGCTGTCATTAGTATCAATAAACACTATTTAAAATTAGTTCCTGTCTTCTTTGCTCTCTCATTCTCCATCATCGGCCTAGTACCTTTTCGATCAGCTGTGCCGTAGAATTTTTTGGTTCTCTTTTACCAGGGTTGCCAAGTTGCGCACATCTTCTGGTCGTCTAATTGTAAATCGTCTTTGAGAATCCCCCTGGTTTCATGCAATTTTATTGCAATTCTCTTTGTGCTCTTTCCGCATTTGTTATGATTTTGACATTTGATGTTGTTTCTTTCATTCTAGTTTTTCGTGTCTTGTGTTACATTTTTAGAGGTCATGTGAAATAATTTAATAAAAATTAAAACGAAAAGAAAAGAAAAAGCAAGTTAAACATAAAAATTAATTTTTATTTAATTTTATTTTATTTAAAAAACCATTTATTAGAAAATGAACAACACATACAAGAACACTCACTAAAGATAAATGTCAGAAAAAATGACAAGCATTAAAATCATGAGATGGCAACTTGTCAAAGCACGAAGATTTACGCTTCAATTTCAAAAGAGAATTGATAAAAATGGCAGTTAAAAATGGCTCATGTAAAGATGGTGTTCGTATGGGCAGCCGCTAAAAATCGTTTAATATCGGTTAGTTCCCCATACAAAGTGGTCGAAATATTACTTTAGCGGGGAATAAAAACACAGGCATATTTTTTAAATATATCATGTGGCAACATTGTAATTGCCTAAACCGGAATTTAAATGGGAAAATGAAATGACGCTTAATATCTCTTAGCTCCTCCATACAAATTAAGCTATTATTAACTTTAGCGGCGTAAATTAACACACCTAATATCTGTGTATTAGAGCGAAACATATACAGTTCAAAGAAAATGCCATGATATTGTCGAATTGTTAATTAAGTAGCAAAGCGACATAAAACTAATTTGTTTGTTTCCGTTTACATTTACGGTTTTGTTTACAAATTATTACAGTTTTATTTACGTCCTACTATGGTTTGGGTCAATTTTTTCTCTGATAGTGCTAAAATTGATATATCGTTATAGCCTGTTTTTCAATTATCCAGATTTTATATTCTCATATTCTCAGATGAGCCTTAACTTTTAATCGTGATTCATTAAAGAACCTTTTAATTTTATTCATACAAATTATATCCCTAATTTATTAGATTTTCGAACTCTTACCTTGCAGTCAGTCAAACAAATTTAAAATAATCATACATCTAAAATACATACGATTGCCGAACAGCAACCAACGCAACACAAGATAAAAGGACAAACATGTCCCCAAATAACCCGACTTTTGAGAGTTAAAAACGTTGACATTATTATAAAACACGCAAAAACAACAACAAAAATACCGCATCACCACAACACACACATCCGGTTCCGCTCTAATGAGCGCAGTAGATGTTTGTTGGGGGAGGATGGTTCAGTTCGCTTTAAAACGTTTTCGGGTCTCATAGCAAATTTGCTACTAGTCCGTGTGATGGAGAGGTGATAGTGGCGCTGCCAGAAGGACACTTTGTGTATGATGAACGGGTTTGGGATTTCCACTAATGGTGACAAAAACATTAAACGGATTTAACACCTTTTTTCACGCTTATGTATGGTTTCTGTTATTTCAATTAGAAAATTTAGTGACGACTACCGTAGAAATGGGGGAGACAAAAACTTCCGGTTTAACAAACAAAAAAGTTGTCTATTGTTTGAATTACTAATATTGTTTCTTATTAGGAAGGGAAGAAGACATAGGAACATGAGATTATAATATAAACAGACGAGTGCAGCGATAAGCCCTGTTCCTTAGACATTTTCGTTCCATAAAAAGTATGTACATGTAACGGGTTTTTCAATAAGAGCGCTACAAAAGTTTTTTTTTAATAAAACAAAACCGGTTCTTTATTCCTGTGAAAGTACGTTCGATGCCATTATGTACGGAACTCGATTTCTTTTGCATGGCCACCACGGGCACGCTTGCAGAAGTCCAGACGCTGAACCCAATTTTCGACGGTTTTCAAGCATAAATCGGCCGATACTGCTGCAATTTCACGTTCGATATTCGTATGAAGTTCATCAATCGTTGCTGGCTTGTTGGCATAGACCATCGACTTGACGTAACCCCACAGGAAATAATATAACGGCGTCAAATCGCACGACCGAGGCGGCCAATCGACTGGGCCATTTCGTGAGATAACACGTTCACCAAACTTGGTTTCCAACAAATTGATTGTGGCATTCGCTGTGTGGCTTGTGGCGCCGTCCTGTTGGAACCACATGTCCTCCAAGTACATATTATCCAATTGGGGCCAAAAATATTCGGTTATCATTGAACGGTAGCGATTCGCATTCATTCACAGTAATGTGCCGGTCTTGATCATCACGGAAGAAGTACGGCCCAATGACGCCGCCGGCCCATAAACCGCACCAAAGCGTAATTTTTTCGGGATGCAATGATGACTCATGGATTACGTGTGGATTGCTGTCTGACCAATAACGCATATTCTCCTTATTGACGAAGCCATTCAGCCAGAAATGAGCCTCATCGCTGATTGTTGAGGCCTCTTAAAGTTGGCCTCTTAAAGTTGAGGCCATTGACTCCAAATTTCGGTAGTAAATTTTAATAATTTCGACTCGTTGTTGGCTCGTATATCTTTCCATGATGAAATGGCAAACCTTACTGAAGAGAAATGTCAAAAGAGCGGGAAAAAATATGGCATCGTTTGCTGTCCCTATCGATTTACTTTTGTAGCGTCTCTGTTGAAAACCCCTTTACATCAGTGGTCATCATGCTATTGCCCATGGTAAAATGAGTAAGGTAAACTCGTTAGAACAGCTGATTTCAAAATATTTCTGGCTTAGGTGTCACTCTTATGTCAAATTCACATGCATTTTGTTGTTGTGCTTTTTTGTTTACTTTTACAGTAGATACACCATGAAGAAAATTTGACACCAAACAAAACGCCTGTGTTTGTTGTAACAATTCCTAGTGCGTTTACCTTACTTATTTTACCATGCTATTGCCCCAGGGCCCGAACGCGATCGGCTTTTTACACGTACACAACACGACTGTTAACGAAACTCTGTGCAAAGAGCCTAAAAACTATAATTTTCATTCAGTTGTATGATAGCTTTCAATAAAGCAGGTCGGTGTCGGTATGTGGTTTTAAAAACAAAAACAAAACAGATTAATTTTGTATGCCAGCTCTCTAGCTTTAATGAGAAATGTCCCGATCTACATATGAGTCCCATGTCCCGATCTACATACATAGATAAATAAAAAACCATAGATGGTGAAAGATAAATTTTCTAGATGGCACCGATGTAGAAACCACAAGTGTTGGGAAAATTTTAGTGTAATGGGTAATTTTCTAGATGTCATTGAAAGCAATAAATGACATTTTTTTTCTTCCCAAAAAAAAATCAATGAGTGTTCGAACTCACGGATGATGTGTTAACACCTTTTTGCTACACGGTAAATGTTCGATTTCTATGAACACATTAGTAAATGTTACATTGGAAAATAAAAAATAATAGTTTTTTTGTATACACCGGGCAATGGTGAACATCAAATGACTCGCTTTGTTTGGCCATAGCAACAACAACGAAACAACCAAACACACAACATCACACATACTTTGTCCGAAGTAGCTGACGTATACGTGTGTCACATAACCACATGTTTGCCATATCAACAGCAACGAAACAGCCAAACACACAACATCACACATACTTTGTACGAAGTAGCTAACGTATTAGTGTGTCACCATAGCGTCTACTGCGCAAGCAAATGAAATTTTGCGTGGCTATGCCCTATATCTCCGTTCAACAACAGCAACAGCCACATGTACATACATACATTATTATGTTAATACATACGCTATAGACACAATTTCGTTTGCCTCACCCCTGCCACACCACTCTTTCATTGCTCTCTTGCTCGCTCATTTTTGTTTAACACGTCATTATTCTCTTTCGCAGTCGCAGAAAATCTGGTTTTAGCAGCAGCATAAAATCTGGTTTTAGCAGATTTTGACTTTGATAGATTTAGTCCCTATACGCCGCTATAGATGTTAACACATCAAAAATCAAAAAAATAAGACAATAAAAATCAAAAATTTCATATCAAAAGAAAAAATAATTTTGAACAAATATATCAAGAATACAAGAATACAACACGCTAGTTAAAGTAGAATATCTGATGGCCAACGAATTGCAAAGCCATGTCACCACCGTCTATATCCTAGTAAATTGGTTCTTCCTCCGGTTCAGCTACCATTCCTTGTTGAGAGTCCTCAGACACTCTAACGGTTTTGGCATCTGCGACCACAGAAGTTGCTACAGTTTTTGGCGGGGAAATTTTTAGAATAAAAAGGCATTCCGGGATGTTCATCTTTGGGCGGTCTTACGGGGTTTCTCTCATGGATATCCTAACACCGGCCTCATGGGTTTGAATTAGTTTTTTACATAAGAAACAAATGCTATTATGTAAAATCACAAAAATGTCACATTTTCCATTGTTTAAATTACTTTCACAAAAATTTCCCACAATTTTGAATAAACGTAAATGAGAATTATGGGAAACTTCAGTGAAAGTGACAGTAGTACAGGACAGCACCTAGTGAACAAAGTTGACAATGGTTGCGCTATATCTATTATTTCCTTTATCTATGGTGGTTATAGGCAAATTTCCCTGGAAACCAAAACTATTGCAAAAACTATATATTGTCAACAAATATCAAAAGCGATATGCTTTCCTATTGTTTATATTCTATTTTCAAATTTAAACAACAGAATCGAATTAAAAATGATTTTTGAGTGCTTTTTCGTCTCATCCGAGTGAAAAATGGTCGTACGGCAACAACATGTGCCCTCTGCTGAAAATGGTGATTAAGCAAATGAATCATCTTTGGTTTTTATTTGTCTATGATATGCATACATATATAAAAATTAGTTTGTTTGGTTGTTTGCATTTTTTAGTACCGTATAGACACGAAAACGGTTGGACCGATCATTTTGAAATTTTCACAGAATGTAGCTGTACTTGATTTTTTTAATATACGAAGTGGCCGTCTGTGGTGCAATGGTACACCAATGCATCTCTCTTCTACATGAGATACTGGGTTCGAACCCTGCTCTGACCACCTTCAAATTTCTGACGGCGACACTATCGAGTATATAGCCATGAAACAGCTTCTCAAAATACCGTTCGGAATCGGTGTAAAACCGTAGGTCACAATCAGTGAGTGAGAAACTGGAAAGCGCACATCTCAGTGATTGTGAGAAGGGACCGGGGGGTCCCTTCATGGGATGTAATGGGAAACCATTTTTTTTTTTTTTAAGTGGCCGTGGACCCGCCCATTGGACCCTATTTTTGAAAACGCAATATCTGGAGGACTGTTTCACCAATCGCCTTTAAAATTTGTGTGGATGCATTTGGCAGACAAATTCGTGATCCAACAAAAAATGGGCGGAATCCGATGAGTGGCCGTAGCAAACAACTTGAAACTTTGTACGGCTGTATCTCATGAACTATCAGAGGTATGTATATGATATTTGGTATATGTATGTATGTATATGTTTTTCGTTCAGTATGAATTATAGCGAGGGAGGGAGTGGGCGATGCCACGCTCCCTTTCACTAATCGCTTTACCGGCTTTTCTAATATACCGTTTGTTATGAAAATATCACAATGTGGTACTGATATTTGGAAGTGATTGGATAAAGGGGCGTGACACCGCCCATACAACTTGAAATTTAAAATGGATGTATCTCATGAACTATCAGAGGTATGAAAATGAAATTTGGTATATATGTATAAGCATATACGTATGTTGCTGGTACAGTATGAATTACAGCCACGGTGGAAGTGGGATGTGACACGCCTCTTTTAAAAGAAACCGTTATAGCAGTTATAATAATAGTTTGGAAATTTCACAGTATATTACAGTTGGCCTAGAGAATCGTACACATATTAATTAACCCTATAACGTCATCCTTATTTTTTGTACACTATCGTTATCCTTCGTCATTATGACTACGACCTATTTCAAGACGCTATAAATAATAACGTGAGCAAAAATGGGAAGCAAAGTTAAAGTTAATTTGTTATTTAGTTAATTTTAAATTAATATTCAACAAAAAATCAGTTTGAAAACGACTAACGCTATACGAAAAATATAGTTCAGCTCGAAAATAAAATCGTGTGTCGTCGTTTTGATGAAGGATGAAGGTGCAGGATTACGCAAACAAATTAAACAAATTTCAACATAAATATGTGTCCAACTGGTTCTATCCTTTGCCTTTTCTCGCCAATATGTAACACCGGGGATATGGAGGGATTCTTCGGCCTGGTATTTCCAGCGGAGTCCTGGTCGTCCTCTTTTCCTGCTTCCATCGCGAGCGTTATCGAAAACCTTTCGCGCTGGCTCATCTTCATCCATTCTGATAACATGGCCTAGCCAACGAAATTGGCCTAATTTGATTCGCCTAGCTATGTCCACACGTCAGAATATCTCAGGTATATCATCAGAATATATCAGGTATATCATTTCATGGTTCCACCGTTTTCTTTAACAGGGCCATATATTTTACAGGGAATTTTTCTCTCGAATACTCTCACGTTTTTTTCATCCGCTTGCGACATGACCCAAGTTTCGCAGCCATATGTTAGGACAGGTAAAATGAGAATCTGATACAGCTGGACTTTTGTCTGTCGAGAGAGGGATTTGTTCTCAAACGGCTCGCTGAGCCCAAAATAACATCTATTTACAAGCATAATTCTCCTATTTATCTCCAGTATGACGTTGTTGTCCTTGTTCACGGCGGATCCAAGGTAGACAAATTCATTTATCTACCACTTCAAAATTAAATCGGTTGTCAACGTTCAAGTGCGGACCAAGTCGATATGTTTCTCTAGTCGTTGATACCATCAAAGACCTCCACCTTCGCTGATTCTTTTTCGATTCTTGAAAATACTGCCTCTGGAAAAATTTTCGGGATTCATTGTTCATCCTGTACATTTCGGTCTTTTCACCCTCTCTCTCTACTCCCACTTCCACTTTTTCCTCCCAAATAGTTGGTCGGGATGACGGGAAGAATTAAATTTGATACGATTTAAATAATACAAATACAATTACGTCTTTTGTTTAAGGTTGTATGGTCTGATGAGACTAGAGGCTAGTACTGGACCAAAGATCCAAATACTACTTACTACCTCGAAGACAGTAACACAAACCATGTATTTCGAAGAATGGAGTAAGTCCTCTGGTTAAAATTGAAGGTATTATGAAAAAAGAGCAACGTTTTTCAATTCTGCACAATCATTTAAGAGCTGCTATAGAAAAAATGGCCGTCGGTGGTGCAATGGGTAGTGTGCGCGCCTCTTGTACATGAGATCCTGGGTTCGATCCCTGCTCTGACCACCTTAAAAAAAATAAATTTCTTTCGGCGGCGGTCACCTCGCATAGGGACGGCGACACTATCGAGTATTTAGCCATGGAAAAGCTTATCAAAATACCGTTCGGAATCGGTGTAAAAACTGTAGGTCCCAATCAGTGAGTGAAAAATTAGAAAGCGCACAGCTCACTGGTTGTGAGAAGCTCTCCCCAAACCCTTCATGGGATGTAATGGGAAACGGTTTTTTTTTTATAGAAAAAAACGGGTATTGCTACTGAAAGACTGAGATTCGGCTACATGCTTTTCTAATTGAAAAATGGTTAGTTTTTGTTGGAAATAATAGACAATTCAGTTCAACACACACACACACTGGCATGACTAGTTTCGAACTCCGTGACAAGTTCATCATCAGATGCCTAACTACTGTGCCTGAATTGATACCATCGGTTGATCATCAATCGTATATATCACGAATTCCAAGTAAAAGTAATCCTCTCTTCTAAAATATTAAACCAATAGAAGAGGAAGGAAAGCGTATCTAGCTTATTCGTTTGATTCCCAGAGACATAAAATGATATGACTTTCTCAGAATAACGGTACTTTTTGTCATTGTTCTTGGGTATTTGTTTAGCGAGTATATTTCGTTCAAAATGTTTAGTTCTGTGCTGACATTTGCGGTGTCCGTACTCATCACGTCGTGCAGAGAGGTTAGATTGTTTTAATCGTTATTAATTTGTTAATGTGTTCTAAATAGTTATCAGCAACATTGAGGGGTAAGTAATTTGTAATGATGGAAATAAAAGTTAAATGCTTCATCAATATTTTTGTGTTACATGTACGTTGCCCAAAGTCATTAAGTTTTAATAACACCTAAACTACAATAAATTTGTTGGTAAATTTTACCGTTACTTGTGGATATCGTGTTAAACAAAGGTATTTTTAAATAACTTTAGCTGAGTTTTTATTGAAAACGAAAATATGAGTGTCGTGTACATGTTACACCTTCATATAACCCCTTACTTGGTACAACGTATTATGAATTCATATTTGTTCTTTACATTTTAGAAAATGGTTGGGGGAAAAGAAAGTATGAAACGATCGTGACAGAAATTGCGAGAAAATAGCACAAAATGGTTGGAGCACAAAAAAAAGGAACGCGAAAGAATAAATGAATATAGACAAAAAGTGAAAAATTTGGAAACAAAAAACCCAGTAAGAAAAGTGACAACTATGAAACAAAAACAGAAAAATGCTGAGAGAATGCGTCAATATAGAGCTACTCAAAAATATAAAATGGAACATCCAGAATCAAATAACCCACCTTATAAAACAAAACAATCGCTTTACAAGGCAGTGAGACGCGTACAAAACGTTTTACCAATGAATATTATCAAGAAGCGAGCGGTACTAAAACAGCTTTGCAAAGAATTTTATCCTGAAATTGTTTCCGAATTTTGTAAAAAAGAAAACCAAAACAAAAAATACAGCAGACAGTTGTCCGAGGCCTTCGGCCACGGACTGTCCCTGCAGGCGGTGTCAGAGACACGGCCATTAAGTTTAACGTAGAATACGCCATCCGATAAGACAGAAAACATATATAACAATAAATGATAAATAACATAAGCAAATGAATTTATTTATTTGATAGTTACTTCTGATAATATACATAAGCTTATGGTAGGAAAAATAGGATGAATATGTTTTTAAATTAAAAGAGTAAGAATAAATGATAAATAACAGACGCAAATCAATTTGATTTATATTTTTTATAATTATATATCCATGTTAAATTCAAATTCACAGTTAATATTTTGTTTCACTTAAATACAATACGAAATTTCAATATTTCATCAATCAAAACAACAGCCGAAGGTTTGTGTCCACACTGAAACAGCAGCATAGTTTGTGTTCACGCTACAAACTCAAACACTCAACCAAACACCACACATATGTTTGAGTGTATGTGTTTAAACAATTTTCATTTGAGAAATTTAAATATTAGGAAGATATCAACCAATATGAAATGTATATCAAACGAAAGATAACATCTTCATTTACCTAAAAAAAAATTTTTAAAAAAAGTTATCTCGCCGTTTCCTCATAATCAATGAAATAAAGATTACAACAATAACAATCTGACATGTGTCCCTATACCGTAAGGTAAGACGTATTCTACGCCAAAAATTTCAAGAAAGTTCAAGCTGAGAAGGCTTTACATGGTAAAGTCGTAAATTTCTACCAGCGAGAAGATATTTCTTATCAGACTCCAGGCAAATCTGATGTAATATCAATTAAAATTGATAATATGAGAGTTATTATGCAGAAACGGTACATGGTAATGACCTTGAAAGAGGCTTACCAAATTTATCTTAACGAAACTCAACGCAGTAAAACTGTGGGAAAATCCACATTCTTTGCATTACGCCCCAAAAATATAATGGTTGTTGCCGACACTCCGCACAATGTGTGCGTATGCCGCCAAACACATGCTAATTTTAGGCACCTGTGCTCAGCGCTTAAAAATATTAGCGGGTTCCCATCATCATATAAGATCCTTTTAAACGACCTTTGCTGCAATATGAGAAACGAAAGTTGTATGATGGGGAAATGCGTAAACTGCGAGACAAATGTCAGAGATGTGTTACCAATTCTACTCGACTATAGTAAAAATATATTCTGGAAAAAATGGGAAAAGGACCAAAGCGGAAGAATTAAAGAAATTGAATACACTTCATCTGTTGGGAGAGCAGTCGAAGAACTACAACTGCAACTGCCAAAATTTAAACGACATTTCTTTATCAATAACATACAGACAGAACATTTTAAAACTTTGAAGAACACATTTCCTGAAGATGAAGTGATAATTCAAATTGACTCGGCAGAGAATTTTGCAATATTTCAGCAAGTGTTCACTGCTTGTATTTGGACCAAAACTCGAACTCTTTCAATAGCTATTATAAGCAATGACTTGAGTCACGACAAGTACTGTGTTTGGAAGTTGTTGAAAACAATTTTGGACTACATTAGATCAGAAGTCGCCACATTCAAGAGATGCCATATTTTTTCCGATGGATGTGCATCCGAATTTAAAAATAAATTCATCTGATTAAGTTAGAATTGAAATGTAACATGAATATTACTTGGTCGTTTTTTGCCACATCACATGGCAAGGGTGCTGTTGACGGTATAGGAGCCACGGTAAAGAGAACAGTGTGGACGGAAATAAAATCAAGACGAATAACAATTAGTAATGCAGAAGATTTTGCAAATTGTGCAGCAGTCAAATTAAAAAATATTAAAATATTTTATATAAGCAAAGAAAGTATAGTCGAATCTCGCAGTGCCTTAAATCCAATATGGGAGCATATTCGACCACCTGAAATCCCCAATCTACAGTTGCAGCACTTTTTTGGAAATTTCACAAAGTCGTGTACTGTCTCGCCTCACATACAAATCAACCCACTATGAAATAACTGAATACACCAATTATCTGTGAACCTACATATAACAATATGGACTTCAATTTGTTTTCTAACAGTTTTCTTTTTTTGTTAAACAGTTTTTATTAAAGTGAAATAAATAAACTAAAATAAAAGTGAAATTAAAATGAAATCAAGATGCGTTTCTTCATTATATGTTCTACAGGTTATACTGAGTTATTGTACGTGACCCCTGTTACATGTACGTTGCCCTGTAAATTATTAAAAAAAAAACATATTTTACCATTGATGCTTTTTCAATTTTATCGCTACAAAAGTACTTCACAATCATCTTTTGTAACTGGCAAAAAAATATGTTCTTTAGTTGCAAGCAATTCGCAGAAATTTTAACTAGAAGTTAATACAAAATTTCATATGTCAAATTTTTGTAACACGTACGTTGCCCATATTTTGTAGATAATCTTCGATGTTGATAATGCAATTGATGAAACTTTTATTAATTTTAAATGATGACTTGATTTGACTTGTAAAAATTGTGAAAGAAGTTTTGGCAAAGAATATGTTGTTAGGGAATTCTGGCAAAATAATTCGCAAGCCGTAATTGTACGTTGCCTGGAATTCACGATATACAAACTCAATTCAGCAATTCACATGTGGGCCTATAATTCCAACAACAAGAACAGACAGAATTTTTCCACCATGTTCTTCTTTTACTCATGCCTTCTCGGTTTATTTTAACAATAACATGCTGGCCTCTATTTCGTGGGAGATTTTCTGGTTGGGAATACCACTTTTTCTGTCTTATTGAAATGTAATAGTTTTGGGCGGCATTGTCGTGAAGAGCAACCCCACCCATTTTTTAACAACTGAGGATGATCATAATTGACAAAGCGACCCGGTTCTACGATTTTACCGTCTTTATTTTTGTTTTGTTTCTCCCACTTTTAACAGAAACGGTACGTAGCATGGTACAATAATAGGTCTGTCAGTTTACTGCAATATTGTACAAACTGTTACAAAATGTTGTCTGTTTACTGCAAAACTTTTGCAACGAGAGAGCCAAAGAGAGAATTTTTTGACAGTTGGATGATAGAGAACTTGCAAAATATTACTGGAGGAATTTCTTCTATCAAGATTTTGCAAGTTCGATCAGCTGTTTTTTATTTACATTTTGATTGCAATATTTTTGTGTGAAAAAGAAGAATAAAGTTGAAATTTAACAATGGCAGAGGTAAGTAGTTAGAATTGTGTTGATTTTTAACGTTTATAATAAATTATAATAAACAAAACATTTTACTTCATGCTAGAAACGTGCAAATACACCGTGCGACACATATGCTAAAATTCTTTTGCTTTGTTATTTCAATTGTTTACACACCGATCAGCTGTTTTCTTGCAATATTTCACAAAATGTTGTCTGTTTACTTTTTGGAATAGAGAACAGAAAGAGCGTAAAATTTTTTTTACTCTCTGCAAAAAGTTACTGGATAAATCTTGCTGGAAAAGTAAACAGACAAAGCTAATATCTCAAAAAGTACGCAGACAGCATCCAGTGAAATCTTGCAAGAAAACAGCTGATCGGTGTGTAAACAGTTGAAATATCAAAGCAAACGAATTTAAAGCATGAAGTAAAATGTTTTGTTTATTATAATTTATTATAAACGTTAAAAATCAACACAATTCTAACTTCTTACCTCTGCCATTGTTAATTTCAATTTTTATTTTCATTTCACAAAAATTATTTCATTCAAACAGTAAATAAAAACAGCTGTTCAAACTAGTTGCAAAATCTTGCAAGCAGAAATTTCTCCAGCAACATTTTGCAAGTTCTCTGACTTCCAACTGTCAAAAAATTCTCATTTTGGCTCTCTCGCTGCAAGAGAATTTTATTATTTGTATCGAACTGGAAATCATGGTCGCCTCTTTGCATTTGCCTTCCAGATTTTAATTTTGCATCTCCAATTCTATTAGCACTCACGTTTTCTGATGCTCATATTCTTTTTTCAGTTAGAAGACACATGAGGTAGAACGATGGAAAGAAGTTGTCGAAATACACAATGTGACGGCTCGGATATTCCATATTTTCCAATTAACATAGAACTACATCAGCCCCAAGACCTATTTGCCTATCGTACGTACAGTGGCTCAAAATTAAAATGGGACACCTATTAATATTACTTATGTTCCCTATAACTAACTTAAGAAAACAAATTTATACAACGTTTTAATGCTAATGCGATGAGTTTATTGAAAATATAAACAGAAGTAATTTTCATTAGTACAAAAAGTAAGAAACAAAAAAAGTAAAGTAATTCATAGTATTAGGGTCAAAGTAATAATGGGACACGAATAAAAAATAAGTAAATAAGGTATCATATTCAAAACTTCAATATTTTGTTGGGAGGCCCTTTTGTTGTATTACCGCTTTCAAACGTTGCGGCATCGATTCAACCAGCTTTCTGCAATAGTTAGGTGATAGTTTTTCCCATTCTTCCTTAAGAGCAAGTGTAAGTGTGTTTTTGTTGTTAATGTGGTGATTTTTTAATTTTTGTTCCAAATAACTCCACACGTGCTCAATCGGGTTTAAATCCGGCGATTGTGGTGGTGTTTCGAGTACATGTGGGCAATTATAGAGCAACCAATTCCGAACATAATAAGCCTTATGCTTTGGATCATTGTCCTGGTAGATATAGGGCGTTTTCGGAAATGCATCACTGCAGAGCATCTGATGCGCAACTGTGATGCGTTTGCACTGCTGATGCCAATCAGCTGATGCAGATGCTTGATTGTTGCTTATTTTGATTTGCAATTCCGAACACGAAAATATTTCAATGGAAAATTTTTTAATAAATTTAATTTGTGAATTGGATGGCAAGCCAAGTGAATTGAAGTTATGTAGTTTGCAACAAAGAATAAAAAAGGAATTTGTTATTACAACTTTTCGCCATAAAACACACTTTTTCCTTCTACCATTGGCGAATTCCTCCTCCATATCCAACCTTGTCCTTATTATCAATTTGTAGTCCCTAGCACCCACCTCGACTCTAAAAAATTTTAAAAATAGTAAGTTTTGTAAAAAAAAAACAAATTAATATCAAATTCCGTACGTACTCATTCATTGCATCAGCCATTTTACTACTGCGCATTTTGCGACTTGTTTGCGCATCATACGCTGTGTTGATTACTTTTAGAACATGCGACTCTTGCAGTGCTGCAAAGTGTTGCATTTTCGAACGTGATGCGCATCAGATGCTCTGCAGTGATGCATTTCCGAAAACGCCCATAGTAGTCGTTGGAAAGGCCTAATTTTTCGGATGTTTCTGAAAGGTTACATCGCAAAATGTTGAGGTAGTACTTGTGGTCCATAATTCCTTCAATAATATGAAGATTCCCAGGACCAGATGCCGAAATTGCACCCCATTCCATTACTGACCCTGACCCGTGCTTCACAGTCGGTCGTACATTTCTCTCGCGCAGCTCTTCGTTCGGCTTTTACTTTCATCAGTAAAAATCACTTTGCTCCAAAACGAAAAATCTTTTCCTCTGTGCTCTTCTGCAAATGGTAGTCGTTTCAGCTTGTTGACTTTACTGATATGAGGCATCTTCCTAGCTACTCGACCGTTGTATTGATGCTTTCCTAAAATATTTCTTATGGTTTCGGGATTAGCATTTTTCCCCAAAAATATTTCTGCTTCAGCCGCCAGTTTAGGTGCGCTAAGATGTGGGCGTTTCTTTATTTGCTGTAAGAGCCAACGCTCGTCTGAATCCGAAAATATTTTTAGCTTGCTCGGTTTGCCAATGTTTTCAACATTTTCTCAGTTTTTATATCTTTTAATAATATTAAACACTGTAGATTTTGGTCGGTTTACTATTTCCGCGATATCTCGCACAGATTTTCCAGACTTTGAGTGGGTAATTATTAATCTCCTCAGCTCTGGCGATGTTTGGGAACAACGTGGCGTCATGATGGATATTTATAACACAACTGACTGAAATATTCTATATAGAGTTCTCTTAAAAGTGCCAGTCAAAAAAAAAACATTTGGTACCGTTATCTAAAGCTAAACTGAAAATGGTTGCCATCTGTCCCATTATTACTTTGAGGGTCGTTATACAAAATTATAAATTTATTTCAATTGAATTTAAGGCAGCAATTATTTCCTTAAATAATAAACACTAACGTGGGAATATGAAATCATAAAAATAAAGTCAAAATTCCGTTACCATATTTTAAAAATAATATATATTTTATTATGTGGGTTAGTGTCCCATTATAATGTTGAGCCACTGTAACTGCCGATCCAGCTTATGGTATGCAGTTGTACGTGTAGCCGGCTGAAGAGCAAAAACACTACAATTTGTAGCCAAATCGAATAGGTTTGCACGCATGTACATTTTGCAATAATGCCTCCCAAAATATGGACAGTTCTGGCTCCCAAATACCAAATCGAAAACCCGGTTACTACTTATGCACTGCTTCACAATATCAACTCCTTATGTTGGTTTATTTGACCAATAGTCGCTAACAGAAGGTACAGTGTGATATCCAGATACCGTTTTAGAGCAGGGTTTTGTAGAAGAAAATTTGAATTTTTCTGCTGAGCGATTTGTTTCATCAATAATCATAGTCAAAACCTCAGCATCAAAGAAGAGCCTGAATAATTCTATTGCAGACTTATCTTCTAGATTAGTAACCAAGTTATTTTGTGACCGATTTAGGGGTTGTGTTACTGCAGCGATGTTGTATTCGAAATGACCTTCACGGTTTGATCTTGTCGTCCACTTGGGTGTATCAAAAGCTGACAGAGGCTTGTACTTTTGAGTTGTCTTGTGTACAAATTCAATAATGAAAATAACGTCAAAACTATAGGGGAATACCTAATTACCGTTTCCAATTCAGCCCTACTTAATGCCCGGCGAATTTTTTATTCAAACACTGCTTTTCTATTTTTTATTTTTAATCCAAAAATATATTGACCGCAAAACTTTATTTCACTAACTAACACTTTACTCTGTAATCGCGAAAGTCGAAAAACCAATAAGACAAAAGAACAAGAAGTGATGCATTTTAGTTTCTGTCTCCAAATACCGTTTGAAAGTTGCAACCAAAACAATAACAATATAAACACAACCATGTCAGGAAAGACAACAATAAACATTCCAAATATTACAGAGAACTGAATTGGTAGCCACAGCCTACTCAAGGAAGCTCTCGCAACTTTTGGCACAGAACCCACCCCCACCCGATGACGATCCTGATGCGCAGTGGAAACCCATTTCCGACTCTATAAAAACTGCCGCAACAACCGTAGTTGGCTTCGAAAAACCGCTTCGCAATAAACCGTGGTACGATGAAGAGTGTCGCATAGCAAATGACGAAAAGAACGCTGCACGTATGGTAATGCTTCAGTCAATTGCAACGCGAGCTGCAACTGAGCGGTATAGGGAGAAGAGAAAGGAGGTAAACCGTCTCTTTACGCGTAAGAAACGGCAGTGGAGAAAGAGCGAGAGTGAGAAAATTGAGAAATACAGAAGGAAGAACGAAGCCCGAAAATTCTACCAAAAAGTTAAAAACGGAACTAATGGGCATGGTTCAGGGCCCCCCTTCTGTAAAGACAAGGACGGAAATCTCGTCGCAGATGTGCAGAGCATGTTGGGAATATGGAGAGAGCATTTCTCCGCGCTACTAGTATCTGAGTTATCCGATGACGATGGGACAATCGATCACAATATGGACGACGACGTCGATTGCCCCCTTCCTAACCAAGACGAGGTCAGAACAGCTATTGCCCGGCTTAAGAACAACAAAGCCGCAGGAGCCGATGGATTACCGGCGGAGCTGTTTAAGGCTGGCGGCGATGAGCTGATAAGGTGCATGCATCAGCTCATTAGCAAAATTTGGTTAGATGAATGAATGCCCGGCGATTGGAGTCTCAGTGTACTATGTCCCATATTTAAAAAAAAATGACCCGAGTATCTGTGCAAACTACTGTGGAATAAGCCTTTTATCCATAGCATATAAGGTTCTATCAAGTATAATGTGCGAAAGACTAAAACCAATTATCGATGACCTGATTGGACCATACCAGTGTGGCTTTAGGCCTGGAAAATCGATAACTGACCAGATTTTCACGCTACAGAAGACACACGAAAAACAAATCGACACCTATCATCTATTTTTCGATTATAAAGCCGCCTTCGATAGTCCGGTACGGGAGAAACTCTATGAAGCAATGTCTGAGCTTGGTATTCCTGCAAAACTCATACGCCTTTGCAGGATGACCTTGACGAACACCAAATCCGCAGTGAAAGTTGGTAAGGTCCTACCGAACCTTTCGAAACTAAGCGAGGCCTCAGGCAAGGCGACACCCTATCGTGCGATCTCTTTAACGTCTTAATGGAGATCATTATGAGAAAAGCTGCAGTCAACATGAATAAAACCATCAGCAGCAAAAGTCACATGCTGCTCGCGTATGCTGATGATATAGATATCATCGGACGCATAGTTAGAGAAGTTACTGCGGTTTTTTCGAGAATTGAGAAGGAGTCAGCAAAAGTGGGTCTGACGGTAAATGAGGACAAGACAAAATTAATGGTTTCAACGAACAGGGCCTCCACGCGATTAGACCAAAGCGTGAACGTTGATAACCGTTATAACTTCGAGGTAGTGGACGAATTTATATACCTCGGATCTGCCGTGAACAAAAACAACGTCAGCCTTGAGATCAAGCGGAGAATTGTGCTTGCGAATAGATGTTATTTTGGGCTAAGCAAGCACTTCAGAGATAAAGCCCTCTCTCGAGTAACAAAACTCCAGCTGTACCAGACTCTCATTCAACCTGTCTTGCTTTATGGCGCAGAATCCTGGGTCCTATCGCAAGCAGACGAAACATCTGTAGGAGTCTTCGGCGACGCATGAATCATGAGCTGTATGAGCTTTATCCTGACATTGACATAGTTAAGCGGATCAAGATAACGCGATTGCGCTGGCTAGGCCATGTCAGTAGAATGGATGAAGATGAACCAGCGCGAAGGGTTTTCGAAACCGAACTCGAAGGAAGACTAAAAATAGGAAGACCAAGACTCCGCTGGAAGGATCAGGTTGACGAATCCCTGCGTACACTTGGTATTGCCAACTGGAGAGATAAAGCAAAAGATCGAACTGGTTGGCGAAATATGTTATCTTCGTTTTGTAAGGTCCCTGACCCCCCGGGGTTGTCCGAGACCGGATAAGTAAGTTATATTTTATGATTTTATATCACTTCGAAATATTGCAAATAATTAGCTTTTTTCCATCACCATCTGGAAAGGGTAGGGGGACGAAGTAAATAAAAAATTGTACCTATAGCTAAGACCACATAGTATAAAATCTGTAAAGATCTGGTCAAAATATTCGGCCTTATTCCCGTTGTCGTCGTCGACGTCGTCATCAGGTTTTTGTCAACTTTAGAACGTTATAAATGTATTGTCACATCGGCAACTACAAAGTTTTTGATGTCTATGATCCGAAAACAACCCTCTTAAAACATTACGCAAAATCTTTCTGGTCAAAATGCCTTCAAGTCGCCAATAAAAATGGTGTCGATATTGTATTGACGTCGACGACAACGGGAATAAGGTCGATTGAATATCATTGGAAAAAAAAATTATGAAAATTGTTCAAATTTACTGTTCGATTAATCGAACGCTGGGTCAAAATGGGTTAAGAACTTCTCAGAAACGTAGTATTAATGTGCAACACTCCTGCAGAAATTCGTTTTGTATATCGATTCTCTAAAAGACGCAACTATTTATTGAGAATTAAAATTGATATTACAAAGAAAGTCCGTAAAGAAAACCCATAACACATGCATCTCTTCAGATTAATCGTAATCAATAATAATACAATTATTTATTTATTTATTTATTTAATTTAATTCATAGAGAACGAATATTGAGTCATCATGTAGTTTTTACACAACTGATTAAAATTCGTATCGATACAAAACTAAATTAGTTTACGAGATATTAATATAGTCATTTAATATAATAGTTAATAGAAATTACAAAAATAATTGTAATTTTTATTTACTTTTTAATTTTCAATTAGAAAGAATAATTAAAGACAATAGAGAGGCTGTTAAAAGCGAAAGATACAAATGTTAACAACATAATAAAGAATTAGAATCGAATGCATTAATATTAAAAAAAGGATAGGAAAAAAACTAAAAAACCTGAGTAATAAAGCAAAATTTATTGAAATCTATATCTTATGCTACTACTTCTATCTTTGTAAATTTGTTAAGGCAGCACACACTGTCAGCACCTCATTGAGATACTGATAGACGAAGGGTTCCTTTATAGCCAACGACTGTAAGATGCGGTAGTCTTGCAAGCTATTCACCATTTGACGCATTTGCTGGCGACACACAGTCTCTCGAACCTTCATTGTGGGTATGGTAAAGTGTTTCACACGTCTCGAGGTAAGTTCGCTGTTAACAACCGTTAAACTTTGATTGGAGGCCAGCTCTCCGGCTACCCGCGATGCTATGTACTTGCTGAGACGAGCCTCTTGTGATGCATCATCATTTTGTATTAGATCATCGGCAGATTCGTCAGCCGAATCGGTTGTTGAATCCGTTTCAATTTTATCATCACTTTTATTTGAGGCAGACGATTGTTGTTGCTGCTTCTGGGTAGCTTTTTGAGTTTTTGGTTTACGTTTTCTTCGAATTGCTTTACCCGGATCAACCACTAATGACAGATATCTTGGTATAACATCTTTAAAATTTGATACTTTGAAAACGGTAATATCATCTTGATGACCTATGAAAGCGTCGGATATGTGAGAGATGATACCTGGAAGTAGATGAGAAAATTAAGTCAACAAATTTATATGATAAAGTCTAGTCTTGTACTTCTATTATAAAGTTCAATAGCATATTCTAGAACTTTACTAGTGTAAAATTTATTTGTGGATAATTGGCCACGTGGATGATGCTTTCTTTCAGCTAAAATCTGTAAGTCACACTATCCGTTTTTCAAATGTTAGTCCCTATAGATATAAATAAATATAAAAAGATTTGGTTGGTTGAAAAGGCTGCCAGACAGCACGCTGTCTAGCATACTTAGGCTAAAGAAGCCCATTGTGATACCTGCAGTTTCCTCTTTAGCAACTATTGACTATTCGTCTAGCCAATTTGCCCTTTGAATGATTTTATCTATAAGACCTACAGGAATATCCTGTAGGGCTACGGTGCTAACTAAATTTGTTCCGAATATCCTACTTCTCAGTCCTGCCAGAGCAGGGCAATAAAAGAGAAGGTGTTTCGTCGTTTCCTCGTCCACTTCCATGCAGCATCTACAGAGAGTGGAGTTTCTATGTCCCAATCTTAGGGCGTGTTTTCCTACAAGACAATGTCCCGTAAGTGTTCCTATCATTGTGGATAACCTGCCTCTCGGCAAATTAAGTTGTTGCCTAGTCCTCTTCCTGTCCACCTGTGGCCAGAGGACCCTGGTTTGTATGCGAGTTGAAGTAGGTCTCCACTTGTCCTCGAACATATTATCGGCCCACTGACTGAACTGCAAACGGTAGGTAGAGATTGGCATATTAACACCTTCTTTTGCCGGAATAACCTGTGCCGTAGTGTCCTGCTTAGCTAACGCATCCGCTACGTAATTGCCTGGAATGTAGCTGTGTCCCGGTACTCAGATGAGCCTGATGTCAAAATACTCCGACATCACCCTAAGTGATGGGTGGCATTCTTTCACCGTCAAGGGCGTAGCATACATGGCCTCCAGGGATTTTATGGCAGTCTGGCTGTTTGTGTAGATACATATTCTCCGGAGGGTTGTGATACTACTTTTCAGTAGTTCAGCAACCTTCAGTATGGCGGTAATTTCCGCCTGAAATACACTACAGTGATCAGACAGCTTGAAGGAGATATTTATACTTATGTCCGGTGAATGGACCACATAGCCTACTTGCTCGTCCAACTTTGGTCCGTCCGTGAAAAATCTGATACTACTGGTATCCCCTTGCAGTGACTTTTCCCAGGTATTCCTTAGATTTGTCGCTGGTAGAAGGTAGGGGATACAGTAGTCTGTATTTACGGGAATAGAGTTGATCCGGTGCAGTAATTCAGCGTGTCCGGAATGCCCCGATATCAAAATGGTTCTCACCAGGGATGTAGCGGCTGCCGATATGGCCATGATATCAGAAATACAGATGTTCAGGATAGCACTAAGTACAGTACCTGACGTCGTGCCCACTGCCCCACTAACGTTAAGTGCTGATCTTTGAATTTTCATCAAGGAATTCAGAATATAATTTCTTTTGGAGGGACCTCCACCAAACTGCGATGCCATAGAGAAGTATTGGTCTGACATGGTGATCTTAGGAGACAGTCCCCAGCTCTTTCCTATCGCCCCTTTACAGCAGTAAATAACAACAGATGCCTTTATTCACCCTCCCCTCCACTTACGGTTTCCTCGACAGTTTTCTGTCGAGAATTATTCCCAGATACTTGACCTTTTCCGTCAACTGTAATTGCACCCCATTAACGGACGGCAGTTGAAATGCGGGTATTTTATATTTCCGAGAGAACAAGATAAAAAAAAAATAAATGGTTTCCCATTACATCCCATGAAGGGACTGGGGAGAACTTCTCACAATCACTGAGCTGTGCGCTTTCCAGTTTTCACTCACTGATTGGGACCTACAGTTTTACACCGATTCCGAACGGTAATTTGAGAAGCTTTATCATGGCACTATGCGAGGTGACCGCCGCCGAAAGAAAATTTGAAGGTGGTCAGAGCCGGGTTCGAACCCAGGATCTCATGTACAAGAGTCGCGCACACTAACCATTGCACCACCGACGGCCACAAGAGAAGAGAGAACAAGATAAGCTCGGTTTTAAGTGGGTTAGGTGATAGTCTGTTGTTAGCGATCCAGTTCGAAATCAGACTAAGTAGGCTGGTTGTACGAATGCTAAGTAAATCGAGGTTTCTACCCGTACAGATGATAGCAATATCATCGGCATAGGCAAAGACCTCGCACCATAATAGTGGAGACATTACTCCCTCCTGCGGTGTCCCCCTGTTAATGTTCGTAGCAATTGTAACACCACCCCATTCAGCTTTGACGGATCTATCCACCAGAAGCATCCCAATTAGGTGTGTCACTAAGCTGTCGACTCCTAGATTCTGTAACGACCTAAGAATCGCCGAATAAAAAGATTTACAAAACAAAAAAAACCTTGGTAACAAACAGCATAATGTGGCCCAAGAACCTACTGCTATAAATTCGATTAATGTTGCTCCAAACCAATGCGGCTTCTATGCGGAAATAAGAATTACCCATGCTCCGCTTACATTTTCCCCATGTCATTCATCCCCATTGGCTTTGGGATGTACTTACGGCGGATCATAATTGCCACACATTTCTATACCAAATACCCATGGGGATTGGAAAGGATACAATAAATGATATTTAAAACCAAACCAGTCCAAACTCCACTCCATAAAGTATTCTACTACTGTATTTCTCAAGGAAGACTTGCTCAATTGCACAAGACAACTTTCCATGGTAAAAATTCGAAAAATATAACATTCTTTCCATCAAGCAAACCTTAATGGGACCGTCAAATGATTTCTTAAAAACAAAATTGATTTCAACAGCGAGTTTAGGATGGGTAAAGTTTGTAAGAATAATTGCAAGATGATTGGGAAAAAGTTTGGCAATATAGAAATTTGTCAGAAAAGAAAATATTGTTTGGTATTTCTATAAAAATGTCAATCAACAACCTATAAAATTAACTGCCTGAAGTCAACTGCCTAATAAGAATCTTTTGGAAAAGTGGCCAATATAAAACTTTCACCACAGGAGCCACTCGTAGCGTAGATAGATTCTGAACTTCCACAATCTCCACATGCAACACTCACCATTGGTATTAATGCTCAATATAAACTTGTACGATGAGCAGTCTATCTGCAGCGGACTAGGCGACATATCTGCCTCCACACACTCGATTAGCGACTGGACATGCGATAAATTCTGACGAAATGCAAATGGTAGGTTTTTATGACGATCATAGTACTTCTTGCTATCGGGCCAATTAATAAGGAATCTCAAGTAACGCGACAACTTCACCAAAGTCCTGGCAAACGAATGTTGTACATCACCCTCGGTCATCTCAAAATACTGTGCCAACAGAGAGAAATCCTCATTTAGTCTCAATTTCTTAAGGGTCAAATAACAATGTAGCAATGTGATATTCGCCGTGGAACAGATGATATTCTTGAGTAGTGGCAAACGTGATGCAGGCACACCCAAATGAACCTGAGGATTCTTTTCAATTAACGCCAGAGTTATTGTACGTATACTACGTTCTGGTCCTTCACGTTTTATGAATATGGTGGGTCTTCGTACCTGCATCGAGGTAACGGGCGTGGAAACTGCTGAAGAGGTCACTTTTTGATTGAGCACTGAGCTAGTACCATTTGAGGTGGCTTTTATTATTGTATTGGGTGGCAGGGAATTGATGGCTGCACCCAATTGCTGTTTTTTCGTGGTAGTAGACGAACCTCCTATAGTCTGTTGCCATTGAAAACTTGTAAGAGGAGTACCCGCCGATGTTATTGTTTGTAGTGAATATTTGGCAGTCTTTTTAGCGGGGTCTGAAAGCAGCAATGTGGCTGTTAGTAGTTGATAATTACTGACAAATATTTTATCTTACCTGCTCCTGCGGTGATGGAACTAGTGCGTTTCATTGCTGCCGGTTTGATGATTGCCGGAATTTTGTTGATAACAAACCCCGAACCGCCGTCCAATTTAATCAATGATTTCTATAATACAATAAAATAGTATATTAATTAACCAATTCATGAGTTTAATGTCAAAAACTGTAGATAAAACAAAAGTTGTATTTTCGATTCTCCTTTCAACCTAAGTATATATGTTTCTTCGTCGGATATCTTGCTTAGCTGCCTTTATGATCTACAATTTTCGTGCAGCAAACATTTCTGTATTGAATGTCTATAATTTGTTTCTATTTTCACATAAATAACTAACAAATTTCCTTATTTTCCTAAAGAAAACTAAATTTCTCCTAGCTTTTTTTTTGCTTCACAAAGCAGCATGTGTCTGTCCACAATAGCAGCAACGCGTTTACATTTTGAAATACAGCGCTGTTAGCACAGTACTATATTTGCCTCTTTCTTACTTAAGTATGTTAGCGAAGTGGTGGAAACAGAAAGGTGTGTTGAAATAATCAAAAAAAAAGAAAGGTAAATTTAAACAGACGGTTAAAGGAGTTGCCACACCAAATGTTGTTTGTAGGCTGTACAGCCGCGTATTCAGTTCTTGCGAAATTTTCGTTAGAAAATTTGTCATTTATCTTTAAACGGAGAATTTTGATGCGTTACCACATATCTTTGATTTATATTTAATTTATAATTCCTCTACCCACTCCATTTTATATTTAACGCATATGATGCTACTTTTGGTTGTTAAAATTATAGAAATGTCAAAATACCGGCCCCAAACTATTATCAAACAATTGTATTCGTATGAAATAACTTTGGCGAACAACCCTGTAATAAATTTTGCCTACAAAATTTTCGACAAGAGCTGAGTTCCAAGCAAATGAAAAGTGATCGAAATTTTCGGTTCTTTCATAAAAACTGAATACCGGGCTTTATGTGGAGCCGTATTTTGGACTCTGTGGGACCCTTTGCATTGCTTTTGTTTATTTTCTTATCTTTAATTTTGAATTTTTTAAATTTTTTAGCACTAATTTTTTTGCCAAACTTTTTGGGATAAAAAAACCAACCAAAAATAGAGACCGAAAAAAATAAATTTGTCGAACGGGTCTACAGCGCCCACAAAGTCCAAAACAAGGGCTCCAAAATAAATTAACTGAAAAAAAACAAATAATGCGTCCTATATCTGGAAAAATGCCTTAAAAAACCGAAAATTGAGTAAAATATGCCAATTTTAGAAACAAATAATTTTTTTAACGATCGGACCCTTGGGGCCCTTGGTTCGGAAAAGGGGCAAAATCGCGCGATTTTTACATATATTTTTTTAAATAGCGTATCCTTTCCCTCTATGAAGACCCGTAATCGGGTAAATTTTGCGAACAAATTTACATTATTTTTTATTTGGAGTTTTTGTTTTTAAATTTCACCAGACCCGGTATAATATCTTAAAATAGGGTTATCTCGGTCCACAGAAGCCGCACATCCGAAATATACATACGATTAAATTCGCAAGGAGAATACCTTTAATTTGAGTACCTACACTTGCTTGTTCGTACCTAGGTGCACCCGTTTTTTGGACCCTAGGGCCCCATGGGTCCGATCGTTAAAAAATTTTTTGGTTTCTGAAATTGCCATATTTTACTCGTTTTTCGTTTTTTTTTGTTTGTGTTTGGAGCCGGTCCCGGCAGTCTATAACTTGATATCTAAGCTGGTTATCCAACAAATATAAATAATTTTTTCCTCTTATTTTGAAGATTTTTATAAGAAAATATCATTAAATATAAAATATATATTATATAATATATTATTTATATATTATTAAATATAAAATATATTGCGTTAGTCTTCTCCGTGATCGGCCTAGCGAATTCCTCCTTGGGGATTTTCTCCTCTGGGGTAGGCCCAACACCGCCTTCACAGCTTCGGCGTAATATTTTTTTGTCTTATAAAGCTTTCTGGGTGGCTCGAATTTTTTTAAAATTATTTTTCGGAAAGAAAGAATTGCCGCTGTCAAAGGTAAAAATATTTTTTTAGGATATCTACATATGTTATAACTGAGTTTTCCTTTCATTTCGGTAACTGCACTTGCTGTTTTATAGCTAATACCCGTTTTTCGATTCCCAGGACCCTCATACATATATATCCTAAACTATTTTAGCAGCAAAATCAGATCTATCTGCACCAACATTTCACCAAGTTAAAGGCTTTTGCGCTGAGTTGAAAAACAAGCTTTATTTTTTGCGCTAGGTTCAACTTCTTGAGATATAGGCCTTTCAAGCTCAAGTATATAATCGGTCATATCTCAGGTGTTTATCATCGGATCTGCTTGAAATATGTATCATTACAAAACCCTTGTGAAACTGAAGAACTCTATAGATAAATATATTTTCTTTTATTAACCCATTGAGGGCTCATTTAAAAAATGTTTTTGAACCTCACTTTTTTTGGTTTAATCAAGTTGTTGTTCTTGTCTTTTGGTGTTGTAGTATTTTGTCGTTGTTGTAGTTGTCTTTTATTTCTGTTGTCCTCTTTTGTAGTTTTTACACAACAAAATAAAAAAATTATTTCTAGACTCGCGCGATTTTTCTGATTTTGTCACACATCGACTTCAGCTACAGAGGGAATTTGTTTCCCCCCCCCCCCCCTGCTTGAGGCTGAGCGGACGGCCTGGCGACTAGCTGGAATATAAATTTAACGATTTATGAAATTTATTTCATCAGAATCGGATAATAAATGGCAGAGTTATGCGCGATTATACATTCAAGCTTTGGAGACCTATATTTCGGAAAATATGGACATCCGCAAATCCGCATTTAATGCTCTTACCAGGCAAAAAAAAACGAAAACAAATTTGCTGCTAAAAGAAATTTGCTCCAAAAGTTATCGATCAAGCTCGTGCTAATGAATGACAAGCCTGTGGTTCGTTTAATGTACAGATGGAATTTGAATTTTACGATTTTCAAAAAGGTCTACCTCACTGTACAAGCAACATAGGTCCCTGCGAGGGTTAGTTTTCCATTTTCTCACATTCTTTACTTTTTCATTAATTTTGGTTTTTTTAAATGTCATTTATGCTTATAGTGTTCATCTTTGGAATAGCACAAAAAATAATCCTGAACTATTTTCTTCCGACGTTAAAAAAAAAACAAATAACTATACACAGTAATCACTCCTGAACACAACACACCAAAAAAAACATACCACAGCCCTTCCTTTCAACTCGAGGTGAATAATCTATTTTTAGCAGCAACGGCAAAGCATCAAAATTCACATACCCCTCCCAAAACCAAATTAACTAAACACATTAGTACCTGATAAATGAGAACACAAATCATCTACATACATACCTTATTTATGTCCAATAGAGAGCGTTGATTCTGCTGCTGATTCTGATTAACATTCTTATTATGCACATTTGACGCCTGTGGTTTACTTTTAATTAGAATAGCGGGAGTTGCTGAAGCTTCTCCTGTAGCACTTTTGCGATATTTCACTACCGTTAATGCCATTTTTGTTGCACTTGCTTTGTATTTCTGTCGGATTTGCCAACAATCAATATTTATCAATGGAAGACAAACCCTGCCCCAGTTTACTGTTTTGCGCCAATTTTTGTTTGATACATTCACTGTTCCCCCCAAATGGTTTATGTAAAACTAACTAGCACTATTGTTTCGTTACATAACTTTAGTGTAAACACAACTGTTACAAATTTTATTAATTATTTAATGCACAACTTTTTGGTTGGATTTTTCCGACAAGAAAAGTAATTTTCTCCCAGACTGCACTTGTGTGTTTTGTGTTGTTACTGCTTCAATGGCGTTTGCAATTTTTTGTGTGTGGTGAAAGACTAATTGAAAAATTTCATAATATGGCAGCACTAATTACGTGAAGTGAATATGGTTGCCGTTGTAGCGCTTTAGAAATTAAGTTATTTTATTCGATTACCTTAAAATTGGTAGTCACTTCACTTCAATGACTATTTTTTTATAAAATGTAAAGTCTTGCCAGTGACTACCTACCTGCGTTCGTTTCTGTCGTTTTATAAAATACCAATAATTATGCGGTAAAAATTTATGGCCTAATTCATAAAAAGTTATGCGAGGTCTGAGAGACAATTTGTCATAAAAAAGTCTCGCAAATTTGTCGCAACTTTTTATGAAGAGGGCCGTTATTTTCCCGTGTAACACGAATCTTAATACAAATTTTAACGCTGATTAATCTCATCAGTCTTAAATCCAGACGCTTTATGACTCAAAAACTATTCCGAAGCAGCGAAGTTGTATTTGGGTTTACCTTAGAGGCTCCGCAAACGGCTTTATGACAAAAAGTAATAATACCGAAGCCGGCGTTGGACCCTACCAATTTGGAGAAAATTTACAAAAAAAAAATTATTTTTTTTGCAAATCCACCTAGATGAGCCTAAAGGTGACGTCTGCCGAATAATCACATATATTAAAAACGCAGTCGCCGTCGCCTATTAATTTTTATGTTGACCGACGCCGTTAATTATGGGTCGGTTTCGTTCACTGAACACGTGGCTACGAAAATCACAACTACAACAAAAAACAAAATTGTATTCCGCCTCATTCATAGAAATGAAAATTTATGTATTCATCGACATGGATTTGTGAGAAGAAAATAAAATGTTAAGGTTCATGCACCATTCATTTATTTTATTGTGTTCTTTAATTTCCTAACAAAATTTTCTTATTTTGTCCAGGCACGAACGTTCCACTCATGGTAATGTTTGTAAACAAACAGTTGTAATTTTGCAACGAAATGCCAGTGTGAACGATTTCAATTTCGTTCGTCAATTTCAATACGAAATTGTCAGTTTCATGGCAGCGTGAATAAGGCATTAAGCTCGGAATTCAGTTGTTATGACATTTTCGTTGCCATAAGAAGTACTTGTGTAAAAAATAACGAAAATTTCGTTCACTTTTCATTTTCTTGGCACTCAGCTCTGTGTGAAAATTGCATAAACAAAATCGATTACAGGATTGTTATATCAAGTTATCTCGTACGAAGACAATTGTTTGGCAATTGTTTGCGACCGGAATATTGATATTTCGATTATTTTAAAAACTAAAAATAAAATGGAGTTCGAAGAGGAATTATTATTGAAATATTTGCAAGGTAGATCAGAGAGAGGTGACAAATTTGATTACGAAAATTTCGCAAGAACTGAATACAGGGCTTTTCGTTAGGGTTGGCGTTAAATGTTCGTTCACTCACCGAACACAATTCTGTTTTATAAAATGACACGGAGTAACAGGGGTGTATACATAACTAGAATATTTTTATGGCCTAATGCATAACAGTTTTCTATCTAGGGTCTAACTATAATGTGAGCTTGTCTGTTTTAGCTAAATTTACCCCGATAGTCGTGATTGTTGTTAGTAAATAAACAGCAAAAAGTGAGTATCGATGTGGACAAGCGAATCGAACAGAGCTATTGCACAACTTTTCTTCAGAGTATTATATTTGGAGCTTATACATGGCTTTGAATTGCTCGTGCTCATCCATATAGTACGTTCTTTAAGATCCTGTTATCAATTTTATCCTGACACACACTCACCAAATTATGTCCGCAACGAACCTCTTCGTAAATCCATGAGACTTTTCAACTTTATTTGCAGCTTAATCGATTTTACTCTTGCTAAAGATTAGTTTAAAACAATTTTACTAAATATAGTAATTTAAACTTTATATTAACTTAATTGATAGCCAGTTTTTAAGTCAGTGGTGGTCTTCGTTTCTTAGTTAAATTGTGGTTAAACATTGAATTGTGGTTTTTAGTCATTGTTTAACTATGATTTAACCACCCAATGTTGGTTGGTTAACTTATAGTGAGAACCATATTATTTTGACAATCAAATTCCTGAGTGTCAAAGGGAGAAATAAAGATTGTATAAAATACATGTTCCAGATTTGCGTATTTGTACACATACGTTGAGTCTAGATCGTTAAATTGTTGCGCCTATATAGTTTTTTACACATTTTTGTTAAAATGGCTTCGATTTTATGCATCTATTTCTTATTTTACATAATTCCATTTTGTTTGTTCCCCTTTGTTGTTTTGGTATTTAACCAAAACACACGTTTTTTCCAATACGAATACAAGGGTTGCCATATTAGTTGACAATATGGCGACTTACATTAACTCACCACTGAAAAACCAAATGTAAAGTTAACCTCTAATTAACTTAGAATTAAGATTAAGTAATCCGATAGTTAACTACCTATTTAAAAACTGGCCATAAGTAATCATTTCATAGACTTCATAAAAATTAAATGATATAAATGGATAAGGATGAACCAGCTCGAAAGGTAATTTAAGAAGTACCCGAATGGTAGCTGAAAATGGGACGAAAAACTACTATCTTGACTTCATTAGGTTTCGTATGAAGTGGTTTCAAAGTCTAAAGGAACTGACTATAGTCAGGTTTTCAGTCACTGGTCATATTCGATTCTTAGTTTAATTGCGATTAAACATCGAATTGTGTTTTTCAGTCAATAGGTAACGCTAACGACGACAGCCACCCTACTCTTGTAAGAAGGTTATAATCCGCAAATGGTGAATTTCTCCAAGGATTGTTTATTGAATCTTTGGTGGCATTAACTTGTGAAGGTCACATATTGTACGCTACCATACATGTGGCAATTTAATTATATGGCAATTATAATTGTAGTTTAATTTGAATTACCTCTACAAATGAAAATTCAAAAAATTTAAGTAGCAATGGGAATTGCATTTCCTTCATATTGGCAGTTTTGGTTTTCAAGTATTTTATAGAGTACAGGTTTATGAATTTGAAAGTACTACGAGGCAATACCTATCGAAGCCACAAACCTCTACATATAAAATACTGGCAATTAGCAGTCAAAGAAATTCAAATTAATTAAAAACATTCCCATATTCGGTACAATTGATAGATGGCGCTACTATACGACTTCACCACTAAAGATTAATTCTCTTCGAGAAGTTTTTGAGTATTGGACTGGTTGTACTGATCGGTAAAAATCATTGCACAGTCTGATTTAAAATGGGTAAAGGTATTTATCGTCAAGTAATATTGGTACTGAATAAAAAGGTATTGTAAAGTTTTAAGTTTGTGTTGTACGACAGAAAACTGTTGTACGTATCGTTATTAAAAAATATCATTTATTTATTTATTAACGGGAAATCAATCAGGGCTAAAAAGAACAATTGGAAATATCTTAAAAATAGTGGAGTTCAGATTATCAGAAAGATATGGCGACGAATACAACAATACGAATAGAGTTGTGAATTGTGCAAATGTTTGCTCCTATTCTTCCATTTCGGAACCCCTATAATTTGCCATGCCTGCCCCATTATGGCCAGAGATCACTGATCTCTTTTAATGAAAGGGAAACAAATCATACAAATGAAATTGCCCCTACACAATAATCAAAAGCGGCAGTTAGACGGTAGTAATTGTAATTTGTCAGACTGCAAGAATGAGGTTATGAAAAGGAACCGGCTGGCGTTGTGGGTCTCTGGTGTTCAATTGACCGCAATATGTATGTTTGTTATTTGTACACTCCGTGACTGGCAGTCTGAGGATGGATTATTATATATACAGACATTAAATAGGAGGAAAAAAGAATCGAATAATAACACAACGTTAATAAGTGGGTCAATTAAAATGCCGATACTGATATACAAAACTTGTTGAAGGCTGTATGCGGATTTGGGTATCGCACCTAGATGAAAGGTAGGTACGAGGTAAAAAGAAACCAACCCCCATTAACAAATTTCACTTTCATTTCAGTTCTGCTTATTCATACATAACATTTTGAATAAACTTATTTACGAGTTGGTTATCTTTTTATTTACCTGTTCAAGCTGCACTTGTTGTACACAGGTCCCACCTTACCAACTCGTTTATCTATTTCAAATTCTAATTATGTTAATTAAATGTGAACTGTATTGTAGTTCTATGTTGTTTAAGTGGTAATTATTTGTGCTTTTTTTTTGGGCGAGTAATATCTATAATAAAACGAGACATCGAAATAAATTCATTTCTTATTGTTAACGTTTGCAAAGTTTAAAATGGGTTTTATTCTGCCATAATAGTGGAATGCATATAGCAGATATGTATGCTTGTTTATAACATGCGAATAAACAAAAAAATTCGAGGGAGGTATTATAAGGCGAGTGAAATCATAATATACTACTGGCCAATGAAAATAGTCAATCATATTATTGTGAAAGTTTGATATACTCCAAAGGATGTGTAGGACTTCCTACACAGAAACCCAATCATATGAACAACGTTTTTTGATACAAAAAAAATACCCTCCAAATCCAGGGTGTAAATCTGCATAGAGGTTTTTGGCAGCCCCTGTACTAGGATCGGGCGCGGTGGTTTGCGTGGTGAATACAATTTCACTATTCATGCCGCCGCCAATATTTTTATAGAGGTGAAGCGCCGCTGAAGTTTTATAGATTATAAGTTGGATTACTTACGATGACTTAAGTCATTTTAGAAAGTATATGTTGTGTTTCGTATTTAAATGCATATTTATATTTTGTAATAATATAATTTCGTTATAAAAAGTGTTTTTAATCATCGGCTTCTTCCAACGACGTTACAATTTTGTGTCCGCCGCCGTCGCCAACTTTTAATGTCGACTTGTGGCTCTGCTCATCATTTATTTGTAAACAAAACAAAGAAAGAGCAAGAAATTTTGTAACAATTTAAGAAATTTTCTAGCAAATTGGAAGAAGATTTGCAGTAATAAAATATCCATGGATTGTAAACATTGCATTTGATTTAAGCAATGCCAGATATTTTTAAAAATATTCATTGCGCAAAATTATATTTCAATCGAGTCTTATAGCTTATTCACATTTACCGCGTTTCAGCTGAAACGCCGGCGTTTCGCTCTCTTGAAATCATTTTGAAACCATGGTGTTCACATTATGCTTTTTTAAACTACTGTGGTTTCATGTGACATTTTTCATTTCTGTTTTGTGTTTTCTGTATTGAGTGTAAACAACACAAACGCACATTTGTGAATAAAGAAATATAAAATAACATTGATACATACATATGATACATACATTGATAATAACATTGATACATACATACATAAATCACATTGCAATAAGTACTTACCACCTCAAAGCAAACTAGAAATGTAAACAAACAGATTTGTTTTCCCTCATTTTTCTGACATTTGCTTTGAACCAGCTATGGAAATTTTTTCATTTTACTCCTTTTTTAACTACTATTGGAGTACAACACTGTGCTCTCTCTCATTTTTACTGTGGTTTCAAACAAATTACAGTAAAAAGAGCATAATGTTTGCGTTTTTTTTGTATGGACATAAGTGCCACTTAAAGTGTGTTTCGCTGAAATCATCGAAAGAGAGCGAAACGCCGGCGTTTCAGCTGAAACGCGGTAAATGTGAAAAGGGTATTAAGCACCGAGTGATAGTAACAGAGTTTGCAACAGCTGTTTTATGTACTAACAAAGAACGTGGAAGACTTGGAAAACATATACATTGAGAATGAGAGCAATGTACAATTTTAAGAATTTGCGTGTTAATTGGGATCTACACAAATAATTTTACTCTAACACTTCATTACATTTTAGTTTTTTCACTGAATATCCATTTTTTTAATCGATTTAATTGGAAAAATGTACTCCCATCCCAGTTGATGTGTATTGTACTTTTGGCTGGACACGCGGCAGCAAAAGTATGAAAATCACACCACGCAACCCAGTCACCTATCGCCGATTCCTCTTTGAAAGCATATTCTCTATTTGTTCTCCAAGTACTAAATTGATCAGCTGTCTCACCAATACCACTTGATCTTAAGTCTTCTTCTTATGATGAAGCTGTCAAAATTTACTATTGTCAGAAAAGATATCGATTGACACAGCAAAAATTAAAATTGTTCTCACCATAACAAAATTTGCTTTCACCATAGTATTTTGATACCGATTGACACAGGCTCTATGGCTGCAGTGCTATGAGGTGACTTTTAATCTATATCACGGAGTTATATTTTCCAGTGAGTATAGCGCAGCGGGTTTCTATGCCTTAGAGTTGGGAAAACATGCAGAATAAAGTTAGAAAGAGAAATAGCGATAGATGGCTGGAAGAATTTAGGGTTGCTCAATTCGATGTTCACACTTTTGCCTTTGTGCATTGAACCAAAAGCACAAAACTCATCAACTGACTGTTTTAGTGATAATTAAGAGTAAGTAAAAATTTGAGTAAAAAATTATTTATAGAGATTACAATTAAATGACAAATTTATTAAAATAAAGATTTATCTCATTCTGCATGGGTTGCCAAGTCTGTATAACTCTTGGCCCAACTTTTCAAGTGACTTTTCTTGGTTTCCGGTCAAAGAAAAACAGCTGTTGCAGACTCTATGTATATTACTCTATGGTAAGCGTTTTTGATAAATAATTTTAAGACCGATGTTGTTATTTTCAGTTTATATATGAGAAGTTCATATTACAAGGTCAGAAACATTTTCCTAATGTGAAATATGTTAGCATTTTGTTGGAATAATATGCAATTCACTTAAACCCACTCACTGGCGTGACTAGTTTCAAACTCCGTGACGAGTTACCTCCTTATTTATAAAAAGTACATACAAAAAACGTCTCGCAATCTTCTCACAACTTTTTTGATGCCACTGAAGAAGTGAAAATGTACATATTTTAATACACTTACTGCACCTATGAAAATTCTATTAAAAACGTTGAACGATGAAAAACGTGAGAACTGCTTCTATGGAAGCGGATAATATTCTTCTTCTTTGGAGTTGCTGAAAAAGTTGCTGATTTATTTTTGCAGGGTATATAATAAACGAAATTCGCTGAAACTCTTCGATTTTGATTGTATCTGCCAAAATTAGCACATCCAAGAGTCTGAGAATAGTCATAACAGATCTAATATTTTAAGGAGTATGTTGCGTTGTTTCTGAGTTTCGTTCTTACAATAAATTGGTCCCTTTTTCCCAAACTTATTATACCACCTCTAATACAGAAATATTGCTTTTTTTTGTTTACAAATATTCGTATTTCAACCACTTGTTTGAATTGATGACTATTTGTTTTAACTGTTTGGCTCAAGTTGCTCTGGTGGGTTGCTCTGGCTTTGTCCACAACCACTACAGTTTGTTTGCTGGTTGGATGGGATTTGGATACCCTCTCCCAGCAAATAGTGCCGTGCCGTTCGCCGACGGGTGTCGTCGATACACAATATTTGTCATATCGGCCAAGTTGCTATATTCAAAAATGTTGAAACACGAGTTAGTAAGCTGATCGAGCGGGATGCTCGGTATGCCATGCGTATGCTGGGCTTGAAGCTCGCCGGACGGGGGGGATCTTTCCACTGACCATGCTTGACAACAACTTGCCTTTGATCATTGTGTTACATACCGAGGCTGAATTTCTCATTGGAAGAATTGAGACATAAAAAAAGAATAAAAGAAGCCCAAACAGTAGATACGGATAGATGGAAAACGAACAAACAAAAGGAACACCCGATTATTCCTGATACCGAGAAGTCTTTTTCGAAACAAGAGAGAAGATGTTTTTGTTACAAGGAGATTCCAACACACCGATGGTAACTGACAGATGATATTGCCAGTCTGGCCCTCCCTCATGAGGCCCCTGCTGCCTCACCATGACCCTGCTTAACTTTCAGAGTCCCAAATTAGCGAAGTTGCTTACACGACTTACCTCACTTTACTTCCCTTACCATATTGGCGGACTAGCCAGCCATATTCAAAAGCATAATTTCCAAAAAACGTTATAATTGCTGGTTTTATTTAACCCTTTCATAGGGCAGAATTCATAATAAAGCCTCTATCGGCTAATAATTTCTTAAAATTTAACAATTTAATAAATTAAATGCTTCAAAAGGAAACAATTTATAATGCCACAAGGGCGAAGTGCGCTCACTTAATAACTATGGCACCGTCTAGGTGCTACACCAGATACTGGTGAATTAATTTTGGCCTTAATTGCAAATTTTAACATTAAAGTTATTATTTCCATTAATAAATTTCTAAACTAAGAGTATTTCATACTCAGAATTTGACTTAATTACAATTAATCTAAACTCAGCACCGTGAGTTAACTTATCTTACTGGGGTGGATAGGGAACTCCTCCCAGGAAATGCGGTTTTGACAACTATGCCAATATAATCTTGGTAAATTCGACGAGTTTATTTCGCGTAAAAAAAAAACGAATCTCATGTTCAACACGACTTGACTGAGAATGAAACTCGTTAGGCCCCGAATGCCTTAGGCCCCGATTGCCCTAGAATCTCGCGGCGAAGTATTTTCACGGATTAGTAACTCTCAGAGGCAGTTCGCATGAGATCAAAACTACGAATTAGTATGTAATATCATAATATAAAAGGTTAACAGTCCAGGTCGTCTTAGAAGAATTGAATATTAATTTTCGCCCCTCACGGCAGTTAATTACGCATTCCGTATTGGGTTTCCTATCCTACCTCTTATTTAATCTAGTTTCTCTTTAACTCTCACGAGAACTTCTTAACAAATGCCAAAATACTTCAGTGGGCTTTTGTTAAAAGGTTCTTGTTCTAGGTTTTATTATCGTGTTCACGTTATCACAATTATGCTTCCACTTATGAAGACTTCTTAATCTTAATACATGATCGTGCTCGTACCACTGTTCGTGTGAAAACTTTTGCTTGTGACTGTTCGGTCTATTTAAAATTTTCACTATACATCTAGATGAACTCTAGGAATATCTAAGGCCTCATATAACAATAAACTTTCCTTGGCCGTGACTAATTATCGCGTGGCATAAAGTCTTCACAAGAACATTGATACTCTAATCACAAATTTCTCCTTGGGAGCACTCACGATCAATTAATTTTCACAACTAGATCTAGCTTAAACAAATAATTTTCTTTACAATTCAAGCACTATTTTCATTATTCTCTTTTCACTTATAAATATAGGTAAATTCAGTAGGCTTTGCCTTATGGCATTAACATGACATGATATGGTGATTTTTTCTCGTCATTTACTTTTTAAATGGGCACCACCATACATGTCCTTTAAACACTTCGTTTCTTTTTCTTGTTTTTCCTTTTTTTTTTTTTTTTGTTTAGGCTTTATTTTCCTTTTTCTATTGCGGGCTTATGTTAGGATTATCTACGGTTTATTCCATTATAAGCTTTTTCTTTTCCTGTTTTTGCTTAGAATTTATTTACTTTCTTATTTTCTGGGTTATGTTAGGATTATCTATGGTTTATTCCATTATAAGCTTTTTCTTTTCCTGTTTTTGCTTAGAATTTATTTACTTTCTTATTTTCTGGGTTATGTTAGGATTATCTATGGTTTATTCCATTATAAGCTTTTCTTTTTCAGGTTTTTCCTTAGAATTTATTTACTTTCTTATTTTCTGGGTTATGTTAGGATTATCTATGGTTTATTCCATTATAGGCTTTTCTTTTTCAGCTGGTAACCTTCCTTGTAGCTTTTACTTAACTCAGCCCCATGAATTGGGCCTTAAACTTTCTGTCTGTCCACGGTTTGATAAGTCAGATAAAAAAAATGGACGGAACTTACCGAAAACCTCCCGCTTGTGGGGGTCTAAGGGTTGTTTTGGTGGCTTACTGCTGATTATAGAAGCTGGTGATGGTGAAACGGCTGTGTGGTATAATTGGTTACCGGAACTGGAGATGTTTATAGTTGCAGATGACTGCCGTTGATGGTGGTTAAAGCTGGTGGTGTTGGTAGCTATTGGTATAGATGGCCAATGATGTTGGTGGATATGGACGACTGTAGCTGATGATGATTACGGCTGGTGATGGTAGAATTGTCCAGCAACGTAATTGAATTTCAAGCCCGTCGATAGGCGCTGGCACAAGTCAACGCTGCCGCGTCTTCCCGGGACTCAAAAGGTTCACGGGTCGACAGCAGGTGGTCTAGACCACCCCTCGGCTTTGCGCACTTTCCCTTTACCTGCCGGCCGACGATTAAGCCACCGGTTTAGGAGGGGAAAGCGAGTGCGCGAACCACAAGGATGGCGGTGGACTCCTTTCTGTCGAACCGAGTATCTTTTGAAATCCCGTACTTGTTGCTGCCTTCGGGCGGCTCTGCTAACGCACCGCTGGTACCACAAGTTGATGAAACTCCTTTGGCTGGGGGTAAAAATGGAAATTTTTAGCACTTCTCCGGCCAGAAGTGAGGTTATACTTACCACTAAAACTCTAACACTGGATCTTAATTCTCAAAAAAAACTGCTAGACGCTGTTGAACGGTTTCACGATGACCGTTAAGGATCCCGTTCTTGCCGCTACTGAGCTGGAAGGGTAAAAAGGCACTTTTTAGAAAATCTCCGGCCACAAGTGAGGTTATACTCACGCCGACACTTCTCTCCTTCTCGGGAATTAAATCAAAAATGGGTTGCTTTTCTGGCGTACCCTTGGGTTGCTGGCTTCCACTACGGTTGCGGGATGACGACTCCTCCGTTTCCTCTGGTGAACACTTCCAAAATTGCCTTACTATGGCTGGTGTCTGCTGCTGTATATAAATTTCCGTTTTAAACATACAAACGCGTACTGCTCGATCGCTGGGTTGTTCACTAAGTGACAGAATAATGGCGGTTCGAAAAATTGCGCAGCCAAAATTCTCGTCACACACACGCACACAATGATTTGTTCTACTACAAATCTAGAAATTTCCTTGTCGCTTGGAAATTCGCTGTTAGATGTACAATAAATTAGGGTTTGTTTACCACTCAACAAACAACCCTGTGTTGACGTTTGTGATGGTGCATTACAGCAGATGGTGCATATGGGTTGTTGTTGTGTTCAACATATGAGGTGGTACCATATGTGCTAATTTCATTGCCGGCGTTATGGCGCCGCCACAAACCCCACCATCCCGATGACTACCACGACGAGGGATGGGAGGGAAACTAAAACTCGGAGGTGTATAGGCCATTGGGCATAGTTGATGTTGGGTCCTACCTTCTGACAATCAGTTGTCACCCCGAAGGATGATTCTGACCCATCAGAAGTCTGGGAATTACTGCCTGGTGTTATCTCCTGTGGCTTTAGTTTCTCTTATCTTCTTATCTTTGTCGCCGCTAGATGTTGTAGCTATTCTGCAGATTTTCGTGTCTTTTATTTATAGAGAGCTCGCCTCGCCTTACTGCTCTTGGCGATCCGCACTCGCTCCTGAAGTCTGCGGGAGCGCGTCTAGGATCTCCTGCAACTGCTCTTCGTCCTCTATTTCCCGAGGTTGTGCTTCACCGGCCAGGTGAACGATTATCTGGTCCTGGAACAGGCGTAGCGTCTTCACACCCTTCTTCCTGAAGAGCTGGCTTCCGACTTTCTTGTAGAGCCTGTTGACTCGGATGCAGTCTTTAACCTGCAGCTTGCGGATAGTCGCTCTGCCGCTGTCTTGCAACCTGCCAAACCGTGTCAGGACCTCAAATTTTAAACCAGGTGTCGCGAACTCAACCAGCACCTGCCACTGATCCGCGTGGACTAGCATCCGGGTGCACTCCACCACTGTCACCTCTTCAGGAGAGTGTGTCATAGCTAGCCTCTCCAAAAGCTTCATCACTTCCGCTTTTGGATCTGCCACCACCGATTCACCGAAATGCCGGATGACCAGACGACGGTCAACGGTACTCGATCCCTTCCTCTGGGCAGCGTCCTCCTCGAAGCGGGTCTTGTATGCTTCCTGTTCTCTGGTCAGATTTAAATTCGACCTCTGCATATCATACAGCTGGAACTCCAGCTGCTGATTGCGCTCCGTCAGGCTGCGGTTTTCTGCCTTCATGGTGGTAATTTCGGCGCGAAGTTTATCTATATTTCGCCGGGACTTCACCTCGTGTGTGACCAATCGCTCCTCGAGCGCCTCGCTCTGGGCCTTCATCAGGTTGAACTCTGTCGGGGGTCCTTGTCGCAGGCGTTGGTTCTCCTGGCGCAACCGCGTGACTTCTTCCCGGACAGCCAACTCCTCGGACCTCAGCGTCATCACGTGGAATTGATACTGCGTCTGCAGCTGATCATGCTGTTCCTTCACACGTGCCACTTCTGCTTGAGCCGCCGTGAGCTGCTCCCGACAGGTCACCAACTCGGCATTCACCGCATCGAGCTCTCCTTGGCCAACCAAGGGCTCGTCTTCCCCATAACTCGGGAAGAGCGGAAACGCCATATATCCATCTCTCCTGCAGAATGGACAATCGTCTCTCCCTTGCTCTCTCCAGGTCTCCACACAGCTCCCGTGAAATATGTGACCGCAGTCAGATGCGCAGATACGGGTATTAGCTCCCGTTATGCTCATTAAGCATGCACCACATTCCACCTGCCCTGCCATACTGTCAGACGTCGTTTATCTGTCTCAACCGGTCTTGTGCGTACGTTGGGGACTTGCTAGCTGTCAATGATCTTGCTTAATACTAGCTGAAATGATAACAAAAGAAAAACTACTTAGTACTACAGGCGGTTGGGTCAACAGGACAATTTAGATATATAGGCCAAAATTCTACCTAACTGTGGACAACGAGTTACTAGCCTGGTGTAACTGAAGACTATTCCTTCACTTATCTACACAAAGGTAGTATTTCCAATTGCCACTGCTTTCATTAGCCTTGAGTTTCTATCTGCTACATTCCTTTTTGGCCCGTGAAGAGGGATAGGAGAACTAAGAGTTACCTGCCTTCTTCCGGCCTGTGGGAACACAGCGATATAGACTCAATGCCATGATTACATCAAACTACACGGGCTTAGCCATAAACAACAAACATCACTAAGATGCGAAATCGACATAGTATTTCAGGCATACAGCCTGTACAAATCTTATCCTTCCGGCCAATTACCATTCACACTTCTACGGCTCGAACCCAAACCCTGATACTGGCTTAGAATTTCAGGAAGATTTAGCCACTGTGCACACGCTGGTATGAAATGACAACTCCTCCAATTTCCGCGAGGTAGGTAAGCTACTGCTTTAAGTCCTTCGCGTGAAATACTCCTAAATGTTTACCCTTAAGATCTTCCACTTCATAAAGGCTGTTTCCAACAGGTTTCACTACTCGACATTTCAAGAACTTCTGTGCCAACTTGGCATTGTAGTTATCCTTAAAACTACTCTGTTGAAAATTGCGCCTATAAACTTCCTGTCCAGGTATGAACCTGACTGGACGGCATCGTGTATTATAAGTCCTTTCATTCTTCTCATAAGCCTTATGCAAGCTCTCCTGGATTTTCGACCGAATTAGCTCTTGAGCCACTGACTTGGGTACTGGCTCTTCCCCGATGTCGGTCAGATACTTCAGGCGTCTTGCCAGCTTGTATACGCTACCATGGGTTACCATATTGACACCAAATAATGCGAAGTATGGTGTAACCCCAATCGCGCTATGTATGGAAGAACGTAGAGAGCATTCAATCTCCGACAAGTGTCGGTCCCACTCTCGGTGATCTTCCTTCATATATGATCGAATCGCTGAAAGCACCGATTGATTTACTCTCTCTGACGCGTTCGCCTGTGGAGAATAAACCGCGGTTCGATAATGCTGTATCCCAAAGTTGGAAATGAAATCAGCAAACTCACGACTAACAAATTGCTTACCATTATCTGAGACAATTGTCTCTGGTACACCGAATTTGTGACAGACCTCCGTGATTAGGAATCTTATCACGCTCTTACTACTAGCTTTGCTCAAAGCCTTCAACATCACGAATTTCGTGAGATGATCTAGGACAATGAAGATGTAACAGTTCCCGTTCTTCGAACGTGGATAAGGCCCCAAAAAATCAATAAAAATCCGCTGAAAAGGTCTTTGAATCACCACCTCCTTGCCCATTGGTGGTCTCAAGGTGGTGTTGGCCGCTTTAGCCTCCCTACACACTTGACAAGCGTCAACGTAGGCTTTGACTTGTGCGTTCATATTTGGCCAGTAAAAATATTCCTTAATCCTCTTGAGAGTTTTAAGAAATCCGCCATGCGCTACGTGTGGTGGATTATGTGATCTCTTCACTACTTCTTGGGTTAGCTCCATAGGCACCCACATCTTCCAAGTGAAATCTTCGTGGATCGGAACTCCGTCGTAATGTCTCGTCCTTTTATAGACTGCTCCGTCAATTACGCGCAAATCTGGAAGTCTATCCGCATTTTCCTCTACGGTCTTAATCAGTTCTAGGTAATCGGTGCTCTGGAAAGATCCATCCTCCAGATCAATTAACCGCATAACCTCTGCTGAAATCTCCTCCATCTCATAGCGGGATAACGTGTCCGGAACGATGTTCAGCTTACCCTTACGGTGTTCGATGATGAAATCGAAAGACTGCAGATGTAAGCTCCACCGAGCCAAACGTCCACTTAAATCCCGGTGGGACATTAGCCACTTGAGGCTGCTATGATCCGTGATTACGGTAAAAGCCATTAGTTCTACAAATGGTCTAAACTTCTTGATGGCTAACACCACTGCCAGGCACTCTCTCTCCGTGACCGTGTAATTCCGCTGAGCGGATGTCAACTTATGAGAGAAATAGGCAATTGGATGTTCGTCACCATTCTCGTCTCTTTGAAAAAGGACGGCACCTACTCCCAAATCTGACGCATCGCATTGAATAAAAAAGCGTTTAGTGAAATCCGGATGAACAAGTACTGGACTAGTCACTAAAGCGGTTTTCAGATTATCAAAGGCAGTCTTAGCCTCTTCTGTAAAGCTAAAAGCTTTGCTCTTCTTTAGAGTGTCCGAGATAGGGGCTGCAATGGTGGCATACTCGGAAATAAATTTACGATACCATCCTGTTGCACCTAGAAAGCTTCGCACTTGCTTAATAGTTCTCGGATATTTGTACTTCACAATTGTTTCTACCTTCGAAGGATCTGGCCTAACTTGACCGCCACCAACGAGGTATCCTAAATATTTCAACTCCTTGAAACAGAACTTGGATTTCGCCACGTTTATCGTGAGTCCAGCATTTTCAAGGCAACGTGCTACCTGCTGTAACAGATCCATGTGGGTCTGGAAATCTGGAGATACCACCAGAAGATCATCCAGGTAGACGAAGACGCGATCACGAATGGCGGAAGGTATCACTCTGTCCATTAATCGGCAAAGTCTTTGAGCTGCATTACACAGCCCAAAAGGCATTACCTTAAAATGGTAGAGTGGCCTTCCGGGTATCGTAAAAGCAGTCTTCTCCCGACTGGATGGATCTAGTGGAATCTGCCAGAATGCATCCTTTAAATCCACGCTGGATATATAATATGTATCTCCGAGTCTACTAAGCAAACCTTCAATGTGTGGAAGAGGATAAGCGTCCTTAACCGTGAGAGCGTTAAGCTTCCGAGCGTCCAAACAAAGTCTATTCTTCTCACCTTTGCGGACCAAAGTCACGGGATGACTCCACGGACTTTCACTCGTCTCTATTACTCCCAGGTTAAGCATCCTGTCCACTTCTGCGTATAAAAGCGTTTGCACGGCTGGAGAAACAGGATAGTAACGATCTTTAACCGGTACAGCATCTCCTGTGTCGATGGAGTGGGTCTCCAATTGTGTGAGCCCAAGACCTTTCCTAGAATAGCAAGGAAAACTCTTGACCACGGCTTCCAATATTTCATTTTGTTGTGGCGACAATGCATGAGTCTTAACCCCCTCAGGGGCTTGGACTTCCTCACAGAGATCTACCCCCTGAGTGGTAAGACTCTCAAGGTTCGCCAACAACTTAAATGATTTCATGAAGTCAACACCCAAATAGAGTGCACGCTCTAGAGTGGGCACTAAATAAAACGTAACTTCCTCAGACTTCTTATTAAAATCGATTCTTGCTCGAACTCTTCCAAGGATCCTATGGGCACTTCCGTCTGCTGTCTTAATGGATGAGCCAAACCGATGGATCTGTAAATCGGCTTGATCTACCAGCTCCTGACATCCCTTGCCTAGGCAAGTTACGGACGCCCCGCTGTCCACTAGACCTTCGACTTCAATTCCGCCAATCTTAATTTTTGCGTAAAATCGGTTATCACTACCCTCGAATAAGGTAGCTGCTGCGATCTCTCTACGAATGAGACGCCGCCTCTCGTATCTCTCTCGCGCTCGTTTGATGCGATCTGAGGCAACACCGAAGATCCTAGCTCGAGCCTCTCGGTACTCTTCAATGCGCTGGCGCAAAGGCTTAAGCTGTCTCCAGGCCGGTGTTGGTTGAGCCACTTCCGCTCGGTCTTCATTCTTCAAGATCGTAATATTAGTGTCGCTATTAGGTAAAGGTGTTGTAGTGTCTTTGCTGGGTAAATTATTGGTATTGACTGGGCTTATACTTCTGTCGACCTCACCTCCCCGGTCTGAGGTGGGTTCTTTGGGATGTTTCCCTGACACCTAGGACACTTTGGCGTCACAGTATTCTCTCTGCCGCATTTGTAACAAAATATTCTTCTATGGGTAGAAGGACAATCACGGAATGTATGGCCAACTGCCTTACAATTCCAGCATATAATTTTACTGGCGACGCCTAAAGCGTCCACTTCGCCCGTTGTGTCCAAACCGGACATCTCTTCCTCCAATGTTACTTCATGTACTCGCGGCTGGTATGCTTGCCGCGATGACTGCTGTTGTCGATGTAATGACAATAAATTCTCAGCCCTCTTAGCCTCTCTGCTGAAGTCACTGAGATTGTTCACTCGAATTGGAAACAGCAACTGGGCTAGCGATGGCTTCAGATTTTCCTTCATTATGTCTGCCAGTTGTGCTTCGGTGTATGGAACTTCTTGTTGGTTCCGCAACTTCATCATCACGTTGTAATACTCTTGAAAACTTTCGTGAGGTTGTTGTCGTCGATTCAAGATTTGTACCTGAACCTGAAACTCATTCTCGTACCTCTGGAATTGAGCTAATAAAGCTGTCTGAAGTTGTGCCCAATTGAGAGCTGGTGACAACTTCCTATAATTCCAGTAATACTCCAGGGCTGCACCTTCCAAAACTTGATAGAGCCCTCGCATCACTTCTGTCTCCGTATATGCGTAATCATAAGTCAATTCTCGAACCCGGTACAAGAAATCTTGTACATTCATGGTTTTAGCCGTACCATCGAATTTAATCCCCCATTTAGACAGGTCGACTTTTCTTCCCCTGTGGCTAAACGACTCCTGACGTTCGGTCCTGTCAGGATTAAAACGGGATCCACGCGAAGGTCTGGCTTGTTGCGAATTTCCCTCCGCTCTAGATTCACGACTTCCTACTGGTGGAGTAGAATCTCGTGCTGGCCAATACTGGGCATCTAACCCTATTCGGTCCAACGGTGGTCGTTGATCTTCTTCAGTAGCAGCTAGTTCTTGCGTCGATGCTAGCCGTGGTCTTGGATAAGCCGCGGGTTGATCGTCCTCAGGCCGTTGTTGTCGCCTGGCATTCCGATGAAGTGCCAACTCATGTAGAGTATTCGGCGCTCGTGTTGTCAGCTCCGGCTCCATATAAGATGTTTCGTTCAACGGAGTAGGTGGATAGCCTACTGCCACAGTTGCCGCATTTGGCCTTGCGCGAGCCGCTGCATAACTGGTTGCGTTGCCCGCCATGGATTGCCGTGTGGCCTCCAAAATGACTGGTAAAATACGACGCACTAGGGCGTCTTCCTCTCTTTGACGATCTATGTCGTCCTCGTGCTCTCGGATCTCATCTGGTCTCGATCTGGGAACCAATCCGAGTCTCAAAAAATCTTCCCCTCTCTCACCTGCACGCTCCGTGCGAGAATTGAGAGCAGTCGGCACACTGTAGCTTGGAGAATCGATGGATTGTGTCTGAGCGACAGATCCGTCGCCTCTCACTGCTGCTTGGGGTACGTTCTCCATCGCTGGAGCCGTAGCTGTCGCTTCTGTAGCAAGATTCCTCACCCTGAGTGTAGCCTGGGTTAGGTTTGCACCGGAAGTGGCCGGCTGTGACTGATCGGTCACGTCGGTACTACCTTCAAGCGGTGATCGTTGAATAGGCATATTCGTATGCCGAAAGCAAAAAAAAATAAAAATTCAAAAATTCTTCCCCTTGGGGGTATCAAATAAAAATATTCTTCACCGTACAGGTAAAACTGATAGTAGCCAACGACTAATAATTCGTTGTCCACAATGCAAAAAACAAAAATCGAAAACAAAAAGAAAATTCAAAATCACCCTAGACAAGTTTTACCAAAAAGGAAATGTATGAACAGGGTCGAAATAAAATTACTAAACTGCAAAAGCTTCTAATGAAAAAGGTTATAAATTAAGCTGAAAAGTAAAAGCTGAAAACAAAATATAGCCAAGATAGAAAAACAATAAAATATATAAAAATAAATGAATTCAAGAAAAAGAAATATAGTAATATTAAATGATTAAACGAAAAACGCGAAATGGTTTAAAAACTAAAAAAAATTAATGCGATATGAAAAATCAAAAACTTCCAAAAACCAAGGAAAGTTTTGACCGCAAAAAAAACAAACGTATCAAACTCAAGAATGAAACATGAAATCACAATCCCAAAAACCAAAAAAAAAATCAAAATCAAAAAAACGATACCAAAAATATGTATTGCGCTAGTGGTAAGTATGGGATCAGTAGGTAAGTTCGTTTAGGCAACTCGGTGTGTGTTGAAATTACAAAAACTTCTTCGAAACGAAAACAAAACTTCCACAGTACTGTACTGTGGAGGACAACTGGAAGACAAAAAGACAATTAAAACGATGGGTCTAAAGCCGTATCGCCTTAATCGTTCCCTCAGGCTTCCCTGAATGCTTCAATCGCATTCAGCCTAGTTAATGATAACTAGTAGCTACCTAAACTATTCAATGATTCTAAATCAACAATAACAAAACAAACATGACGAACATTCTGCCGCTCATGCTGTAAACGCGACGTCGCAACGCGGTTAGAACTAAGTATCTTCGCCGGGACTTACGTTTTGTTAACAACACTAACGAAACAAAACGTTCAATGAAATATAAAGATTTCTGCCAGCCATGCATCAGGCCATCGTCGCTACGCGGTTAAATTTGAAAACTTTCACCGGGACTTACGTATGTACTGACACAATTATACTGGACAAAAACTAAACTATTGACTCTACGTTAAAATATGATCAATCAAACTTAAACCGATTGTTTGCTTGGAGCAATTGCCACCGACATCGTCGCAGTGACAAGACTTCACAAGAACAAACATTAGAAAAAGTACTTAAAAAGAAATTTATTGCCCCTTGGCATACTCGTCGCAACGCGTCAAGGATTAAAAATTCCTAAAACGGGACTTACGAGAAGCGTAAAAACAATAAAAGACTTCATACTAAACAATAACGGACTACCGATACTACTGTTCGGGCCCCACGTTGGGCGCCATTATGTCATATCGGCCAAGTTGCTATATTCAAAAATGTTGAAACACGAGTTAGTAAGCTGATCGAGCGGGATGCTCGGTATGCCATGCGTATGCTGGGCTTGAAGCTCGCCGGACGGGGGGGATCTTTCCACTGACCATGCTTGACAACAACTTGCCTTTGATCATTGTGTTACATACCGAGGCTGAATTTCTCATTGGAAGAATTGAGACATAAAAAAAGAATAAAAGAAGCCCAAACAGTAGATACGGATAGATGGAAAACGAACAAACAAAAGGAACACCCGATTATTCCTGATACCGAGAAGTCTTTTTCGAAACAAGAGAGAAGATGTTTTTGTTACAAGGAGATTCCAACACACCGATGGTAACTGACAGATGATATTGCCAGTCTGGCCCTCCCTCATGAGGCCCCTGCTGCCTCACCATGACCCTGCTTAACTTTCAGAGTCCCAAATTAGCGAAGTTGCTTACACGACTTACCTCACTTTACTTCCCTTACCATATTGGCGGACTAGCCAGCCATATTCAAAAGCATAATTTCCAAAAAACGTTATAATTGCTGGTTTTATTTAACCCTTTCATAGGGCAGAATTCATAATAAAGCCTCTATCGGCTAATAATTTCTTAAAATTTAACAATTTAATAAATTAAATGCTTCAAAAGGAAACAATTTATAATGCCACAAGGGCGAAGTGCGCTCACTTAATAACTATGGCACCGTCTAGGTGCTACACCAGATACTGGTGAATTAATTTTGGCCTTAATTGCAAATTTTAACATTAAAGTTATTATTTCCATTAATAAATTTCTAAACTAAGAGTATTTCATACTCAGAATTTGACTTAATTACAATTAATCTAAACTCAGCACCGTGAGTTAACTTATCTTACTGGGGTGGATAGGGAACTCCTCCCAGGAAATGCGGTTTTGACAACTATGCCAATATAATCTTGGTAAATTCGACGAGTTTATTTCGCGTAAAAAAAAAACGAATCTCATGTTCAACACGACTTGACTGAGAATGAAACTCGTTAGGCCCCGAATGCCTTAGGCCCCGATTGCCCTAGAATCTCGCGGCGAAGTATTTTCACGGATTAGTAACTCTCAGAGGCAGTTCGCATGAGATCAAAACTACGAATTAGTATGTAATATCATAATATAAAAGGTTAACAGTCCAGGTCGTCTTAGAAGAATTGAATATTAATTTTCGCCCCTCACGGCAGTTAATTACGCATTCCGTATTGGGTTTCCTATCCTACCTCTTATTTAATCTAGTTTCTCTTTAACTCTCACGAGAACTTCTTAACAAATGCCAAAATACTTCAGTGGGCTTTTGTTAAAAGGTTCTTGTTCTAGGTTTTATTATCGTGTTCACGTTATCACAATTATGCTTCCACTTATGAAGACTTCTTAATCTTAATACATGATCGTGCTCGTACCACTGTTCGTGTGAAAACTTTTGCTTGTGACTGTTCGGTCTATTTAAAATTTTCACTATACATCTAGATGAACTCTAGGAATATCTAAGGCCTCATATAACAATAAACTTTCCTTGGCCGTGACTAATTATCGCGTGGCATAAAGTCTTCACAAGAACATTGATACTCTAATCACAAATTTCTCCTTGGGAGCACTCACGATCAATTAATTTTCACAACTAGATCTAGCTTAAACAAATAATTTTCTTTACAATTCAAGCACTATTTTCATTATTCTCTTTTCACTTATAAATATAGGTAAATTCAGTAGGCTTTGCCTTATGGCATTAACATGACATGATATGGTGATTTTTTCTCGTCATTTACTTTTTAAATGGGCACCACCATACATGTCCTTTAAACACTTCGTTTCTTTTTCTTGTTTTTCCTTTTTTTTTTTTTTTTGTTTAGGCTTTATTTTCCTTTTTCTATTGCGGGCTTATGTTAGGATTATCTACGGTTTATTCCATTATAAGCTTTTTCTTTTCCTGTTTTTGCTTAGAATTTATTTACTTTCTTATTTTCTGGGTTATGTTAGGATTATCTATGGTTTATTCCATTATAAGCTTTTTCTTTTCCTGTTTTTGCTTAGAATTTATTTACTTTCTTATTTTCTGGGTTATGTTAGGATTATCTATGGTTTATTCCATTATAAGCTTTTCTTTTTCAGGTTTTTCCTTAGAATTTATTTACTTTCTTATTTTCTGGGTTATGTTAGGATTATCTATGGTTTATTCCATTATAGGCTTTTCTTTTTCAGCTGGTAACCTTCCTTGTAGCTTTTACTTAACTCAGCCCCATGAATTGGGCCTTAAACTTTCTGTCTGTCCACGGTTTGATAAGTCAGATAAAAAAAATGGACGGAACTTACCGAAAACCTCCCGCTTGTGGGGGTCTAAGGGTTGTTTTGGTGGCTTACTGCTGATTATAGAAGCTGGTGATGGTGAAACGGCTGTGTGGTATAATTGGTTACCGGAACTGGAGATGTTTATAGTTGCAGATGACTGCCGTTGATGGTGGTTAAAGCTGGTGGTGTTGGTAGCTATTGGTATAGATGGCCAATGATGTTGGTGGATATGGACGACTGTAGCTGATGATGATTACGGCTGGTGATGGTAGAATTGTCCAGCAACGTAATTGAATTTCAAGCCCGTCGATAGGCGCTGGCACAAGTCAACGCTGCCGCGTCTTCCCGGGACTCAAAAGGTTCACGGGTCGACAGCAGGTGGTCTAGACCACCCCTCGGCTTTGCGCACTTTCCCTTTACCTGCCGGCCGACGATTAAGCCACCGGTTTAGGAGGGGAAAGCGAGTGCGCGAACCACAAGGATGGCGGTGGACTCCTTTCTGTCGAACCGAGTATCTTTTGAAATCCCGTACTTGTTGCTGCCTTCGGGCGGCTCTGCTAACGCACCGCTGGTACCACAAGTTGATGAAACTCCTTTGGCTGGGGGTAAAAATGGAAATTTTTAGCACTTCTCCGGCCAGAAGTGAGGTTATACTTACCACTAAAACTCTAACACTGGATCTTAATTCTCAAAAAAAACTGCTAGACGCTGTTGAACGGTTTCACGATGACCGTTAAGGATCCCGTTCTTGCCGCTACTGAGCTGGAAGGGTAAAAAGGCACTTTTTAGAAAATCTCCGGCCACAAGTGAGGTTATACTCACGCCGACACTTCTCTCCTTCTCGGGAATTAAATCAAAAATGGGTTGCTTTTCTGGCGTACCCTTGGGTTGCTGGCTTCCACTACGGTTGCGGGATGACGACTCCTCCGTTTCCTCTGGTGAACACTTCCAAAATTGCCTTACTATGGCTGGTGTCTGCTGCTGTATATAAATTTCCGTTTTAAACATACAAACGCGTACTGCTCGATCGCTGGGTTGTTCACTAAGTGACAGAATAATGGCGGTTCGAAAAATTGCGCAGCCAAAATTCTCGTCACACACACGCACACAATGATTTGTTCTACTACAAATCTAGAAATTTCCTTGTCGCTTGGAAATTCGCTGTTAGATGTACAATAAATTAGGGTTTGTTTACCACTCAACAAACAACCCTGTGTTGACGTTTGTGATGGTGCATTACAGCAGATGGTGCATATGGGTTGTTGTTGTGTTCAACATATGAGGTGGTACCATATGTGCTAATTTCATTGCCGGCGTTATGGCGCCGCCACATATTTGAAGAAAAAATTATTTTTATACTTTTATTTTTAAATGTTTTAACCAACGGAATAGACTAAGCGTTTCTTCGTGTCGCCTCTTTCAACATCAACAGCGAGTACCACACACAAGACCACCACCATTGAGTACCACCACCATTACCTACCTACCTATCTGGTGCGAAAGCCAATGTGTGTTTACTGAGTGTTGTTCGTGCTCCAGACTCTTTGTTGATATCATAAAATTTGGTTCAATAATTTTTATACGCGCACAACAATTGGCGAATGAGTCTAATTTGAACGCTTTTTGCAAACGGACGTGTCGTCGTGGTGTCGTGTCTTGGGCCCAGAAAACGAATAAGTCCGTATAACGGATTTAAATAAATTATTAACAATAAATAAATTTAAAAGGTGCAAACGATTATAATATATTAACGGTGATATTATTTGAAAGCCAAAAAGTGTTATTTTCTGTTAATTAAAATGCATCGAAATGATTGCATAAATAAATTCTTAACAAGCTGAGAAAAAGCTGTAAATTATAAAAAGGTATTAAATAAATAAGAGCTTATTGCCAATAAAAAAAATTAACACGGAAAAAAAGACACGATAATAAACAAAATTCAATTTGAAAACGTCACATTAAATAGCGGATGGAAATCATAATATTTGGAACAGGTAAGAAAATTTTAAATTTTTATACAAATATTAACATACAGGGTGGCGCACCAAAACTCAAATAACTTTTTTTTTAATCAATGTATTTTATTTCATTTATGATTTTTGAATTTGAATGATTTCGTTAGTTTTTAGTTAATGTATGAGAAATTTCATACTACAATTTTACTTACAAGGTCAGGAAAATTTTTCTAATTGAAAATTGGTTGGGTTTTGTTGGAATAATATACAATTCAGTTAAAGCACTCTAACTGGCATTGACTAGTTTCGAACTCCGTGACAAGTTCATCATCAGATCCCTAACTACTGTGCGTGAATTGATACCACCGGTTGATCATCAATCGTATAGTATATACAAACTGAATTATGCAATTTACATATGCGAATTACTATCGATCGAAAATCTCTAAGAAGAAGATACCACACACTCAAAGGTCCATAATGGCAACACAAGAACATACGGCTTTTTTCCACCTTGTTCTTCTTTTCCTCTTGCATACTCACATAGAGCCCGTGCGAATCGGTATCAAAGTGCACAGGTTAGTAAAAATATGACATTTGCGTGATGAATATAATTTCACTAGTCCATGGGGCAAGGTAAATTTTTGACAAGTGGATGGAAATATTTGAAAATTTGAATAAACACAGCAGCGGCAATATTTGTCGCCAATATTTTTATTGCAGTAAGGCGCCGCCGAAGTCTTTTAGATACTAATTTGGATTACGATGACTCAATCAATTTTAATTAATATAGTTGTCAGGTTTTTAGCATTTGCATGCATATTTATATTTTGTAATAACATAATTTTGTTTCTAAAATTGTTTTTAATCATCGATTTGATCCAACGCCGTTCGAAATTTTTGTACGGCGCCGCCGCCTTGTTTTTATGTCCACTTATAGCTCTGTTCATCACATAGTGTAATAATATAAGTGGAAGCATAAGCCCAGCTGATCAGGCATTTTGTTATCGGGTTGTTTCTTTTTATCATTCTTTGTTTACGTAATACACTCGAAGTGTCAAACTTGTCGCATCATTTGTTTTGAATCTTCCTTGCCCTCTTTGCTTACGCTGGTCGTTTCACCGCCTGTAGTTTTTTTGATGGCTAAAAATTTATAGAAGAAGTAACTAAAATTACCTACATACATATGTATGGACTTACTGATGGATACTTACCAATTTGGATCTTAAATGCGTTCCAACTTTCTGCCTATTACTTTTTTTTAATACATGTAATTCTATGCATGTGATTATTTACTTTGGCGTTTTTCCTTTGCCTCTCTTCGTATATAAAATGATTTTGACATATCGAGTGTATTGTCATAACAATAGTACAACAAAATTCTGTCAAAATCGTTTATTATTACAACAACACGCCACGCGTCGACTTATATTATTAGACTATGGTTCATCATATATGTAGTTGTAAACAAAATAAAGACGAAGAAATTTGGTAGAATTTGATTGAAATTTTGCAGAATGAAAATATTCATGGATTGCAAAGATCGTATTCGCATAATAATGGCAAATATTCTCTAAATATATTCATTGCGCAAAATTATATTTCAATTGCGTCTTAAGACTTTTTCTTATGATAAAGCTGTCAAAATTTACTATTGTATTGGCCCAGCAAACATGGAAATTTTTCTCACCATAACAAATTTTTTCTCACCATAGTACTTTGGCACGGGCTCATAGTTGCAGTGCTTTGAGGTGAGTTTTTACTATATCACATAGTTGAGTTCAAGATTTATTTATTCAAGTTATAGGGGCAGCTGTTGATGAAATTAAAGTGCCTAATATGTCAAAGTCAGCTGATGTAAACACAATGTGAAAATTGCAATTTAATTGAAAATGTGTTAAATTTAGTGTTTATAATAAAGATTCAAGTCGATTTTTGTACATCCCTTCAATATGTAACAAATTGTTTTCGCAAACAAATCCTTCTACTTTATTACAAATTCTTGGAAACTTTGTGGACAAACTAATAATCTTAACAATAACAGAAATGTAACTAAACTTTGGCATATTACGCACGAACAAAATGAAAACAATGAAATCAGCTGTGCTACTGCTATAACCTGAATGAATAAATCTTGGTTGGGTTTTTCTGTGTGATATATATTTTTTGATGGCCGGGCTAATGTTACATCATTTATGCTTTTTATTATATTACAAATTCAATTTTATTTTATATATCTAATTGGTTTTGAAGATGATAGAAAGTAAATGATATCCATGCTCATCCACGCATATGCGACCCTGATCAGAAAATTATTCATTGCGGCCTGAAGTGTTGAAGTCGGGATCGCCTCAATTATTATTTGAATGGATTGCTTCAATTCAATGAAATTCCTTGGTTTCGTTTTGTTCACCTCTTGTTTGACTTGACCCCATCAAAAAAGTCTGGTGCAGTCAGGTGACCTTGGGGGCCAGCGGAAAGTGGAGTTTCTGGATATTAATTTGTTTGGGAATTTTCGTTGGAGATCCGCCATAACCGATCTGGCTATGTGTGCAGTTGCTACATCTTACTGGAACCAAATGCTGTTGAAACGGATACGTCTTCGGCGCCGTTCTGGGTAAAAAACTCCTTCAAAATCTTTAAATAATGGTCCCCATTGAAAGTTACTGTTGCACCATTTCTTGAAAGAAGTATGACCCCACAATATATCTTGATGAAACTGCGAACCACACAGTGTCTCGTTCTGGGTGCAGTTCGGTCTCATGGAGTCTTTCTGGATTATTTTCACTCCATATATGGTAATTTTGCTTGTTTACATTGCCGTTTAGATCAAAATGGGCCTCATAACACGTAAACAAGCAATTTATCGAGTTGTTGTCTTCTTCGGCCATTTCAATTTTTTTTTGGCAAAATTCTAGGCAAATAGGCAAATCCAGAGGGTTTAACTTGCTTGTAATTTAGACTTTGCAAGGAAACAATTTTAAGACACCATGAATTATCCGTCGTCTGCTAACTCAAATTCGCGCCGAAATGTTTCGAGTCGAAACGCTTGGATTTGCCTGAGTTGACAATGCTACAGCCTCGATCAGGATTTATTCAATTAGGTTATAGCAGCAGCGGTTGATGAAAATAAAGTGCCTAATATGTCAACGCCAGCTGATGTAAATACAATGTGAAAATAGCAATTTAATTTCAAATGTGTTAAATTATGAACTCAATGAAGATTCAAATCGATTTTTGTAAAGCCCTTTAATATTTAACAAATTGTTTTCATAAATGGATAAAATAAAATAAATCTATCCACTTTATTACAAATTCTTTGAAACTTTGTGAACAAACTAATAATGTAAACAAAAACAGAAATGTAAACAAAGTTTGACATATTAGGCACGAACAAAATGAAAACAACGAAATCAGCTGTGCTACTGATATAACCTGGATGAATAAATCTTGGCCGCGATTGTGTCTTGAACACGGACACACGAATCTCGATGGTACGGTCTTCGTGCGATGCTTGCAGATTCGGCAAACATGTTTACCCACCTCATAATGGTCCATTTATTCGGGGGAGTGCCGCCAAACTCCCGCCTAAATTCGTTTTGTACGAAAATGAAGGACTGCAAAGCATTGCCCCGCTGCACTATCAAAATCCTCTTTTCGGTATCCCTATTAATTTTAATAAATCTAATAGTAACCTGTAATATCAAAATAAAAATACGCCGATTACTCACACAGGAAAAAAGTTATTACGTTTAGTTTTTGTAGCACGATTCGCTCGCCACCCTGTATTATATTTAATTCAACGTCCTACAATTGTGTATCTTGGGGAAATCTAAATACTGTTTTAGCTCTATTTTTCGAGATATGTATACAGCTTTTAATATTTCTAAAACATCTGATGTCCATTTAATCTTCGTGTGTGTACGGAAGCTGGATATCATACCTTCTTTTGAAAGGCTGAACAGAAGGCGTTTACAGAATTTTTTATGACGAGACAAAGTGTCCAGCAGTTCTCTATTCAGAGCAGTTACCGGTGTCAGTTTCAAATCCCAGCTGGGAAAACATTTATATTTTTCTTTACTTTTCGAGTTGTATTCCTTATGCATTCTGAAAGATTCGATACCCATTCCCAGTTGTCTTTTTCGAGAAGGAAATATTTTCTTAACAATCAGACGTAAAAAAATTTAAGTTAGTCAGTGCGTACTTTGAACCCAATAATTGTCTTTAAGCCTTTAAGCTCCGACGTCCTTATGCTCCGACCAAAACGGGATTAATTTCAGTTGATGCGGGTTGAAGCTTTGTACATAATGCAAATCATTTTTTTTTAATATTCTTTCCAATCATAGCATCAATACCGTATTCAGCCTTTATGCAATTTTTGTTCCCGTATGAAGACCCAGTATAAAAAGTATCGAACATTTTCGTCCCGTACTCGGCTCTTTACGAAAATTTCGTAAGCAAAATCAATTACAGGCTTGTTATGCCAAAAGGTGGTTATTTCGTGCAAACACAATTGTTTGCTAATTGTTTGGAAACGGATGATTATTTTAACAAACAAAAGGAACACCACATGCTTTATACATAAAATGGGGTATGATAGGGAAATATTCATGAAATATTTCCATTGTGAATAAGATATATGTAGGTCGTAAGAATAGGTTATAGATGGTATTCAGTTGTTGCGAAATTTTCCTAAGAAATATTGCCATTTATCTCTAAGCTGGAAATTTTGTTGATTGAAGTTACCACCCACTCCTAATTGTTTGATATTACTTTTGGTTGTTAAAATTATCTAAATGTCAAAATTCCGGTCCCAAATAATTATCAAACAATTGTTTTCGTACGAAATAATTTTGGCGTAACAAACCTGTAATTGATTTTGCCTACGCAGTGAAAAGTGAGCGAAATTTTCTGTTCATGAAATTGTCGCTATTCTTTATACACGTACTTCTTATGGCAACGATAATTTCATAAAAACTGAATACCAGGCTGAAGAAGGGAGATTTATACAAGGTGTTTCAAAAGAAGTCATCCGATTTTGTTTGGCTCTAATTTTTTTTCTAAATGAAAAACTTCGATTCTGTCGTTCGATTATGTTTATTTGAACCTTTAGAATTTTATTGGTTAAGTTGGGAAGATGATATCGGTTAAATGGGCGCCGTCACAATTGATTACCATACGGGCTCGTTTTATGGCATTTTTCATTACTTCGGCGAGAACTTCGGGCGACAAATTCTCGCACTCGTGTCGAATGTTGACCTTGAGGGCTTCCAGGATCTCGGGCTTGTTTACGTAAACACGGGACTTCAAAAAACCCGACAAAAAAAGTCTGGAACGGTTAAAGCTGGCGATCTTGCGGGCCTGGGCAAATCCCCAAAACGAGAGATGAGGCGAACCGAGAAAGCCGCCTTCAGAATATCGGTTGTGGCTCGCGCAGTGTGTGCCGTTGCTCCGTCCTGTTGGAACCACATGTCCTCCAGTCCTAATTCGTCGAATTGCGGCAGAAAAAACTCGGTTAACATGGCCCTATAGCGCGCACCTTCCACGGTTGTCGTTTGACCAGCAGCGTTCTCGAAAAAAAATGGCCCGATGACTCCTCCAGCGTGAACAGCGCCCCATGCAGTCACTTTGAGCGGGTGTAAAGACTCCTCGTGCATCACTCGTCGATTTTCTGTGCCCCAGAAGCGATAGGTTTGCTTGTTCACGTACCCGCTAAGGTGGAAATGAGCCTCATCGCTCATTGTGATTTGTCCACGTGATTGAGGATGGCTTGGGCGTAGGTTACACGCGTTTGGCGGTCGACAGGCACCAGCTGATGCACGGACTGGACTTTGTGTGGGAACATGCGCAGGTCTTTGACCAAAATTCGCCATAGGGACGACGGGCTGATGGCTAATTGCGAGGCACGGCGTCTGGTCGATGTTTCCGGCGACAACTCGACATCGTGGGCAACAGCGGCGATATTCTCGGCAGAACGGGCGCTCCGGGGCCGGCCACTCCTGGCAACGTCTCATGTGGTCCCATACTCTTCAAGGTTAGTGGCCAAATGGCGCAGTATTTGCGCAGTCGGTGTCGGACAGACCACACACGAATTGTTACGCAAAAACCACAGACGAATTGTTACGCAAGAAAATAGACACGATTATTCCGCGTTCTTGGGGAGTGTATCGCTCCATGGCTTGTTTACTTGTATTCTACATCTGTCTAGTCCACAAATGTCAAAACAGATTTGACATTGGCGGCCATTTGAAAAAATAAGAGCATCTTCCAATAGGGTGGTGACTTTTGAAACACCCGTATAAGGCGTGTTTTCGAGGCAAGCTAGGATTATCGCTTCCTTGATAGTAACGATAATTTGGAGCTATATAATTGTAAAGCTCTAAGGCATGGAATGTATCACTGAACCAAAAATTAACGAAAATAGTAGGTTATATAGAGTTTTCGTAGATTTTAACCAAAAAAATTGTTAAATCAACAGGGGTTTTATTTAAATATACACAAAATTTATTCGTATAGACTATTTTTTCATTCAAATGAATTTCTTCTTAATTACACATAAGTTCTGTAAAATTAACAAAAATTTATTTAAATGGGCAGCAAGTCTTCGTAAAAATATTTATTAAAATTAGCACATGAATCTATTCAAATTAATGTACCAACATTTTATCATATTGACTAAAGAGGATTTGCAGAAATTTCGTTGATTCTTAGGTTTCTTCATGTTCTTATGTCTCTTCAATTTCGTATGTTTCTTCATATAGACTACAATCATTTGGAGAGTTGACAAAATCTCTTCAATTATTAATAAACACGTGCGAAACAAAGCTTGCTTTTAATTGCGTGTTATTTGATATTGCGTGGTTGAAGTTAAAACATGTACACAAAAGAATAAAATGAAAGATTCAGTGCTGGTGATAAAATAAGTGTAGAATATTATTAAAAATAACAATAAAAAGTTTAAGTATACAAAATATTAAAAATTAAATGTTAATAATTAAAACAAGCACGAACATATATATAATGTAATAATTGGTAAATATATATTTTAAATTCAAATATTTAGTACATAAATAGTTAAGACAAAATATTTTATAAATACTTTATAAACATGAAGAGCTTTAAATGTAAAAAAGAGTATTAGCTTACAATTGTTTTTGTCAAAAATGATTCCTGTTTTTCAAGACCGTATCAAAGACCCAACAAACAGGCTACTGTTTCAAGATATCGTATGCAAAAAATTAAAAATATTACAGAAAGTAAGATTTATTATGTTCGTTTACATTTCTATAACTGACTATTAATTATAAACCCTATTTGTGTCCTTAATTTTTCCAGATGGGCGATGCATAGGCATCTTTCATCTGCTACGTATCATATTAGTACCTTCGTCAACAATCTTTAATTTTGTACGAGACTTACGAAAGAGTTTCATAATTGATGGAAGCACAGATGCAGACTGCGAGGGAGAGCTCTTCAAAAGACAAGAAGCTAAAACACAAATTCAACCATAAATATTAGTTTCTGGTTCATTTTTAGAACCACACAAATGATTGTTTATTACGATGGAATTAAGTATGAATTTGATTCCCCAGCTAATGCAATAGATATATACTTTAAGATCTCTTTTACATTTAACTTGAAATAGCCAAAATAACACTGTGAGACAAATGGTAGGGGTCAGTGATCAGGAAGGGTTCAAACTACCGGGGAAAGTTGTATCGGTAAAAAAGAAGTTATACGTGTCCCGGCGTTTCGCTGGGTCACGTCTAGGAATCGAGATATATCGATTTGAAGTTAGTAACTATCATATAGGGGAAATTGTCACCTTTGGTGGTCTTTTTGTTTGGCATAACTCGAGAGCCACTAGTCCGATTTTGCTCAAACAAATTTAAAAAAAATTAAAAATTACAATTCCTTTAATCTGTTTATATAACGTTTTTCTATATAATCAACAGTTTTGCCGGTAAAAATACATGTATGAGGAAAACAAATATTTTTTGCCTAAAATATTAAATTTTTTTATTTTTTAAATTCATAAAAAATCCAAAACGGAAAAAAAGACAAGTCGTATTACTTCCACGCAAAGTCACATAACCTTTAAACAAACTGAGACATAGATCATGAAAATCGATGGACGCGTTTCGCTTTTATTCACAATTAAGTGAAGTTATCTCATTTTGACAAGAATATTGATTTTATGTTTCAATGAATTTGAATAATATTTATTATATATTATTTATTATTAATACGTAAAATTAAAAATTATTACAGGTAATTATTAGGTTATTACATAGATACATAGGTTATAAAAATCGATGAACGCAAAACTTATTTTCGTTTGTTTGCGCCCTTTACTTTCTTGCATGGTGGTTCGCCCATTTGTTCAGAGTCTGTATCGGATGAGGATCTGTCTTCATCTGGAAAAAATCAATTGTTTTTAATCAGTCAGTTAACTTCATTTTTGTGACTTACCCTCGGAGGAAACTCCCATTGTATATTCTTCTTCTTCATCTTCATTGTCGGGATCGTACGTCTATTGCGACCACCAACAAATTTCAGCCACCAGCGAATCGAGCCTTTTGCCTTTATATCGCGTTTCCATTGGCATTGCCACTTGATGGAAGCGCTCGCCATGTTCATCCGACTCTGAGGCTAGCTGCTTGCTGAAGTATTCGAGATGGTGATGCAAGAAGTGAATTTTGAGGGACATATTCACTCCAATTTTCTGGAAGTAGTGCAACATCTTGGTCACAAGAGCGGGGTAATTGTGTGCTCGCGTACTTCCCAAAAAATATCGTATGACTTTCTTCACTGCCCTCCACGCAAAGTAATCATTACCGTCTAAAGCACCTTTAAATTCCTTTGATTTCATGAGCTTTCGTATATCCGGCCCATTCAGAAGACCTTCCTTCAATTTTGCTTCGCTGATTCGTGGGAAAATATTTTTCAAACAATCAAGAATTTTCGGTTGCTTCACAATGGCCTTGATGAAATTTTTTACGATTCCCAGTTTGATATGGAGAGGGGGCATGAGGACGTTTTCCATTGGCACCAGTGGATCATTTACGCAGTTGTGTCCTTTCTCCGTTGGATCTCGTTCTTATTTCGGAATCAAAATAAAGTTTAAAAGCGCGCTCCACTTGCTCAGTGAGTAATGCAGTATTTGTTGAAAAAGCTCTTTTGCCACAAACGTAACAAAATAAATTGATATTTTCTGAACAATTTGCACTCATTTCGGTTTTATACTACTTTTATTACTTTTTCGTCACTTTAAAAAAATCGTACTTTACGCGTTCGGAGACACTTGTTGAATGACAAAAATCGATCAATGAACACCAATAAATACTACGTAAGTTTCAATATTTTTCAAAACGTTCTAAGGCATGACCACTCATAAATGTGGGTGCAATTTGTGTAACAAAATCATACAGGTACCCAACGGAAAAACCCAAATAATTAAAAAAGTGCACTTTCCTTTTTTCCTTTTAATTGTCCACGCACATTTATGACCGTTTTTTAGTTTGTTACCGCTACCATAAAAATCAAATAACCTTTTGTTTATTACTTTTTTTTTTTTTAAATCTGATAATCTTAAAAAAAAGTCATCAATGTTTTTTCCAAGGAATTTTGAGCATATCTCGAGCAAATTTTTGAAATTCATACCTTTACTTAATTTTGCATAAAAGCGAAACGCATACATTGATTTTCATGATGTATGTCTCATTTTGTTCATAGGTTATGTGACTTTACGCGACACTTGACACTTTTTTCCGTTTTCGATTTTTTATGAATTAAAAAAAAAAATTTAATTTTTAGACCCAGCGAAACGCCGGGCCACGTATAATTTGTTTTTGACCGATATAACATTTCCCGTTGGTTTCATCCCATCCCGATTTTGACTGTCGCATAGTGTAATCGATACCAGTTTGATCCTTCATTCAGAAATATTGTTAAAATTGTTAAAAATTCCGATTATGCTAGTCCAGTCATAAACTCATTAATTTCAAACATAAATTAATGCATACAAATTTTTAAATGTGATTTATGTTACTTTTTAAACAACTTTTATTATTTTCGTAGGAGTTATTTGTTTTATATAAAACTAATTTAACTAATAATAATTTACAGCGATACAAGAGGTTGAGAAGGGAGGAAAACCAACTATTTATTCAGAAGAAGAAGATCGAATAACGGGCCTAATAATGGGCTGCCCTCCTCCAAGGACGAGAATGGGAATGTGGTGACTGATAAGCAATGTTGTCGCATAAGCGGATTGCTGGAACAGGTGTGTCGTCATTGTCTGCGGACGGTGTGGATATTAATGAATCAAACGCTCTTGATGTTCTGGGCATCAAAATACAATGTGATGTCCGTTGGGCAAAACATGTATTTGAAGTATCGAAAGATGCATTCAAGTGTTTAGGCTTTTTAAAGCGGTGCAAGAAATACTTCACTCCATCTGATCTTCTCAATATCTACATCACCTACATCAGGCCAAAGATGGAATATAACTCACATGTATGGGCAGGTCCCCCTAGGACATCTTTGGAGCTTCTCGACCTTGTCCAGAGAAGAGCGACGGTGTTAATAGGGGACAGTAGGGTATCCCACTCTATTACCTCCCATGAGCATCGTCGAAATGTGAGTTGCATATCGCTGTTCTATCGATACTTCCACGGTATGTGTTCCTCGGGCATCCGTGAACTTATGCCAGACCTGAGGATATTTAGCCGAAGTACGCGGCTTCCAGAAACTCTCATCCGTTTTTTATCGAGTGGTCGGATATAGAGAAAATTTGTTCTTAAGCCTTACAGTCCGTCTGTGGAATAAACTTCCGGCTAGTGTATTTCCCAGCAATTGTGACATACAAAGATTCAAGGCAAATATCAACAGATACTACTCCCCTCTTTCCACTCTCCACTACCACAATTTCCTTCGCCAACGCAATGGCACTGCATTTATAGGGGGCATCCCCGGAGTGTTGGTTTGATTAAACAAAATTCCAATGAGATCCAATGAGTGTTCGAACTTATGGGCGATGTGTTAACACCTTTTTGTTACACGGTACCTTTTCGCACACAAAATTTCATACAAATCGGTCCAACCGTTTCGGAGGAGTTTAACGCCAAACAATCTGTGTGATCGCAGTCGGACAAACTGTGTTTGGATGTGTTCACTTTGTGAGTTTAGTCCCTACCCGCGCCTATAGATATTAACACATCAAAAATATAAAAAAATATCGAAAATTTCATGAACCGAAAATGTTTCTCAGTTTTCATTTGCTTGATACTCACGGGTTTGTTATGCCAGAGCTATTTCGTCCGAAAATTGTTTGAGAAATGTTTATATGCAAGGTAAAACAGGCCTTGTTTTCGTTGAACTAGGTGGATCCACTGTCTTCAATCTATTCGTTGCTTCGATCTTCAATCTATTCGTTGCTTCGATCTTCAATCATTTGTAGAATTATCGACTGCTCCCACATATTAAATTTAATTGTTATCAATGTTTCGGTAAGAAGATTAAGAAATTTCGATAAAATTTATTTATATTGAATTGAATTGTAAGTTATGTGAATTTAAAAGATCATTGGAAATTGTTTACTATTAAGCAGTAGTCTGTAAGGAATTGTATATCCAAAGATGAAACAACTAAATAAAACAAATAAATAAATCAACGATAGGTGGTAACTCTAACAATAAAATTTTGCGTTTAGAGATAAATGATAAAATTCTAACGAAAATTTCGTAAGAACTGTAGACGGGGCTTTAACCTGCACGAACCCAAAAAATACTCATGTAATTGTAATACAGGTTGCGACAAAAGTGTCTACTATAGGTTTTGCTTTTGTATGAAAAACGAACAAATTAAGCTTTAAAAGAAATTTTATGTTATAGAATTAGTATAGTAAGTAAACATTGTTTATAGTAGTAGTTTTTCTTGCGACATAATAACAACTACTTCATTAAGGGTGGTATTCTATAAGTCATGAATCAGTCACTTCGCGTTACTTTTGTCGTTTTGGTAGTTTATAAAACGCTACAGCTGTTCGGTCACTACCAGCGTTGAGTTACGTTATTTAATGGGTAGTTTATAAAACGCAGCGCAACGCCTTTGATGACTTCAGCTGTTAAATTGAACACGCTACAGTTCTTCGCGTTAGTTGAAGAAATTACAAATTTAAAGAAAAATGTCGACCGAGAATAGGCAGATGGAAGTATTTTGCATTTCATTGCTTATAAGTAGTTGCCAATTTTGGCTGAAATGCATTCGACAGGTAGAGCTCAAACTTTTTTTTTTAAAACAATTAAAAATTATACTGTTTACGCACTGAAATTCTTATTTAAAATAATAAAATTAGAAATGGAACGTTCAAATAAATAATGCGTTGCAAAACTATTATAATTATATTTAAAAATTATAGACATCAGTTGATGTTGACAATAATAAGCTAAATTAAGAATACATTACAATCAATACATACCGCCAAATGGCATGTGTTTTTGAAAAGGCAACTAATTTAATAATTGAACCCTGAAAATACATAGGTATTTTACACATTTTATGTGAATATTGTTGGTATTTGCAGTATTATAAATAATAGCAATCTTAAAATCTGTTGATCTACTGAAATAGAGCTAGATTTTTTAATCTTTTTCATTCTGAGCATTTCACTCAAGATAACTTTTTCTGATCTATAATTGTTTATTTTAGTTTGGCAACTCTATAAACCGAATATGTCAGTGACAGCTATCTTACACAAACGCAAGCGCGAAGTGATATATAAACTAAAATTTTTTGACTTTGGCGTTGGCTTTTGCGTTTACATTCACTTTCGGGACTTGTAGAATACTACCCCAATGTTTTCCATTTGTTCCTGCAAAGTATGTGGCTTATTCACATACACTTTTTTCTTGAAATAGCTTCACAAGTCAAAAGCTGCAGCTGTCATATCAGGCGACCTAGGTGACCTCCTCAGATCTAGGTTTTCTGAAATTTTCCTATTTGGGACTTAAAATTGTTCTACCGCACTTCAAGCGCAATTCTAATCTGGAGTGCAATTTAATGTAAAACTGCTAAAGTACCAAGAAATGCAACCAAAAGCAAATTATCCCTAATAATCTACAATCTGCCGATAATCTACGACCTAAATGCCGTATTATCTTGTTACGGAAAGAATACAACTGTTACGGAAAGAATAGTCAAAAACGATGTACAAGTAGACAGTCTAAATTTATCTTCACTCAAATGCCAACAAACAAAATGAGTGAAACCCTAGTACTTCTGTACTCTCTCTCTTACTCTCTTCATTGAATATTTGAATACACAAGCAGCTTTTTGATAGTGTTATTGTATAGAACTATACAAATTCCAACCATGTTGAAGTAAAATTACATAAAATATGCAAAAAGTATGAAATAATCAAGATATGACGCGAGAGAGAAATAAAACGCAGCGCAACGCCTTTGATGACTTCAGCTGTTAAATTGAACACGCTACAGTTCTTCGCGTTAGTTGAAGAAATTACAAATTTAAAGAAAAATGTCGACCGAGAATAGGCAGATGGAAGTATTTTGCATTTCATTGCTTATAAGTAGTTGCCAATTTTGGCTGAAATGCATTCGACAGGTAGAGCTCAAACTTTTTTTTTTAAAACAATTAAAAATTATACTGTTTACGCACTGAAATTCTTATTTAAAATAATAAAATTAGAAATGGAACGTTCAAATAAATAATGCGTTGCAAAACTATTATAATTATATTTAAAAATTATAGACATCAGTTGATGTTGACAATAATAAGCTAAATTAAGAATACATTACAATCAATACATACCGCCAAATGGCATGTGTTTTTGAAAAGGCAACTAATTTAATAATTGAACCCTGAAAATACATAGGTATTTTACACATTTTATGTGAATATTGTTGGTATTTGCAGTATTATAAATAATAGCAATCTTAAAATCTGTTGATCTACTGAAATAGAGCTAGATTTTTTAATCTTTTTCATTCTGAGCATTTCACTCAAGATAACTTTTTCTGATCTATAATTGTTTATTTTAGTTTGGCAACTCTATAAACCGAATATGTCAGTGACAGCTATCTTAAACAAACGCAAGCGCGAAGTGATATATAAACTAAAATTTTTTGACTTTGGCGTTGGCTTTTGCGTTTACATTCACTTTCGGGACTTGTAGAATACTACCCCAATGTTTTCCATTTGTTCCTGCAAAGTATGTGGCTTATTCACATACACTTTTTTCTTGAAATAGCTTCACAAGTCAAAAGCTGCAGCTGTCATATCAGGCGACCTAGGTGACCTCCTCAGATCAAGGTTTTCTGAAATTTTCCTATTTGGGACTTAAAATTGTTCTACCGCACTTCAAGCGCAATTCTAATCTGGAGTGCAATTTAATGTAAAACTGCTAAAGTACCAAGAAATGCAACCAAAAGCAAATTATCCCTAATAATCTACAATCTGCCGATAATCTACGACCTAAATGCCGTATTATCTTGTTACGGAAAGAATACAACTGTTACGGAAAGAATAGTCAAAAACGATGTACAAGTAGACAGTCTAAATTTATCTTCACTCAAATGCCAACAAACAAAATGAGTGAAACCCTAGTACTTCTGTACTCTCTCTCTTACTCTCTTCATTGAATATTTGAATACACAAGCAGCTTTTTGATAGTGTTATTGTATAGAACTATACAAATTCCAACCATGTTGAAGTAAAATTACATAAAATATGCAAAAAGTATGAAATAATCAAGATATGACGCGAGAGAGAAATGCCTTTGAGTGAATTTCTAGCACTTTTTGGTTCTCTTTTACCTTGGTTGCCAAATTGCGCTCATCTTCTGGTCGTCTAATTCTTTTTAGTAGGCAACACCGCACAATTGTTTATTCATATTTTTATATTGGCCTAGTACTAAACAGAATATATTTAAAGGAAAAAACACAGTTATTGTTTATTTATTTGGTTAATGACTTCCTTTTCCCACCCACTGTATAAAACTGAAATTATAAATGACTGTCATAAATACAATTTACTAAATACGCTGCTAATGACTTTTTACCATTCCAAGTGTAATTAAGGCCTCCAATATTCTCAAAGAACAAGATGACAACAAATGAGATAAATTTGGTGAATTCCGTAAAGATGCGATAGGTTGGCTTCGATTCGACACATTTTCCAAATTATGTATAAGTTCGTGTGCACTCACCCTCTATCTAGTGGGTAAGTAAACATTACGATTTCATTTGTAACAGAAGAAGAGTCTATAGGTATAAGTAACTTTGAACTAAATATGTTTTATGCTTATTTTGTACTTTAATTGAATCTACTATGTTTGGTAGTTTGTAATAAATAGATATATAATGGGCTATCTATTGCCTATCCCAGAAAATATTTGATGTGCACAGCTGTTGTCCGACTGATATTGCTGTACAACATTGTCGTTTGGCGTGGCCGATACCAGAAAAATTCACTTACCTAGTGCGTCATTTACACACAACTAGATTATCGTAGTGACGGGATTTAACGAGTATTTTTTTGTACGGAATTTGGCATATGTAATCCTCTTAAAGCTTTAATCTCCGTCTTTATACACGGCGTATAAGTCTGTTGACAAAAGTGTCAAAATGCCGTATAAGTCCAGTTCTTGGGCGGTCTTAGCACAACCCCTACAAAGATTTTGGGTGTTATCCTTCACGTGTTACAACTAGATTTGCTGGGATGGCAATTCCCCTAAGACATTCCATTTTAAAGAAATCTACAGCAATACACAATAGGAGTGGAACACATGACATCAACTTTTCCAGCCATATCCCGGAAAGACGGGGTTGGAAGGGACCCATTCTAGTTAGATGGCAAATTAGGTTTTGGAGTCTATTCTAATGAGGTGGGTCTATACCTAGCACAAAGGGTACCAGGCCATTTTAGTGTATTTCAGGTAGAATTCATGGCAATCGGATACGTTAGGCTAGGACGAAACGTCATCACCACCCCCACGTGTCGAAATCTACTCTGACAGCCGGGATGCTATAAAATCTCTGCTATCTGCATTCCTGTCTTCAATAACTGTCCACAAATACCTTGCATCTCTAAATGAGATGACCAAGCAGTTCTATGGTCACCTTATGTGGGTACCGGTGAAAAGGAACATTCCAGGAAACCATATAGCGGATGAGCTGATGGAATTACAAACTACCTTAGCTATTCCACTAGATATTGAACATGCGGGTATGTTCCTTTCTGTATGCAAGCGCATGATTAAAATGAAAGCTCGGAAACATGCGAATAATACATGGTCTGGAAGCACAAAATGCAGGATTAACCCACGCTCATCCAGAAGATTACTCTTACAATTTTAATCTGTAAGAACTGAACTTTAATTTTTAACCCCATTTTAAACTGATGTAGAATTTGATGCAACTCTGTTAAGTATCAAAAAAATACAACCATAATAAAACTATACACAAAAAAAGACGGAAGCCGATCGAAATTTTTCCGATGCGTCGCCGCCACCAAAACTTTTTGAAGGTCATACCGCAGCCGATATAAATGGCTGTTATTGGTTTAAACTGTGAGCAGATTTTATCAACTGGCCCAATTTGACTCACTGATCCAATTTTAAAGGTTCAGTTATTTCAAAAACATCCCAAATTTGTTCAAACAAAATAAATAGTTAGTTAGTTTTTCTGTTATGACGCCGTTTTCGATAATTTTGTCTCGGCGCGGAGTTTGTCTGAGCACGGAGTTGCCAACTGAAATGTCAATTTAATCTCAAATTGAGCGGTGTAAAAGGAAAAGATTAGAGAACAAGGTTATCGCTAACCTAGCCGCGATAAAGGGCGGTGTAAACGCGTTATTAGTTAAGTTAAGTTGAATGATCTTAGGAACTTTTTGCGGAGTACTAATTGGTTTTACCAGGGATTAAAGTACGCTTCAGCCAATTCCTGGAAGAGAGGGACAATTTATCAATCAATTCAATTTATAGGTTCAACGATGGGGTGTCAATGGTGACAGCGACTTATGCCCAACCTAAACCATGTGCGAAAGATTTGAATAAAATCGCAAAGTCAGAATTTATGCCTTAAAATTAAGGTTCTCATAAAAAACAGCTACTTTGTTGAATTCTAGATTTTGGCCCATGGTGATTCTGTGTTTTCGTAATAAAAGTTATGCGGTGTTTATGTAAACCGTGATTTTGATGTTTTCGAAATTTCAACCCCCCAAACATATATTTTGCCTTATAAAAGTCAGCGGTGTATGAAAATTAAATTGCGAAAACTGCGAAGTCGGGATATACCTAACCTGACCAACCATTCCGCTTATGGCGGGATTATCCCGCTTCTCGATGTCTCAACCCGTCTTGGAATCGCGCTTTTTACAGCGGGGCTGCTTTATGACGTTTTTTGCTTTTAGAACTAGTAAAGTATAATTTAGCTTGGAAGTTATATTGTTATAATATAAAATTTTCAATTCACATTGTCAGACGATCGTTTCGAAGTTTGTGGACTTCATCGTCAGAGGTTTAATAGCGTAGATAAAGTAAACAAATAGATGAAGCACAAGTGTTGGGAAAATTTTAGTGTAATGGGTAATTTTCTAGATGTCGTTGAAAGCAATAAATGGATTTTTTTTGTTCCCAAAAAAAAAAGTCAAAAGATATGACAATAAAAAACTAAAATTTCATATCAAAAGAAAAAATAATTTCCACCAAAAATCAAGAATACAACACGTTACTTAACGTAGAATATCTGATGGTCATCGAATTGCAAAGCCATGTCACCACCGTCTATATCCTAATAAATTGGTTCTTCCTCCGGTTCATCTACCATTTCTTGTTGAGAGTCCTCAGACACTCTAACGGTTTTGGCATATGTGACCACAGAAGTTGCTACAATTTTTGGGCGGGGAAGTTTTTAGATTAAAAAGGCGTTCCGGGATGGTCATCTTACGGGGTTTCTCCTATTGATATCCCACACCGGCCTCATGGCTTTAAAATACTTTTTTGTTATAAGAAACAAATGCTATTATGTAAAATCACATAAATTTTGTCACATTTACCATTGATTAAATTACTTTCACAAAAATTTCCCACAATTTTGAAAAAAAGTCAATGAGAATTATGGGAAACTTCAGTGAAAATCATAGATAAAGGAATTAAGTAGATATCGCACATGCCCTGGGAAATTTCTTGTTCAATGGGATATTTTCTAGATGGAGCTGAATGCAATAATTACAACATTTGATCCCAAACAAAATAAACCTTGCGAGATGTATTTAGAACAGGTGATAGCAGTAGGTGGTGTAGGCAACTTCAACAGGCATTTTGTTTGGTTTAGTGGGTCGATGCTTTACAAGTCAACACAAACGAATACCAACAATAACAGTACACCAAAAAAGCTTGTAACCAAAATGCATTTGAATTAGAAAGTGGGGAACACAACGACATGGAAAAAAATAAATTAGTTGTTTGAATAGCACAACCTGAAAAATGATTCTATTTTTGTATTGAAAAAATGTCCCACACTGTTGAATAAACGTCAGTGAATGTTATGAGAAACGTCAATGAAGGTTACAAAACGACAACACAGCACCTAGTGACAGTACTTGACAACGCCTGTGGGATATCTACTTATTTGCTTTATCTATGGTGAAAATGACAGTAGTACAAGATAGCACCTAGTGAACAAAATTGACAATGGTCGCGCTATATCTATTATTTCCTCTATCTATGCTTCATAGTTGGTATCTGACATCTGTTCAAATTAGGGAAATAATAGGGTTTTTTGTCGATTTTTCTTCGCATTAATCTGATATTTCTAATTTTTTACCGTCGGATGGGTCACAAAAGTGGCGTAATAAGATGCTTGTTATGTATGGGCAAAGCAAACTTTTTTCAAAATACACCTGATTCGCCGACTTAAAATTCTGTAAAAATATAATAACGTAAAATTATATATTACATAAAGATTAATAATTCGACAAAACATATACATATGTTTTTTAATTTTTAAAACTAATTTAAACTGTTTTTAAACTTTATATTTTAAACTATATATATTGACCCGCTTTTTGGGTCAAAATTCCGCTTTTCAATCAAAAACAGTTGGTCAGGTTAGGTAGTATACCTGAACATAGTTTTACCATGCGTTTTAAATTTTATATAATGTTTTCATACAACGAGATTATCACAATATCCGGAATACAGGTGGCAATTTTGTAAGGAAATTGATATTTGTAATCCTCATCGTGCTTTAATCTCCGTGTATATTATTTTACTGTGTATTGTACAATAGTTCGCGTAATTTGTTCTATTTGACTTAATTTCTCATATTAAATGTATTATCCAAATTAATCAAACGATTTGACGACCCAACAATAATGCACGAACATTTCAGTGTTGTCATTAGTATGCAGGAGTAGTTGTTTGGTTTTTTAGTTGTTGTTTTTTTTTATCAATATTAAAAAATAATTACCATTTTTCAGTATTTCATTGTCATTGCGTCAATGTCAATGTTGAAGAGTTACTATTTGGTTACTAATTATTTTTTTGTTTGTTTTATACAACTTTTACAATAATTATAATAAAGTTTTTAACGACTATTTTATTACTTGTGTAATTAGAAAATTTTTAAACCGTTTAAAAAGGTTAAGATTTAGTTGTTAATTTTATACGCCCAATTTTCCATTTATAAAGGGTTTTTCAACAGAGACGCTACAAAAGTAAATCGATAGGGACAGCAAACGACGCCATATTTTTTCCCGCTCTTTTGACATTTCTCTTCAGTAAGGTTTGTCATTTCATCATGGAAAGATATACGAGCCAACAACGAGTCGAAATTATTAAAATTTTCTACAGAAATTTGGAGTCAGTGGCCTCAACTTTAAGAGCGCTACGTCCAATTTATGGTCGTCATAATCGTCCTACCAGATCAACATTTCCAGCGTCTAGTGGAAAAATTTGAATCCACAGGCACAGTACAAAATGTTCCCGTGCCAGTGAGACAAAGAAGTGCCCGTAGTGTCGAAAATATTGCTGCCGCTGAGGCTACAGTTCAAGAAAGCCCAAATGTGTCTCTCACACGTCGTTCTCAAGCGTTGGGCATCTCTGTGACGTCGTTCTGGCGAATTTTGCGAAAAGATCTTGGCCTACATCCTTACAAGATCAAATTGACGCAAGAACTGAAGCCGCTTGACCACCATAAGCGTCGTATGTTCGTGAATTGGGCTGAGCAACAACTTGAAAATGATTCGGATTTTCATCGGAAAATCATCTTCAGCGATGAGGCTCATTTCTGGCTGAATGGCTTCGTCAAAAAGCAAAATATGCGTTATTGGTCAGACAGCAATCCACACGTAATCCATGAGTCATCATTGCATCCCGAAAAAATTACGGTTTGTTGCGGTTTATGGGCCGGCGGCGTCATTGGGCCGTACTTCTTCCGTGATGATCAAGACCGGCACATTACTGTGAATGCGGATCGCTACCGTTCAATGATAACGGAATATTTTTGGCCCCAATTGGATAATATGGACTTGGAAGATATGTGGTTCCACACAGCGAATGTCACAATCAATTTATTGGAAACCAAGTTTGGTGAACGTGTTATCTCACGAAATGGCTCAGTCGATTGTCCGCCTCAGTCGTGCGATTTGACGCCGTTAGATTATTTCTTGTGAGGCTACGTCAAGTCTATGGTCTATGCCAACAAGCCAGCGACGATTGATGAACTTGGTACGAATATCGAACGTGAAATTGCAGCAGTATCGGCCGATTTATGCTTGAAAACCGTCGAAAATTGGGTTCAGCGTCTGGACTTCTGCAAGCGTGCCCATGGTGGCCATGCAAAAGAAATCGAGTTCCATACATAATGGCATCGAACGTACTTTCACAGGAATAAAGATTTTCATTGGTATCTAAAACCGGTTTTGTTTTATTTAAAAAAAACTTTTGTAGCGCTCTTATTGAAAACCCCGTTATTTGAGTATGATTTAACTTTAAAGTTTCTAAGTGTTTCACACGCAAAGAAAAAAACACGTTTATTACTCGGTTGCCGCAATAATTCTTTGATTGATTTGTATCAATTTATTAATCGCAACCGTTCATGTAGTTCTCCCAAATAAACTCGTATATCGCAAATGTGTATCATGTTGTTGCAAACGAGTTCTCGTTTGCATCAAACGCGTACAAAATTACATTTGCCGCAAATTTAAAAAATTTCGCAAATTTGCGATAATTGAAATTAGCCATTTTCCTAATGATGACGAACAGATGGCGAAGAACGAAAATTTCTCTCATTCTTTCATTCTGTCGCCTGTATAAACAGTCAAATCCACCCGTTTGGCATACACACCAAAAAGGATGTACAAGTAGAGAAGAAAAAACCACCGCAATTTGGCAACCCTAGTAGAAGAGAACCAAAGATTTCGACGCGATTCACTCAAACGCATTTCTTTCCCGCGTCATAACTTGATTATTTCATACTTATTTAAATATTTAAATATGGTTGGAATTTCTATAGTTAGATACAATAACATCATCAGAAAACTACGCGTGTATTGAAATATTCAACCAAGAGAGTAAGAGAGAGAGAGAACAGAGAAACGACGCGCTTCATTCGTTTTCTTTGTTGGCATTCCACTCCATGAGTAAATTGTCTTGCTGTAACCGAAGGAACAGTTAAAGGAACCGTTTTTCCTTTCTTGCAAACGTTTTTCAGCTCTTATTTTTCGTAACTCGTTTACCGCAAACATTTTTCGGTTCTCCCAAACGAAATGACAAGTATGGCTTAACAGAAGTTCGTTTCTCCCAACTACAGTCTACACTCCCCAAACAAACTTCATTTATCTGAGATTTCGTTTGGGAGGAACGATTTTTTTCTTTGCGTGCAGTAAAAATTAAATTGATGGTCTGGTTTATTTGAAAAAATTTAAAAATTTAAAAAAATCCCCAACATAAATGAAAGGCAAAGCCTCTCAAACTACCATTTAGAACCGGTGTAAAACTTTAGGTCCCAATCAGTGAGCGAAACATTAGAAAGCGCACAGCTCACTGGTTGTGAGAAGCTCTCCCCAATCTCTTCATGGGCTGTAATGGGAAACGGTTTTTTTATACCTAAATATAAATATTATTGCAATGAAGCAAGCACCAAATCAGTAATTACAGCCTCATAAATTTTGTCTTAATTTAATAATGAAGTAACACCCAATACATACAATGAAAAAAGTTCAACAACAAGAAAATACAATAAGAATTTTAAATAGTGGTATTAATGTAATCACGCAAGAGCCTCTAAAACTTGCACAGTAAATGTCAAAAAAAAATGTTTTTCTCATACAAAACGATTTGCACAAATGTAGAAAAGTTTCCAGTCAATTTTGTTGAACAAATGTTGAAAACGATACCAGTACGTCGGACATTTGTGCAAGTTGTCTTGTATGAGAACATTTTTATTTCATTTGACGTTTCCTGTACAAGTTTTTGGAGTTTTCGTGTTTACATGAATTCCACTAATAAAATTCATAAATTCCCCGTATACCTCGAAAAACTTGTTTATTCATGAAATGCCAAACATTTTTGAGACAAATTTTAAGTTTATGAGAAATACGAGTTATATGACGTATTTAAGAGTTTGACTCAAAACCCATAATCATTTCCAACGAAATAACACCCACTTGAATTAAATTAATTTTTGCGCATGCGCCTATACAGAATATTTGAAGAAACAATAAGAAGTTTCATCGTATTACGAACATTTTGCAGTGCGCAGATCGTGGGCGCACTTGTGTAAAGTGCTTTTACCGCATTGTGTGAAAGAATCAGCTGTATGACGATGTCAGCTGTTTAATAAGCAAACTCACCGATCGCAAAAGAAAACTATCTGCAAAATCAAAAAAAAAAACACAAAGTTTGAGCAATAGCAGTCGTTTACATTTTGTTGTTGGATCGTGAAACAAAAGCCCCGACATTTTGAAATTGATACGTTGCACAGCCGCTCGCAAAGGACGGTGAACCCCCTTAGTATGTTTTACAGTTCGGAAGGATACAAATTAGCTAGAATACAACTTTTAATTTTTTAGAAAATTGCAAAATATTTTAAAAGTAGAAAAACGTTGTTCAGCCTTCATTTGTTTAGTGCTACACCGTTTTTAAAATACCTCTAACATTCGCCACTCGGTTTTGTACACTCTAACTGTACCGAAGCTGTGACATCCAAGTAGTTCGGGTAATGTCGACAAAGCATTCGTGTATACATATTATGTGTGTGCACAAAAAAACAATACGATGTGAAGCGAAGGTGAAGTAGTAGTATTGCCTGCCTTTTTGTGCTCTTCCCACACACAGACGAATGTTTTTTTTTCAGAACACTCAAGTATTTGGTTACCGCAACTTCGCTACAGTACATGCCTTGGAAAAAAGCAAATGTCTTGAATAACAATTCAAGACGTCTTGTGCAGATACATAACTACTATGAAATATAATTTTTGATGTGTTAATATCTATAGGCGCGGGTAGGGACTAAATTCATAAAGTGAACACATCCAAACACAGCTTGTCCGACTGCGATCACAGATTGTTTGGCGTTAAACTCCTCCGAAACGGCTGGATCGATTTGTATAAAATTTCGTGTGCATATCGGGTAGGTCTCAGAATCGGCCAACATCTATTTTTCATATCCCTAAATGATACACAGATTTGTCCGACTGCGAGACACAGATTGTCAGCCAGCGAAGAAACACACACTGATGTAGCGGCAGCGAACTGTCTTGTGTGGGTGCGGAGCACTCTTAGAGCAAAGAGAATAATGACGTGGTTATACGTATGTATATAAACATGAGATAGCAAGAGAGCAACGAAAATTGTGTGAACTTGTGTAGCGTATGTACGAATATAACAATGTATGTATGCACATGTGTCTGTTGATTTGCATTCTCTTTGTTTTTTGTGGGAATAAAACAAAAAGTATTAAGCAATAAAATAATGACACATGTGCTTGCACTGTTCTTTAAATAATTTGAAGTATTAATATTATTTAAATGTAACGTCATCATATGATTGAACGCGTTTTTTAATTTTCCAAAGTAACATTTACTAATGTGTTCATAGAAATCGAACAGAAACCGTGTAACAAAAAGGTGTTAACACATCGCCCCTGAGTTCGAAAACTCATTGGATTTTTTTTATCTAGTTTGCAATTTGATCTTTCCTTTGAAATCTCCTTTGACATTTTTTGAAAACCCTTTTTACGGACTACGGGTAGTTTGACAACTCTTTAACTTTTTGGATAAAATGTATATTTGTTCCAAATAAAAAATCGTTTCTTTCTCAACATTGTCTCCTTTTAGTCCATCGCTTTGTCCAATTTTGTATTCCTTCCTAATAATAGGTTTTCTCAAGGAAATCAAAATATTCATTTGTTTCATTTCTTCAGGTTTGAAAATAGAAAGTAGTCACTGAGAACCAAAACCGGAGAATATGGCGGATAAGGTAGCAATTTGTAGCCTAAGTAATGAATTTTTACCATGGCGATGACGAACCAGTGCGTCGGTGCGTTATCATGGTGGAAGATCACTTTTTCTCTGTCAAATGCAGTAATTTTTGCTTCAAATCAACATTGCATATGCCCAACATTTGTGAACAATATTCTCCGATGATCGTTTTACCTTTTTCTGGGTAATCGATGTGAATGACAGCGGATACATCTAAAACACAAAAAACTGTCGCCATGGCCGTGTTGGACGGCATACCAATATTGACATTCTTTAGTACATGTTCACCAGGGGAAGTTCACCGCTTTGACTGTCCCTTGCTCTCTGGTAAGTTGTGATGTTTCCATGTTTCGTCCACGTATACGAAAATGCACAAAAACTCCTTCGGATTGCGATTGAACATCGCCAAACACTCATTTGAAGTGGTCACCCGGTTTCGCTTATGGTCGAGTTTAAGTAATCGTGGCACCCATAGTGCGGATAGCTTTTTCATGGTGAAATATACATACAAAATATGAACCACTCAGTAGAAATACCTACAGATTCCTCACGCACTTTCCCTCTTCGATCGTCCAATATAATTCCATGGATCTTATCGACGATTTCTGTCATGACGATCTCTTTTGTTGACAAGAACATTCGACGTCACTTGTGTTGGTACGACCACAACGAAATTCAGTAAACCACTTTTTAACCATTGAAATTGTTGTATTTATCAAGCCTTTCTGTAACATATTCTTTCAAATACATTCTGCAGGAACCATGTAATGTTTGGAACACACTCCAAATATTCATATATTTGTAAATACTGAAGTCACTTATATTTAAATGCAAACATTATATGTTTACGTGCAAAGATGCATACTATTACGTAGAGCCATATGCATGTTTTATCCCAAATATCCATGTACACTCACAGAAAAATACGGTTGAGACAGCCGAATTAGCCGTGACCGAGTTTAGAGGTTGTTTGAACCGAATTAGAGGTTGATGTGACCTCATTAGAGGTTGACGCAACCCCATTAGAGGTTGACATAACCTCATTAGAGGATGACACAACCTCATTAGAGGTTGACACAACCTCATTAGAGGTTGACACAACCTCATTAGAGGTTGACACAACCTCATTAGAGGTTGACACAACCTCATTAGAGGTTGGTACAACCAAATTTGCATAGAGTCACAAATTAATTTTGAATGTTTTTTATTATTAAGTGATGATTTATTTTCCTGTACTCAATATATTACAAAGCGATGAAATAAAGTCATTTAAATCATTCCGACCTTGAAGTCCCGGCCATCATTTTGATGTACATAGGTCCTAAACCGTTGTACATATTAGACTTGTGTCGAACTCGTTCACTAGTTCTCGAACTCGTTCATTTAAGGTGCCCGGACATAACAATCCCGAACACAGTCGCGATATCGAACATGTGCATTATATACGTGAGGGTGACGTCTGGTCACCCTAAATGAACTAGGTAGTTCATGAACTACCCAACTCTAGTACATATGTACAGACGATTACAGCATATCTCAACCGACCGACCTTGAAAAACTTGAAAACTCTTCATATCTGCTTGGATATTTTCTGCAAAATAAGAAAGTCATTTTAATACAAATCCCGTAATTACAATATTTGTACTTAAAACCACAAAAAAAACCTTGATATCGCCGGGACAGCAATAATTATACATTCTTTATCTTTCTTTAACATAATATTTGTTTTTAGAATTTTAAACGTCAGGTATGAAATACATAGAATACATAGAATTCGGTTGTACCTACAGAACTAATGAGAAATTCGGTTACATCAACCGAATTGACGCCAAATTCGGTCGTTGCAACCGATATAAGTCTAAATTCGGTTATTGCAACCGAATTGATACCAAATTCGATAGCTACAACCGAATTGATGCCAACTGCTGTTACTCCAACCGGATTGATACCAAATTCAGTCACTCCAACCGAATTTGTTGCCAATTTCGGTTGTCGTATCCGAATTGATTCCAAATTCGGTTGTTCCAACCGAAATTTTGGAAAATTTAGTTGACAGAACGAATATAATTGAAGATTCGGTTGTCACAAATGAATCAATTTTGCAACGAGGTTGCTTCAACCGAATTTCAGTTGTGGGAACTAAATTCGGTCATGACAACCTCAATTCCGTTGTAGCAACCTCAATTCGGTGGTAACAGCCGAATTTACTGTTGCTACAACCTCTTCTCAAACAATTAGTTCTCTGAGTGTACTTACGTCGAAGCAATCGTGTGTTTCCTCCCAAACGCACGATTGACCACTGAATGTATGAAACTAGAACGCGACAGATCAGGTAACATAAGAAACACTCAACTCATTTACACACGCATTCAGGAATATATGTATGAATCACTGACTGAAAGAGTAATGCAAAATACAGTTATACACTCGCAATAACATTAGGCTGAGACCAATCTCACCTTGTCCCTTTTTTATTTATTTATTAGTAAAGAAGTAAACAGGGCAAGAAACACATCTGTATTTGTCTCACAAACAAAGCTCTATTTGGATCACAAACACATATATTACAAGTTATTAATCATTGTGTTTCGAATATGTAATATTGAACAGCAAACAGAATGTGTTTGGACACAAGTAAAGTATATTTGCAACAAACTCCAAACACACGCTAATTTGGGTCCAAACAAGAAACAAATACAGATCTGAGATTTTTTCCTACAAAAGCTTTCTAGAAAATAAATTTGAATAATCTCAGATTTCTCTTAAAACTACACGCTGAAAAATTTCTATTTTTATGTTGTCTGGATGCAAATATAACGTGTTTGTAGCTTGTCGCAAATATAGTATACTTGTGCCCAAACATATTGTGCATTCAACACATTTATTATTACATGTTGGAGACACAAAGATTATTAGTTTATAACATTTGTTTTTGTGACCCAAGTGTGACATTGTTTGTTGAAAACTGCTAGAACCAAAAACGTGACAAACAACAAACGAACAAAAAAGCACCAGTTCTTCAATTAATTTTTTTTTGTTTTGTTTTCAGCGTGTATAAAAAAAATTAAAAGTATCGAATCTTGAGAATAAATCATGTTCAGTAGCTGAGATCGCTTCGTTCAGCAAGACGTTGTAGTTTTAAATTTAATTTAATACAGAAATACTACACTTTGAAAAATGTTCTTGACCTTGCAAGTTTATTATACATTAACATGTCGGTGGTGCAATGGTTAGTGTGCGCGGCTCTTGTAGATGACATCCTGGGTTCGAACCCTGCTCTGACCACCTTAAAATTTCTTCGGCGGCGGTCACCTCGCATAGTGACGGCGACACTATCGAGTACATAGCCATGAAAAAGCTTCTCAAAATACCGATCGGAATCGGTGTAAAACTGTAGGTCCCAATCAGTGAGTGAAAATTGGAAAGCGCACAGCTCAGTGATTGTGAGAAGTTCTCCCCTGTCCCTTCATGGGATGTAATGGGAAACCATTTATTTATTTTATTATTAACGTGTAAACTAACAAAGTCGGTAATTTTCAATCATGATTAACAAAATAACGTATTTTTGAAATTTTTGGATCTTATATAAAAAAAATCTCTCCATTTTTCAAATTGACTTTGTCATTTAAAAGGTTAAAATTTGAAATTTTTGGAAATTTTTGAAATTTTTGGATCTTATATAAAAAAAATCTCTCCATTTTTCAAATTGACTTTATCATTTAAAAGGTTAAAAAAAATTCTGAAAGATCATGTTAAATATTTTTTTCAATTATAAATTTCAAATTTCGACATGCTACCACTCCGCCAATGTTTGACGAAATTTCACAATACTTGTGTGATAAACTGGCAACTGGCACCATATGGCAACTATATTAGACTATTTTTTATGTTTTTTTAGTTAATCATTTTACGTGGAGTCTACCATATTGTAGTATGTAGGTTATTCTTCTCATTCTGTTTTCATTTTAAAATATTTTTAACGTGTCTCTAAACTTCTTCCCCTACCATTCAATATTAACTGTCACATCTTTTTCCATGTCTAAAACATATGACATTCAGGACATTTAGCATTATTTACCTATTTGGTAGCAAGACATCAAAGCGTATTAAAAACAAACGCGCTAAAATACAATTCCGAAACGTCAACATGTTGCTTACACTTAAATGTCAATAAATCACAGTTTTGTAAATTTCAAAGAAAAACAATTAACCATTGTATGGAAAAATGGCCTGTCTGTGTCAGTCCGAATGCCGGTAGAATAAATTTGTAAAATGCCGCTTAAATGGTAATGAATGGAAGTAGGCGCTGATATACATAATTTCGGGCTAGTGCTAATTTACACTCGAGATAAAATATGCATGAAAAGTTGACAAGATATTTTAAATATCGTAGCTATAGTCCTAATACTAGAATATTCGAAAATCGAAACCGAAAATCGGTCCACCGGTTTTTGAGTCATCCATCGACCGCCTGTTTTTTGAAAATTGTCGCTTTGGAATAACCGATGAAACCGGTGTTTTTACATATATACTGCAGTGTGCCCATTTACTAACCAAATAAGTTAAATAAAACAAACAAAAACCAGCAAATTCCTATGTATTTACAATATTGAAAGTTTTGATACTTTTAATTGATTAATTAAAAAAATATACTAAAAGCATAAGTACTTCCAACTTAAAAAAAATTTTTTATTAATAGATGTTTACACATCTCCCCTGTGATCGGACTCACATTCATTTTTTTTTATGCTGAAGGCTCTTTTCCTTTCTTACATCTGCTTTATTTTTTCTTACATCTGCTTTAACATTGTTAAAATAAACAAAGCAATATTTAGCTCACTGAAATAATTGTATTTGCTTTGTCATAAACAGTGCGACGACGCCCGGCTTGTTTGAATTCTAGCATACAACTGAATAAAAAGCAATATTTAGCTCACTGACATAATTGTTTTTGTTTTGTCCTAAACAGAGCGACGACAAAAAGTATTGAATAGTATAGAGAACTTATTGCACTCTTTGTCCGCTCTCATGTAGAGAGCCTGAGTAAATGAGCACAAACGAGTATTATTCTCTTTAAAGAATATTTCAATACAAATGCACCATTTCGACAATGTTATTACTTAAAACAATACAAAAAGAATTAATGTTTCAAAAGGCATTAATGTTTCACATCAAAATTATGAATGGACCAAGTTAAGACAAATAGAGAGTAATACGTTTTGAATCATTCGCCAGATGTCGCCGGTGCTTTTGAGTCTTACAATTCGTTCCATGAGTTCTCTATACTATTCAATATTCTTTGGGGACGACGACCTGCTTGTTTGTTCGCTGCCGCTACACCAATACCATCATACTTATTTTTAGGTAGAGACTATTGTTGTACAACAATCACGTATGTGATGCTAACGCTGTGTGTTGTTTGTATGTATTCACTTAGATAGATTGCCCTATAGATGTTAACACATCAAAAAATTGTAATTTTACGTTAAATTTTTAAAAATACATTGTCAAAACCGTTTAAAAAATAAAATAAATATTCATCCCATTACATCAAGGTACAGGTGCGAGTAGTTTCCAATTTTTTCACTCACTAATTGGGACCTATAGTTTAACACCGGTTCCGAACGGTATTTTGAGAAGCTTTTTCATGGTTAGGTACTCGAAAGTGTCGCCATCACTAAGCGAGTTGGTCGTCGTCGAAGGAAATATAGGGTGGTCAGAGCAGAGATTGAACCCTCGTTCTCATGCACAAGACCTGCGCACCGACGGCCACAATGGCAAGCCCAATTAAATTCGCCACTTGAAAGCAATTGAAAGTAAATTGAGTTAGAACTTCTATTGTTTACTGAGGAACTAGCTATGCTTCAGATCCTGAACTAGTTACTTATAAATTGCCTGACGGGATCTGTTCCAATGACCGAAAGCTCTATGCGATTCTCTTAAAGTGGAACCGAATATAATCCGATTTTCTTGACTTGGTAGGACTGGACAGATTTTTATTTCAAGATCAGCTTTAACTCAGATCAATGTATTGAGTGCATGTCTCTCTACAAAGTGTTAAGTTTCATGTTTGCTCATAGTTTAATTGAATTTACAATATTTAGATAAGAATTTAACGACAGCTACAAAAGTAAAATGCAAATAAAATACCACAAAATGTAGCAGATAGGTGGGTGGAGTCGCTGATTAATGATCGAGGCGATCTGCCACAAATGCCTGAATGCACACGGGTACACGACATTTGCAGACAAGAGGTAATAGTAGTTGGTTCGCGTGAGTTTTAAAACGCCCAACACAAAACGTGCATAATTAAGATTAATTTTTGAGGTGATTGTCGTTTGTGCACTTAGAAAAATTACTACCTCAAACGGATGTTATTTTTATATTTATAAAAATCGTGACTTAAAAGTCATTACATTTGTATTAATGTGCATACATATAAAGGCACTTTTGTAATAAATATATGCGGTGTTTTCAGTAAAAACGTTTATAGTTTTGCGGAATACCGACTATCATTGTAATATAATTACAATTTTAGCTTAACCCTCGAGAACGTGATAGAATGTCATTTGAGATGGTCGTTAAGTAGAGAAGTTTTAAAAACACAAAATATCGTAAAACAAATTGAATTATTTAAACCGCAAACAGTACAAGATTGTTCGAATATTGATTGCGTTATTGTACGTCAATTATGGAATCAAATCAACATGAAGTGATTGAGGTTTTTTTGCGGTTGCACAGTTGATTGATGCGGATTAGCCCAATAAATGCGAGATGCCACTTTTGGGCAACACAGTGCATTAACTTACCACTTCCAATATAAAATACATACGGATATAAAAATAATTTGTTAAACTATTTGAAGCTTATTTCAGTTTCTCTTCGACTTAGAGTTGGGTAGTTCATGAACTATGTATATAGTTCATTTAGGGTGACCAGACATCACCCTCACGAACATAATCTACTTGATCGATATGGCGAAATTGTTCGTGATATATATTTTTGGGCACCTTCAATGAACGAGTTCGAGATTTATTTATTTATTTAATTCAGTCTATGTACATTCACTAATCCTTACAGACTATAACTTAAAACTAATAACAAAGTTTAACTTAAAAATATATAATATCTAATATGATACACAAAACGTTCAAAATTACCAAAAATATCAATATTTTGATCAGAAACTTTATTAAATTCATTTGAGGCTCGATTAATAGTTTCATTAGCCGAATTAGTTCGACAAAAGCCTAATTCGGCCGACAATACAAAAATTACAAAGACTTAAAAATGTACATCCTAAAGTTTAAAGTCTGAAAACCACAGCGTAATTTTAACAAGCGTTTGCAACAGCTGTTTTGTGTTCGAAAAAGTCCGTGGAAGACTTGGAAAACATACATATTCTTACGAATAAGTAAAAGCTTTTGCTTGCTCTTAATGACTCTACTAACATTATGTAAATAACAGGCAGTTAGTGCTGCGCCTGAAAGTATGCATTGTTAAAACGTACCAGCTCGCTAAACCAGTAGCATGAATTCGCCTCAGTTAAGATAATTCTCCACCATTCGAGATGATTCTACAAAGATAAGTAACAACAACAACGACTTGAAGGTTCTTGAATTCGCTAGATATAACTTCATTTGTGTATGGTGAGTTGGTATAAATAGCGGGGGTCTTTGAAATGGAGAGTTCAGTTTATGATTAAACCCCGCAAAGTAAGCAACGCGATTTGATGGTAAAATATAAGTCTTATTAAAGTGGTGTAAAAAAAGTAAACTGTTGTTCTATATAAGTAAACTAAAAGGAAGTTATACCGTTGTAATTATCGTAATTGAAAACGAACCTTGTTTTATTATTGAGAATAAAACAACGCAAAAAGGACGAATAAGGAAATTCGTAACAATATATAAGTAGAGAATGAGAGAAATCTTTAATTTTAACAATTTGCGTGTTAATTGGGATCTACACAAATAATTTTCTTCTAAAATTTCACTACAGTTTGATTTTTGATGTGTTAACATCTATAGGCACTGGTAGGACAATCTATCAAAGTGAACACATGCAAATAACAGACAGCGTTAGCATCACATACGTGGTTGTTGTACAACAATAGTCTGTGCCTGAAAATAAGTATGATGGTATTGATGTAGCGGCAGCGAATAAACAAGCAGGTCGTCGTCGCCAAAGCGTATTGAATATTGTAGAGAACTCATGGAACGAACTGTATGACTCAAAAGCACTGGCGACATCTGTCGAATGATTCAAAACGTATTACTCTCTTTTTGTCATAACTTGATGCATTCATAATTTTGATGTGAAACATTGATGGCTTTTGAAACATTTATGCTGTTGTATTGTTTGATGTAATAACATTGTCGAAATGGTGCATTTATATTGAAATATCTTATAAAGAGAATAATACTCGTTTATGCTCTTTTACTCAGAATCTCTACATGAGAGCGGATAAAGAGTGCAAAAAGTTCTCTATTCTATTCAATACTTGTTTTGTCGCTCTGCTTATGACAAAACAAAAACAATTATTTCAGTGAGCTAAATATTGCGTTTTATTCAGTTTTATGCCAGCATTCAAACAAGCCATAGAATAACACATACGTAGAAGGTTTTATTCGCTCAATAAATTAAACGTCATAGGTACGATGGAAATTACACAGTGGAGGGTGGAAAATATGGGTTCAATAATACCAGATGGTGGCAATAGTATACAGCGATCCACAAAGGAACTACACCCGAATTTCGTGTTTTTGTGGCAAACTAGTTGTGTTAAATACAATACAAATGAATACCAACGTTAAAAGTCAACAAAAAAGTTCAAAATACATTTAAATTTTTCAGTTCTACACCAAAACGACAGGAAATAGTTAAGTGAACATATTTTGTACCTCCACCTGGTGTATGTAAACATTTCCACAGACCTACCGAGAGAGTGTGAAATGAAACGTCAGATGAGAGAATAAGTTCTTCTATAGTATGTGTTATTCTATGAAACAAGCAGGGCGTCGTCACTCTGTTTATGACAAAACAAAAACAATTATTTCAGTGAGCTAAATATTACTTTTATGTTAATGCAAATGTAAGAAAATATTACTATTATTACTTTTATGTTAATGCAAATGTAAGAAAAAGAAAGTTCAATAGCAAAAGAGCCTTCAGCGTAAAAACTATTCCCTTTTTATTTTCCAATGTAACATTTACTAATGTGTGCATAGAAATCGAACGAACAGGTATCGTGTAACAAAAACGTGTTAGTTAACACATCGCCCGTGAGTTCGGACATTCATTCATTTTTTTTTACAGCAACATTGGTGACACTCTCAGCTCACAAAAAACGTTGCATATGCTGTTCTTTAAAAACATAAATTTTTTAAAATTTTCAAAAAGAAAACGAAACCAAGTTGCAATTTTTTTTATATTTTTGGTTAAATCCAAATCACCTAAAAAGGTTTTTAAATAATTTCTAAGAATTCCTCTTGTTCTTTTCCTTAAAACATTGAAAAATTATCTCCCTTTGTTTCCTTATCTTGTCTATAAAAATTTTGCCAGTTTCTTTATTATTGGAATTTCTGACTTTGTTTATGGTTCCAAAGCCTTGTCGGAGTTTCAAGTTATCAATGACTTTGGACTACACGTATGAGTACCAAAGACAGTGGACGTCATATGTGGACCAGAGTGCTGGACTTGTTTGATAAACATAACACGTACGTCCTCTAGTTACTAAATTAACAACTGTCCGTTGCAGTTGTGACTGGACATAAATTAACGCCAAATGGTGATATTTAAGAGCCACATTTAACGTTTAACAAACATGTTCGTCTAGGTCCAAAGAAAATGAACCAAAATTCTATAAAGTCTAGTCGTTTTAAACATTTTTTCCTTCGTAAATGATTTAATGATTTTTATTGCCAATCTAATGATTTCAAATGCACAGATAATAAATTTCCATCTATGACATGTTTTCGGAGGCATAAATCTTTAACGTTTTGAAGTTTTACGAGAAAAAAATTATATGCAACCAGATAAATAAGTTTGAATATTGGTAACGCCTATTCTGGTGGAGCTTGTTGTGTATATATTGATTGTGTTTGTTAAATATCTAAATTAAATAAAACTATTTCGTTATTTACTATTTGTTCCATACGTACTCGTGTCTAGAGACAAGTGTATTTGAAATACTATATATAATTATGTACATTTATTGCATTTTCATTGGTCGATTTCATTCGGTTTTTGTGAGATCACCACACACAATACCTGGTGGAGTAATGACGGACTGATTGACGGACGCTTTGCCAAAATTGAACAATTGTACAAAAAGAGTAACCCAAGTCAAATGCATTGCCATCATTGACGACGCCACCAACAAACAAGCCGTATTAGCTCTTCAAGTCATGTGCCACACAACGTCATCTCTCTATAATCGACGGCTGGCATCTGGGTTTGGTGCAAAACATTATTTGATCATTTGTAAATTGTTTAGACAGACGTACACGATCAATGTGGATAGAAGCGCAGACGGACGGGGCAGCCTGGTTAAGACATTTGTAGAATTTTTTCCAAAGTCCAGCGTCCGTGTATTACAATGCATTTTCACATATTTAACCACATGACTTACCGGGCATTACAACTTGTACAAAATTCACGTTGAAAGTTTAAAAGAGAATTCATAGCTGTTAAGCGTAACTACTAGATGATGCAAAGGCAGAGGTGGAAATGAGTGGAATGGAATCATGAAGTAAAAGCGAAGGTGATGCCATCACAGAAAATGCCTAAAAACTGAGGAGGCGAACACTAAACATAAAAAAGGGAAAAACATGGTACCCATTACATGCCACGAAGGGATTAGGGATACCTTCTCACAAATTAGTGAGCTGTGCGCGTTCTAGTTTTACACTCACTGATTGGGACCTACTGTTTTACATCGCCTCCCAACGGTATTTTGAGAAGCCTTTTCATGGCTAAATAGTCGATAGTGTCGCCGTCGCTAAGCGAGGTGACCGCCGTTGAAAGAAATTTAAGGTGGTCAGAGAAGGATTCGAACACATGATATCATGCACAAGAGCCCGCACACTACCATTGCACCACCGACGGCCACACACAAGCGAGGTGACCGCCGTTGAAAGAAATTTAAGGTGGTCAGAGAAGGATTCGAACACATGATATCATGCACAAGAGCCCGCACACTACCATTGCACCACCGACGGCCACACACTAAACATGTTATTACGACATATTTAACACAGTTTTCTTTCCCGTGTATAGAACAGCATTTTTCGATAACACTATTACGATACTCGACGATTTATGGTTTTACTCGGTTGAAATGAGACTGACTTCAGAATCTATGCAAACCGGCTATTTATACCACTTCAGCTATTTCCAGAACCATCTCGTAGTACGATAACGCTTTCCGCTTTCGATTGATATCGATTGTTGTCGAAAGTCGACATTGACTTATGGTCAGTTTTTCGGTCAGTGGTGATGTTCGCTTCTTAGTTAAATTCTGGTTAACCATCGAATTGTGTTTTTCAGTCATTGTTTAACTATGATTTAACCCACAATGTTGGTAAGTTAACTTTTAGTCAGAACCATATGATTTTGACAATCAAATTACTGACTGTCAAAGTGAGAAATGTTAGATTGTATAAAATATATGCTTCTGTTTTGCGTATTTGTACACATACGTTGAGTCTAGATCGTTAAATGATTGTGCCTATATAGTTTTTTAGAAATTTTGGTAAAATAACTTCGATTTTATGCAACTATTTCTTATTTTATTCCATTTTGTTTGTTCCTCTTTTTTGTTTTGGTATTTATCCCAAACCAGTTGGTTTTTCCAATAAGAATACAAGGGTTGCCATAATCTTTAACAATATGGCTACTTACCGTAACTCACCACTGAAAAACAAAATGTAAAGTTAACCTCAAATTAACTTTCAATTACGATTAAGTTATCTTATAGTTAACTACCCACTTAAAAACTGGCCATTAATGATTACTGGTGAGATGCTATCTGCTCAGACTTTTCTTGCGACATCACCCAACATTCGTGGTGAGTTGGTATAATGTAGCTTTTCAACTTGAAACCACCGCATACTTTTAGGCGTAATTAGCAGTAGGTAATCAGGCCGTAATATTCATCACAAACTGTTCGTTTACATTCCAATGTTATTTGAACATAAATGTTAGTTAAGCGAAACATGTAAAGAATTTCTCGTAACAACATACTGAGAGACTTATACTCAGAGACATTCTCCCTCGTACAAACAATAGATATAGATAGGATCCCCTTCCGACTACCATTAGCAGTGGCATACCATGAACTCCGAGTCACAACGTCTGACCCCATATTCTGGCAGAACATGTCGGCCACATGTTTTATGTGATATGAATCAAAGAGTCCAATGGCTCATAAAATACACCAAATCGTTGTTTTATCTGAGTATAATGGTAGAACTTGTGGCCGTCGTTGGTGCAATGGTTAGTGTGCGCGGCTCTTGTACATGAGATCCTGGGTTCGAACCCAGCTCTGACCGCCTTCAAAAAATTTCTTTTGACGGCGGTCACCTCGCATAGTGACGGCGACACTATCGAGTATATAGCCATGAAAAAGCTTCTCAAAATACCGTTCGGAATCGGTGTAAAACTGTAGGTCCCAATCAGTGAGTGAAAACTGGAAAGCGCACAGTTCAGCGATTGTGAGAAGTTCTCCCCGGGCCCTTCATGGGATGTAATGGGAAACCATTTATTTTTTTATTATAATGGTAGCACTTGGGCCTCTTCGGGTTGCTCTTCAAACTAAATACGGTAATTTTGCATATTGGCATAGCCATTGAGCCACAAATGGACCTGATCGCACCACAAAAGTTTATTCGAAAGTTTATTCTCCAAGGGTTTCAAGAGGTCAAAGAATGAAATGGTGCTGAGATAGGTTTTTCCATGATGAAATGTCAAACACAACTGAAGAAAAATACCAAGAAACCAATCGGCAACACTACTAGGTATGTCAGCAGAGATAAACCTCAAGGGAGGTATTTGTGGAACCTTGCGCTGTATGCAATTCTATTTATCTTGGAAAATATATATATGTACATTCTCCAGGATAACTTAACGTTTTTGATCGAATGCTACGATTTTGATCGAATAGGCTCCACCTATTGAGCAATGTCAAATAGAATTCAGAGAATGACTGCGTTGTGTGGCACGGGTGACCTGTATAAGTACTCTACGCCCACTCATGCACTGAGCGTAAGGTTACATTTTCTGCCATCAGATTTAGGCAACTATTTCAATGATACAGGATACGATTCGATCATGGAACAATTTTGGATAATGTTCAAAATAATACTACTATAATACTACATAGTCTTGTGACGACAGTTGAAAATCGGTAGTTTTGTAGACGGAAACCCCCGAAGGAGGTTATGCATGAGTGTTCCAGAGTAGGTTCCGCTTTATATGTACGTATGGCGAGAATGTAAGTACAATTGTCTGTCGGGCGGTAAATGCAATTTTATTGCAATTCCCTTATTTTTAATAATTTGAACTTATACAAATATATTATGAAAAATAATATTGGGTATTTGATTGACCTCGCTTATCGCTCTACCTCCAACGTCCCTATTATGATAATTTTGTTCTATGCTGTTAACACGTCCACCGCCCTGAATCAAATGTAGGTCCTGGAATTGAGTTCCTTTAGGGATCACTTAGAACTAAAGTCTTTGGTGTCTTCATTGTGAAGTGTCCACCAGTACATGTATTACCTTGGCAGTGAGGGTTTCCATGTTGTGACCCATATTCCTGATCTGCGCGCTTTCAGTCGTGCAATTGAAATATTTTCATTTTAATCTGAAATCTTGCAAACAAGTGACCGTTAACGAAATGTACAGTTCAAATCCTTTAAGATAGTCTTAACGAATTACTTGGGTATTCAGTTTTTATGAAATTTTCGTTGCCTTTAGAAGTATGTGCATAAAAATAACGAAAATTTCATGAACCGAAAATTTCGCTCACTGTTCATTTGCTTGGTACTTAAGATCAATTACAGGGTTGTTATGCCAAAGTTATTTCGTACGAAAAAAAATTGTTTGATAATTGTTTGGGACCGGAATTTAGACATTTCCATAATTTTAACAACCAAAAGTAATACCACATGCGTTAAAAATAAAATAGTGCGTAGAGGAATTATAAATGAAATATTTGTAAGGTATATCAAAGATAGGTTGTAACTCCCCGCGACATAATTTCCCGTTTGGAGACAAATAACAAAATTTCTTACGAAAATTTCCCAAGAACTGAGTACGGGGCTTATCCCCGTAAAATAGGTGATCGTACTTTTTTGTAGCTTTTATGTTTTTCTGTGGTTCAATAAATTTTTTCAGTGTAGAAAAAATTAAAATTAAGTGAAATTGATAATTAAGTGGAATTTGATATTTAAAATGAAGTTGCGTAAATAAATATAGTTATATAGTGAAAGATTATCTCATATTTGGCGAAAGAATCTGATTACTGGCAATTATTAGGAAATCTTGTCCGGCCCGGCTCCAATGTAATGCTGCAATAAAAGTAGACGACGGCGCAGATCGTATGCGAACAAAACAGATTTGACAGACATTAGATGAGATCTATGAAACTTATATCTCTACCTATTATCAGGCTGTTAGGCATGCGGAGAGATTGAAGGTCGGAACTGGTGAATTTTAATGTGAGATCCTACTTTTTTTTTAGAAACCTGCCAACATTTTGAGATTTTTTTAAAGAAAATAAATGTTATCCGATTTGTCTTGGTATTCCGTGGTATTTAAAATGTATAAGTGAGTCGCAACACCTATTGTTAATTTCGGGTCACAAATGTGATGTCACAGTGAATTGTAAGGAATCCTGTGAGAAAATGGATTTCGAGCTTAAGAATCATTTGTACCGAATCGACCCATCCTCCAAGTCATGAGTTAGGTTGACGTAGCTGTCACTATTGTCCCACTTAGGCTGTGGGCGGATTGGTTCAAATATTTTGCACCGAACAAAATTTTGAAGTTTGCGTGGTGAATTTCTAGTGTCAAAAATTAGACTAGCCCCAGGGCTACTATAAATTTTGACAACGAACTAAATAATGACATTTGTTTAAAAACAAGATGTATTTGGTAAGGTGATAGCATCAACAATGCTGATTGGTTTTGTTTCATTCATTTGTCCAGCGAAAATTGTCAAATGTTGTTTAAACAATTGTGTTTGCATTGCTTAAAATGAAAAATATAAATAAGTAATTTTTAGAGTTTTATTTTCATTTTAAACAGGTCATATTAAAACCAAAGTTTGTTATACAACATCAACATCTGCTGCTCCCACCACCTTATTGAATACATCTTGCTAAACATGGACACAAATGTTGTATTTGTTTCGGTTTTGTTAATTAACAAAAACGTCCTTTGGCTGAACTGCAACTTCACCAATTCTTCCAAAGCCGCAAAAATAAGTTATTTTTTCATTTCAACGCCACCACTTACTGACTTGTCATGTTTTGTGCGGCGACTGAATGTCAAAAATTTGTTAATAATCTGTCAAAATTTCATCACATGAATCCGCACAGCAAAATGACAAAATTGTATCTACCATACCAAAATTTATTCACCCAATTATACCACGGACTAAAAGAGTTCGATCCGCCCACAGCCTTAGTCCAATGAAGATCATTGTATTACAGTGGTAGGCAAAACCCATAGAGTAATCTCATACTAGAGAGAATATTTTGCTCATCTGACGTTTCCTTTCACACCCTTATTGATGCGGTCGGTGCGATAGAGAGATGTTTGACGAATAGTGACATACACCAGGTGGAATTACAATAACTTCTTGTTTTTATTTTTCACGTCGTTTTGGTGAAAAACTGTGAAATTTAAATGTGTTTTAAACTTTTTTATTGACTGTTATTGTTACGATACATTTGTGTTGTATTTAACACAATAATTTTAACACACAAAACGAAATGCCGTTGTTGTTATTTTGTTCGTTGTTTTGAACCATTGCATCTATCTGGTATTAGTACAGCAATTCTTTTCAACATCGAACATAAATATCACACCAGGCCAAATGTCATAAATTCGGCGAGAGAACTATTAGGTCTAGTATAAGTATTAGTCTATGGCAAAACCAAACGCACGCACACAAAAATATTATGTGCTTGTGTGCGGTCGCCTACCAACGCACAAGCAGAGACTGATGCTTTGAATCAAACATAGTTGTTGTGTACATATGAGTTGCCGATCGTGTGTGTGTGTTAAAAATACGATTACTGTCGGCCTCGCGAGGCTATGGGTTGGTTATCACTGCTGTAATACCACGGAACGTCATCTTTCTTTCGCACTGGCATCGATTTTCTTGATTTTGCCACTTTTGTTGATTTTAAAAAGAAATCAAGAAAATTTGCATAATTTCCCATACGTTTTAACAAACGACAAATCAGGTATTTTTTCTTACATGTCTGAGAATCAGGAAAAAGTGCTTGATTTGATTTATGCAACACTGTTTTATCTCACACTATGCGGGAATAGTACGTTTGTTTGCAACCATTTCAATCACGACGCATCGATGTTGTGATTCCACTAGAGACTAGAGCAGATGACTTATTTATTTTTATCATTTCTTAGGTATTTCTTGTTTCTCAAACCTATATTTTTTATACTTTTTTGTTTACTTTTATTCTTGGAATAAATTTGTGCTGAATTTGATTGTGGAAAAATACCAGACAAAGCGAACTGCATATTGTTGTAGCAGGCTTGTTGTGTTTCTTGTCGTAGTAACACAACCTCGTCAATGTGCCTTGACTTTCAATCATATCCTGAAAAAAAAACAATGCGAACACTTCAGATTACGAAATCAAGAAAATATTTTCCAATATATTAATATTAGAAAATATTAGATCCAAGATGAAGTAAGATCCTAGATATTGTCTTCTACTCATACATAAGACCGGCTAGTAGTATAGGAGATGTTCAACGTTCTCGCTCTCCTATTCACCAACATCCAAAATGGAAGCGGGCATGGGTTCGGGAATATACTCCAAATTTCAGGATTTCCACCATACTTCCGAACAACTCTACGGTCTTACAGGCAGAGATGTATGCTATCAACGTTGCCGCAAAACAGATTTTGGAACGGGATTTATCTCCAGATCTCAAAATCTTCGCCCATAGCAGGGCAGCCCTTAAGGCGTTAGACTCAAGAACCACCAAATCATGGACTGAACTGCTTCTTATCCCTAACCCAAATTCAGGCGCACGAAATCACGCTCTGCTGGGTACCGGGACATAGCAACATATACGGCAACGAAATAGCATACGAATGCGCCAGAATGGGCTCCTGTGCACGGGAAGACGCTGCGACCCTGGTCGTGCATATTCCGTTCGTGGAACTGAGGAACCAAGTCGACGAACTGGGAGTAGCATTAACTAAGTCGAGATGGGAATCGGTACAGAACTGTAGGATAGCTCGATCTCTTTGACCGGCCATTGATGGAATGCGTACCAAAGGGCTGCTGTTCCTTGGAAAGAACACACTCAGCACTCTCACAAGAGCCATATCTGGACACTGCGTTATAGGCCATTAGGGTGCACGCATCAAACTTCCATATAAAGACTTCTGCAGAAGCTGTTTAGATGAAGAAGAGGAGGAGTCAGTGCAGCACTTGCTTTGTTCATGTAGAGGACTGCAAGAGTATCGTCTAGCCTTCCTGGGGGGCAGGGTCTTCAAAAACCTCGATGACCTAGCACACGCTCCAATTAAACCCCTCGTCAAATTCATAGAGAAAAACTCGCTAGTTTAGCAGAGCACAAGATATCAACTGAAATTTTGCGCTAGACAGTCTCCTTTAGCTTACCCTCTCTCCTGCATTCTTCCTCTTCTCTACAACTATTCCTTTCTTCTTTCGGCCCACAATGGGCCGAAATTACGGCTTCGGGTGAACTCGTTATTTGTTTTTAACTCAAATGGCGGACTTCCCTTTCAACCTAACATAACCTACCCCAGGCGGTGATGACCCAGTCAAAGGTCAACTTCTCCGATTGACATAACTTCTGCTTGAAATACACTACAACTGTATGGTAGCCTTTGTGCAAGGTGATCAAAGTGTGAAGTCTGTACTTTTGTACGGTTGTACTCTTGCAACTTGACCAAGCTCACAATGAAGAAGGTCGAAACGTTTGCCAAGGATGGTGGTTCCGCGGCGGATATAGGTGATCAAAGTGTGAAGTCTGTACTTTTGTACGGTTGTACTACTTGCAGCTTGATCAAGCTCAAAATGAAGAAGGTCGAAACGTTTGCCAATCGTTGTCTGAGACATATACTCCGTATCTACTGGCCCAAGACAATTTCTAATGAAGTACTCAGGCAACGAGGCAGTCGGTGGTGCAAGGGATAGTGTGCGCGGCTCTTGTGCATGAGAACGTGGGTTCGATCCCTGCACTGACCTTCTTACATTTCCTTAGACGACGGCCACCTCGCTTAGTGATGTCGACACTTCCGAGTCCTTAGCCGTGAATAAGCTAATACGGTTCGAAACAGGTGTAAAAATGTGGGTCCCAGTCAATGTATGAAAAATTAGAAAGTGCACAGCTACTGGTTGGGAGAAACTCTCCCCAATCCCTTCATAGGATGTAATGGGAAACGTATTTTTTTTACTCAGGCAACATACATATAATGTCCTCTTGAATTGGATATACGTAGAAGGAAATGGACTTGGATTGGCAATAAACTTAGGCGCCCAACATCAGATAGTGCGGCACTTGAATAGAACCCTCAGGGGTATCGAAGGCCAGAAAGGCCACCAAATATATGGAAGTAGTGCCTGGAAAAGGGATACTCGACTAACATGGAACCAAATTAAATCACTTGCCAGAGACAGAAATAGATGAAGGGAATTCATTGACGCCCTATGTTCTTCGTGAATCTTGTTTTCGGTATTTCCCTGTACTGCAATTGCCGAGCCGGCAGCATATGCTACGACTGCCAGCAAAGTACTTTGCGGTGCTAAATTCCAGAGAAGTTGAGATAAGACTGCCCCTTAGGGGTTTCTCTATTCACATCTCGAGTTACAGTCCTGTGGCCCAGGGACAAAGATATGTGCCTTCGCTTAAGTAATTCATAGAATAAATTAATAACCCCTTGGTCAACATATAGTGCTGATAATGCAGATTTTATCGATTTCCGTAAAACGTTGTTAAAGGCACGATCAATATCAACAAATCGTCGCTGCGCTAGCGGAAAGGGTTCCTGAGAAGTTCCTATGGTCGTTCTATGATATGTCATCCCGATAAAGCCTTTTGAACTAATATATGATCATTTATTTCTGACTGAATTCTACATTGTATTCGGTTCATCTTACGCGAATTTAGGATTACTTAGTGCAGCTCCTATAAAGGTTTAGAAACCATGGCGCAGAAAAGTGTAGTCCACATAGCAATTCCAATGGTGCTATTCCGTCTAGAGCAGGATATTTGAAGGGCTTAAAACTTGATTTTCCCGGTGTAGTGCTTCAATACCTCGCAGTCATACCAGTATGAAAACGAAGTTGATAAAGGTGAAAGCCCAAATCAGAATTTTTCTTCTATAACGCCTTCAAATTTGTTCTTTATCACTATGACTAGAAACTGTGTAAAGTCTAAGCTTGTTGGACTTTAGACTGTTCAGAATATCTGAACAGTTTCTATTTATTTAAGTTTAACTTGACAGCCCTAAGAACAGTCTGACTATCTATAAAAATATTGTCTAGTCACGTTCGGATGATCCCAGTTTAGGATGATCTTCGGCCGCTTTCACTATGGCTGGAATACCAGACCGTAATGGGAAGGCTTTTGTTTGATCTCAGCAAAAACATAGAAGAACTAAAAGTATGCAGATCCCTTAGTATCCTGTTAATTATTAAATCTTGTGAGAACAGATGAAAACGATCCAAAAAAACCGCAGAGAGGCAGACTTATACTCCGGTAAAATAATTTATATTCTGTCAACGTGAAGCGTGCTTGTTGCTATTAGTCACAGTTTCATCATAATCTTAATTTGTTCGATATAGACAACCAGAATCAAAGCTACTTTTTAAAATGTTTGCATTCAAACAGTTTTCATTGTTTCACCAAATTGCATTTTTCAAAGTTGCGTACATTTCGTAAATAAACCTATTCCTAGTGATTTTACTCTTTTAAATGTCTGCCTTAGACAGACATACAAATATGTACATACATATGTAATTTTACATTATTTATGATATGTGCGTAATCGAATGTTGTAGTACTTTATCTACGAGTTTAACAACAACAACTACAACAACAGTACAAGCAAAACATGAATTGAAAATTGTTATTTATGGCAATAATGTTGGGCTTTCCAAGCGAATTTGCAGGCACTTGTAGTGCCACACGGCAGTTAGAGAGGTACGCTACAACCCTGGTTCAAATAATTTAAAAATCAACAGGTGAGGGTAATGTACAGAAGCTGCAAGTGCAGAATTGTTAAAATCATCCCATCTTTCTCTCTTAAGCCACGCAAATGTTCGTAAGAAATTTCGCAATTTATCTCCACACGGAAATTTTTGCTATGCAGAGTTTTTTGGAGAGAGTCTCTGATTTACCATGCAAATAATTCCATTTATAATTCCTCTACGCACTCCGTTATATTTGTAACACGCGTGGTGTTACTCCTGATTGTTATAATTATCGAAATGTCAAAATTTCGGTCACAAACAATTGTTTTCGTACGAGATAACTATGGCGTAACAACCCTGCCATTGATTTTACCTACGAAAGTTTCGCAACGAGCTGAGTACCTAGAATTTTTCGCTATTTGTTATACACGTACTTCTTGTGGCAATGAAAATTTCATAAAAACTGAATACCGGGCTTTAACAAAAAATCGTAACAAAACATAATTCAAAAATAACAAGCCTGTGTTAGATAACACGGGCGCATAGGTCAGACGTAGAATACGTTAGTGATTTTGCAATTAAAATATATGAATTAAATATAATTTTTGATAAATGATTTAAATCTATTTATGAATTTATTTTTTAGTTTGTGTGCTCGAAGACTGTATGCCATATGTTTAAGGATGAAACTACATATATCTAGTTTAACGTATTACATTATAGCGACATCTTCATTTGAAGTACAGCTACAAACAATACATTTTATGATATGGCAGCACAATAGATTAGCTGCTTTCCAACTACTTCCCAATGTATTCACAGAAATGTGTTTAGGAAAAACGCCATTGATATAGTGAGCGTATACATCATAGAGTAAATTTATAGTAGAGCCGCCATTTGTCTCATTTGACGTTTCCTTTCACACTCTTCGTGATGCGGTCGGTGTGATAGAGAGATGTTTGACGAAAAGTGATATACACCAGGTGGAATTACAATAACTTCTTGCCTTAATTTTTCATGCCATTTTGGTGAAAAACTGTGAAATTTAAATGTGTTTTAAACTTTTTTATTGACTGTTATTGTTAGCATACATTTGTGTTGTATTTAATACATTAATTTTAACACACAAAACGAAATGCCGTTGTTGTTATTTTGTTCGTTGTTTTGAACCATTGCCTCTATCTGGTATTAGTAAAGCAATTCTTTTCAACATCAAACGTATACATCACACGAGGACAAATGTCAGAAATTTGGTGAGTGAAAGATTTTCTCTACCCATATTTACTCTATGGTATACATCGCCAATCCTTTGTATTAATGTACATACACACACATTTACACGCTGCTCGCAGAAGTAAACAAACGACAGCAAAGATCTGTAAACTTTCAAGCACACACAAGTGTCCACGCTCCCCTCCCTTCATTTTATGTTCCCCACCAAACAACGAACTAATAACCAACCGATCCAACAAAACGAAATGTACACACACACACATTTACACGCTGCTCGATACATAAACACAGCACAGCAAAGCCAAAATCATTTGATTTCACAACAACAACAAAAACAACAGCGGTATTTACAAACCAACAACAACAGCGGCATGTACAAAAAAAGTCTAAAATATGCTCTTAAATATTTATTTCCGTAACTACATAAAACTTTTATATATAGACATATAATTTTTTTAATGTAATTCGAAACAAAACATATTACCAAAACTGAGTAACATACTTATAAAAATTGCTAAAATATGTTTTAATATTTAAGTAAAAGTGGGTGAAAGTTGACAAACATTTTCTCAAAATTTTGTGCTCCAGATCAACACCCCTACCTTACCGTATAACGTATTCTACGTTAAAATGAATGTTGTGAATAAATGCATTTGCAAGCTTATATTAGTCGTGTTTTGGTTACAAGCAAGCGATTGCCGCTTGCTAAGTTGCAAAGAAAACGGCAATTTAGCGATAAGTCATTTTATTGAAACATATGAATAAGTGTTGAAAACGGTAAAAGATGTCAAAAAAATGTTGTCTAAACTTAGCGAAAATAATTCTCGTCGCTAAGTTCTCGCTAAGTCTTCGCTAAGTACTTCATACAAAACAAGCGAATATATAAGCAAGCGGTGTAACTAAAACACGCTTATTATGTGGTAACGAATACGGCATTTATAACCGACCAAGATTAGCGCATTTCGAAGGTTAACTCCTTTAACCCATGCAACCTAGAAGATTAGTATTACAATTGTAATCTGTAAAAACTGAAGTTTAATTTGTAACCGTATTATAAATTGGTATACATTTTGATGCAACACTGTTAATTACAAACAAAAAGGATGTACAATTAGAGAAGAAAACCCCGCGCAATTTGGCAACCCTAGTAGAAGAGAACCAAAAAAGTCGACGCGATTCACTCAAACGCATTTCTTTCCCGCGTCGTAACTGGATTATTTCCTACTGTTTACATACATTTTATTTAAATATGGTTGGAATTTCTATAGTTAGATACAATAACATCATCAGAAAACTGCTCGTGTATTGAAATATTTAACGAAGAGAGTAAGAGAGAGAGCAGAGAAACGACGCGCTTCACTTGTTTTCTTTGTTGGTATTTCACTCCATGAGTAAATTTTCTTCTCTATACCATAGTTGCTTTATGTTACAAAAAAAAATTACAACCATAATAAAATCATACACAAAAAATCCAGTGTTTGACAGACGGAAGCCGATCGAAAATTATCCGCCAAAACCAATAGCCGCCGTTTTAATTTTTCTGTTGTGCCGCCGTCTCCGATAATTTTGCCTTGGTCGGAGTTGGTCTAAGCACGAAGGTGCCACCTGAAATGCCAATTTAATCTCAAATTAGGTGGTGTAAACGGCAAAGATAAGACAACAAGGTTATCGCTAACCTGGCCGCGATAAACTGCGGTGTAAATGCGGCATTACTCTCGTAATTGGATAATAGCGTTGTCTGTCAACATGGCTTTCTTTTCTTTCTCATTCAGCGGAATCAGGGTTTAGTGGTTCTCTTTTAATCTTACACTCATCAGCTGTTTTTCACAGCAGTTTGCAGGAGTTACATATGTCACATTCAGCGTTGCCATATTCATATTTTCAATCAGTTTAACTTCTTATGACATGACATTTTAAATTTAGGGAATCCTCTAAGTCGCTGAAGATCACTTAAAATTTTAGCTACATACTTGTTTTCACCCGTCATCAATACTAGTAGAGAATTTGTACATAATACATAATGGTCTGACTATTTTTGGTTTAATGTGCAACAAGTTAAGATTGATCAAACACAACATTTAAAAACTTATCTTTTATCTATTGTTACACATTTTTGTTTGCTTTTAAATAAAAAAAAACCCCAACCAGCTAACATGTTAACTAATAAATTATTTTCGTAATTTTAACACAACAAATATACCCAAAGCCACTAGTAGAACTACAAAGCCCAAGGAACTTATTAACGTCAGGGATTTGGATTGGGATCCAATGTCATTCATAAAATTATCATCTCCAGACAGCTGAGTTTCTTCAGGCATTACAACTTTAAATGATATCTTTGATATCTCTGATATTTCGGTATTATTCTTTGGGAAAGTAGCTGATTCCCGTTTGCGCCTTCTTAAACTACCTGCCACGGAACATTGTTCCTCATGGACTTGGCACTCGTTGTAATCTATACATCCGGTTATACGCATGGACATAATCAATTCATCGCCACTTCTCATGCCTTGAAACATGACCGCCTTGAAGGGTAATTTATAGCCCAGAGGAGCATCACGTGAGGGCGCTTGGGTGCATATACCTTTCATGGAAGGATTCAGACATCCAAGAGGGGTAATGAGATTCACATTGTTGAGTACTTCTCCTGAAGGCGAGATACGTTGGAGGCTAACATCGGTGAGTTTGGTATAATTCCAACCTAGTGGGGAAAAAGAGAAAAGATTTAATGAAATTGAATTTAGAAAGAGAGAGAAATAGACATGGAAGTAAGAAGCAAATGAAATAAATAAATAAATATTTTTCTATTACATTCCATGAAGGGGAGACTTTCGCACAATCAATGATCCTTGCGCTTCCCAGTTTTATACACATTGATGGGGACCTACAGTTTTACCCCTGTTCCGATCGGATTTTTTGAGAAACCTTTTCGTGGCTAATTACTTGATTATGTCGGCGTAATTAAGCAAGATGGCCTTCGCCGAAACAAATGAAAGATGTTCAGAGCGAGGATCAAACCCACGTTCTCATGCACAAGAGCCGCGCACACTACCATTGCACCACCGACGGCCACGAAGGCAGACACACTTTTAGTTCAAGTATCTGAAGCATTGCGCAACATTAAGGAGCTGTTCTGACCACGTTACATTTCCTTCGATGACAGCCACCTCGCTTAGTGATGGCGACACTATCGAGTACTTAGCCATGAAAAAGCTTCTCAAAATAGCGTTCGGAACCGGTGTAAAACTGTAGGTCCCAATCAGTAAGTGAACAATTAGAAAGCTCTCTCCAATCCCTTCATGGGACGTAATGGGCAACTGTATCTTTTTTTTAAAAGAAAAACATCGGATTGAGGGGTCTCGGATGTCGTACACTGCCGGCAATAACTTTTTATAGTTGTCATTTACATGAATTTTTGTCAATCTTGAGTATGAGTTTCGATTAGTTTGAGAACAGTTTTCGATTACATGCTCAAAGTGCGTCTTGACTAGACCGTCGCATTGTTATTCACAAGCTTGTAACGGGTGTTTTTTTTAGCTGCATGAGAACTATCGATATCGATAACTATGGTTTCACAGCTGAGAATGTCAAACTGTGTTGACATTTCTGTTCAGTTAGGTTTGGCAAGTCATCATGAATCGTTTAACGCTGCAACAACGCTTCCAAATTGTGGAAATTTATTTTGAAAAAAATAAATCTGTTCACGAAGTTCATACAGCACTTCGTCAATTTTACGGTTAACATAATCGGCATATTGAGCAAACAATTCGTGCAGTTATTGATCATTTGGAGCAAAGACAGTACTCAAACCGTTAACGATTCACCATTACACCCAAAGACTAATACATACATAGATACTTTTATTCACTCATCTGACGTTTCATTTCACACTCTTCGTCGTAGGTTTGTGGAAATGACAGAATTTAAAATTAAATTAAACCCGGTGGAGTTACAAAATATGTTCACATAACTTTTTCATGACGTTTTGGTGTAGAACTGAAAAATTTAAATGTATTTTGCACATTTTTGTTGACTTTTATCGTTGGTATACATTAGTATTGTATTTAACACAACTAGTTTGCCACAAAAACACGAAATTCGGTTGTTGTTCCATTGTTGGACGTTGTTTACTATTGCCTCTATCTGGTATTATTGAACCCATGTTTTCCACCATCCAATGTTTACTATGACGTTTAATTTATTGAGAGAATAAAAGTATCTATGTATGTATTAGTCTATGATTACACCCATTAAAATTAACTGTTTGGTGCGGTTTACACACTGGCTGCATCCTCGGTCCTTACTTCTTTCGACATGAGCAAGGCGCTGCCGTTACGCTGACTGGCGAGCGCTATCGAGCCACGCTGACTGAATTTTTGTTTCTAAAAATTAATCAGCTAAACATTAACAACATTTGGTTCCAACAAGATCACGCAACTTGCCATACAGCGCGCTTAACAATCGATTTATTGCAAAATAAATTTGGTGACAACTTTATTTCCAGAAGTGGTCCTGTTCACTCACTGGCTCCCCCTTTCGTGCGATTTAACGTCTGTGGATTATGGGGCTATGTTAAGGCATTGGCTTATGCCGACAAACCACCAACTGTTGAAGCATTGGAAGCCAATATTCAAGCCACCATTGACGCCATACGGACAGATTTATTGGAAAAAGTAGTCAAATATTGGACTGATCGAATGGACCATGTAACTCGTAGCCGCGGCGGACATAGGGCGGAAATAATTTTTAAAAAATAAATGTCATGAAATTATGTACCAGATTTCTGTCTTGTATTATCATTTTATTTTCGTTATTTTCGTATCGATTTCAAATTCAAATTGTTGTGTGATGTACACATATCCATATGTATTTTAAAATGGGTTCCACATTTATATTTTAAAATGAACACACATATACTTTAAAATGAAAACGTAATCACGTATTAGAAGATAAAGGGTTGCGCATTTGAAAAAAATAATTCTTTCCACTTATTATGTTTTTTATTTTAACAAACTCGTCGTTTTAAAATACAATCACTGTTTTCGATAACATTTGCTAACTTTATCGTTGATGTTTCCATCACTATCTGGCTGACGAAATATTTTGGTAAACTTATATCGGATCAGTGAACTACATTATCAAATATGGCATGCCTAAGCTCAGGAATGCCTAATGTGTGGTCCGCATAAGAGGCTTATCGTGATCGAGAACTTTATGTCTGGCTCATTAATATTTTTTTGCAAGAACGATAGTAACGCGAACAACAGCGATTGGACTCTTGATATCGAGAAAACAACACAAAAAGTGTCAGTGTTAGCTGATGCGGAAAGCCATGCTCAGAATTGTCAAACATGTTGTACGCTTTAAACTGACCAAAATACTACCTTATGTTATTTCGAAAGGTGTCGATAAATGAATTAACATCAAATCTTAAGCGACTTTCAGACTGATATTAAACTTCGATATGTCGTCGTTATAATGCAACTAACATCAGTGCCTTCAAGATCGTCAAAAATAGTTCCCTAAAATTTTGAGACTACGATATTCACTTACCATCTCCCGTCAATACATGAGCCCTCAATAGCAAATCTTCTCCCAACTGTACAGCTTCATTGTTCTTCAACTGACGACCATAACCTTGCGAAGTTTTTCGCAAGATCTCCACATGAGTACGAAACGAGTTTTGTGTACCACCCTTGGCATAAGTACCAGTACTCCGAGCTTGTCTACAAATTGCCAAATTATAACATAAACAATATATTTTTCAAGGAAACGAATATAGTATTACAACTTACACATCACTTGCCACGCCCATTTTCAAGGCGTGCGTCTTCACAGCCACACGACTTTGAGATTTACAGTGTAATGTCAATATATTATCGGAACCAGTACGCATTCCGCGTAATGCTAGGAAACGCAAACGCAAACAAAGATCTGTGCCACATTGTTGAACCCCGCAAGTGGCGAAATCTTCGCCAGCTATATCAACTACCACATAACTTTTGTGCAACTTCAGTTCACAACGTTTATCACTGGAATCGTTGTCAACTGTAGGAGTTGCTCCTATAAAACTATCCACCTTAAGAACGGACCGAAAGTAGCCACCTTGATTTGACTGTTGCAAGCAGCGCATTTCATGTACCCTTAAACGTAGAGGTGGTAAGGAAGGATCTGTATTTTGTATAACAGTTTGTTCTTGCTGTTGTTGTGCCGGGGCTACTGGTAAATATACGGGCGCTGGGGTGGATGGTCTATAAAAGGGCGGGTCTTCCTGTGGTACAACAGAGGCAGGTACATTGTAGTCATAACCATTTGGCGGCGGCGCTGCGAAGGGGGGTTTTACTATCTCATCATTGTCAACGGGCGGCGGGAAAATGGGATTAGTATTAATGGGCGGATGAAATACTGGAGGAGTGTCTTCGACTACTATGGGTCTGGGATTTTGGGTAGTGGTGCTGGTTGTTGTTGGTTTATTATAGTGGTAGCCGGGAAAAGGGTTGTGGTGATCTCTGGGAAAAAGAAAAACGGTATATTTCATCTTAAAATATAAGTTATGAAGACCACACGGTTGTTAACGGTTGTTAGAAAGACCATTAGATATCGGTGACATTTATTGTCGTTATAAGTCCAGTGCTAATGTCAACCAATAATGTAGTCGCTGTTGTTCATATCGACTAACTTGCTTGAAAACAATTTTGGTTATACTTGTTCAATTTCATGAGCCAGGGAAAAACTTATCGACTAAACTCATGTTAATGGCAAGTCTGTGACGCGCATTAAAATTTTTTTGATAACTAGTTTAAAATTTTTATAAGAATGTTTCCATTTTAATGACGTACTATAAATAATATGTTTTTCGATTGCAAAAATCGATAAAGCAAAAATTTTCGCTCGATGAAAGCAAAAATTGTCGTTTCTTTAAAAAGGTCGTGGAAATTATTCTACAATAAATGTATATTTTCGATAATTATTAGTAATCATTAAAAATAGTTCTTTGATTACACTTCTAAAAGATAACTTTTATCGATCTTATATCTAAGCGAACCACAGACTTTTCATTCATAAGCATGAACATCAGCTATCGTTGATGTTTATTGTCGGTTTACCGCCCTGCTTGATACTAAAGAAAAATAAGAACATAATCCAAGTTGTTCACATCACTGTCATGTTTACAAAACTTTTTGATAATATTTTTTCAAATTCATCAGCCAGATAAAAAGTTATCGACCAAGTTCATGCTCATGAATGACAAATCTGTGATTCGCTTTATGCAGCTTTACAAAACATATTTACTTAAGCGAACCACAGACTTGTCATTCATGAGCATGAACATCAGCTATCATTGATGTTAATTGTCGGTTTACCGCCCCTCTTGATGTCAAATAACAATGTAATCAAAGTTGTTCGCATCACTATCATGTTTACAACATTTTTTGGTAATATTTTTTCAAATTCATCAGCTAGATAAATAGTTATCGACCAAGCTCATGCTCATGAATGAATAGTCTGTTGTTCGCTTAAGAGTAATACATGTTTGCCTTACGTAAAGCGAACCACAGACGTGTCAAGCGAACTACAGACTTGTCATTAATGAGCATGAGCTTAAAAAATATTACCAAAAAATATTGTGAACATGATAATGATGCGAACAATTTCGATTACATTCTTATTTGGTATATTCTTATATTTCCCTAATTTGTGTGCATGCCCCGACAGAAGATAAAAATGATGATGCCAAAGACATATTCTATGAGCTCCTAGAGGAAACGTATGACCGCTGCCCTGGCCATGACATTAAGATTGTGCTAGGAGATTTTAATGCTAAAGTAGGCAGCGGGAATGTGTTTCATCCAACTATTGGCAATTTCAGTCTACATGCCGACAGTTCCGAAAGCGGTATGAGACTGATTGACTTTGCTGCGGCAAAAAACATGGTCATTATTGGTACAAGATTCCAGCATAAAGACATCCAGAAGTCTACTTGGGTATCCCCTGATCAAAGAACGATGAACCAAATTGATCAAGTGGTAATTGATGGAAGGCACTCATCCAGTGTAATGGACGTACGAGTGATCAGAGGAGCTAACATCGATTCTGATCACTACCTGGTAGCAGCAAAGGTTCGCACAAGATTAAGTAGAGCGAAAATCGTACGAAACCAGACGCAGAGGAAGCTGGACATCGGAAAGCTGCAATTACCAGAGGTAGCCACAGCCTACTCAAGGAAGCTATCGATACTTTTGGCACAGAACCCACCCCCTCCCGATAACGATCCTGAATCGCAGTGGAAACCCATTTCCGACTCTATAAAAACTGCCGCAACAACCGTACTTGTGTTTGAAAAACCGCTTCGCAACAAACCATGGTACGATGAAGAGTGTCGCATTGCAAATGATGAAAAGAACGCTGCACGCATGTCAATGCTTCAGTCAATTGCAACGCGAGCTGCGACTGAGCGGTATAGGGAGAAAGGAAAGGAGGTAAACCGTCTCTTTAGGCGTAAGAAACGGCAGTGGAGAAAGCGCGAGAGTGAGAAAATTGAGACATACAGAAGGAAGAACGAAGCCCGAAAATTCTACCAAAAAGTCAAAAATGGAACTAATAGACATGGTTCAGGGCCCCCCTTCTGTAAAGACAAGGGCGGAAATCTCATCGCAGATGTGCAGAGTATGTTGGGAATATGAAGAGATCATTTCTCTGCGCTATTGGTACCTGAGGTATCCAATGACGAGACAATCGATCTAAATTTGGACGACGACGTCGATAGCCCCCCTCCTAACCAAGACGAGGTCAGAACAGCTATTGCCCGGCTTAAGAACAATAAAGCCGCAGAAGCCGATGGATTACCGGTGGAGCTGTTAAGGCTGGCGGCGATGAGCTGATAAGGTGCATGCATCAGCTCATTAGCAAAATTTGGTTAGATGAATGCATGCCCGGCGATTGGAGTCTCAGTGTACTATGTCCCATATTTAAAAAAGGTGACCCGAGTATCTGTGCCAACTACCGTTGGAATAAGCCTTTTATCCATATCATATAAGGTTCAATCAAGCATAATTTGCGAAAGACTAAAATCAATTATCACTGACCCGATTGGACCATACCAGTGTGGCTTTAGGCCTGGAAAAACCAATCGACACATATCACCTATTTGTCGATTATAAGGCGGCCTTCGACAGCCCGATACAGGAGAAACTCAACGAACCAATGTCTAAGCTTGGTATTCCTGCAAAACTCATACGCCTTTGCAGGATGACCTTGACGAACACCAAATCCGCAGTGAAAGTTGGTAAGGATCTTACCGAACCTTTCGAAACTAAGCGAGGCCTCAAACAAGGTGACACCCTATCGTGCGATCTCTTTAACATCTTAATGGAGATCATTATGAGAAAAGCTGCTGCCAACATGAATAAAATCATCAGCAGCAAAAGTCACATGCTGCTCGTGTATGTTGATAATATAGATATGATTGGACGCACAGATAGTGAAGTTACTGCGGTTTTTTCGAGAATTGAGAAGGAGTCAGGAAAAGTGGGTCTGATGGTAAATGAGGATAAGACAAAATTAATGGTTTCAACGGGCAGGGCCTCCGCGCGATTAGACCAAAGCGTGAACGTTGATAACCGTTAGAATTTCGAGGTGGTAGACGAATTTATATACCTCGGATCTGCCGTAAACAAAAACAACAACGTCAGCCTTGAGATCAAGCAAAGAATTGTGCTTGCGAATAGATGTTATTTTGGGCTAAGCAAGCACTTTAGAGATAAAGCCCTCTCTCGAGTAACAAAAGTCCAGCTGTGCCAGACTCTCATTCAACCTGTCTTGCTTTATGGCGCAGAATCCTGGGTCCTATCGCAAGCAGACGAAACATCTGTAGGAGTCTTCGAGAGAAAATTACTCCGAAAAATGTATGGCCCTATAGTGCACATCGGCGAGTATCGGCGACGCATGAATCATGAGCTGTATGAGCTTTTTCCTGACATTGACATAGTTAAGCGGATCAAGATAACGCGATTGCGCAAGACTAAAAATAGGAAGACCAAGACTCCGCTGGAAGGATCAGGTTGACGAATCCCTGCGTACACTTGGTATTGCCAACTGGAGAGATAAGGAAAAAGATCGAACTGGTTGGCGAAATATGTTATCTTCGTTTTATAAGGTCCCTGACCCCTCAGGTTTGTACGTAACAGGATAAGTAAGTAAGAATGAGATGGAATTTCTACCTGTTCAAAAACATGTTATAATTTTCCCTTAGAAAGTTTGAAAACTTACCCTGGGTGTGGACTTTCGTAATTGGGTCTCTCTTCCGTTGGCGGCAGATATTGTTTCTTCACTGGTATAAATTGTCTGTCATCGTTAGCATTACGATTTTCTACGATTTCCGGCAAAATAAATTCAGTTGTACTGGGCACAATTGGAGCTACAGGAGCTGGGGTAACCGCTGGCGCAGGTCCCACAGGATAGGGATAACCACCTACTGGTGCCACAGGTGGAGCACCATATAATCCTTGCAGAGGTGGTTGAAAAGCAATCGGTAATGGATGTTGCTGCTGCTGCAATTGTTGTGGTATATGATGATGATGTTGAAAATAACTGACGTCGGGTGCGAAGAAATGTGAAACATCTGCGGTGGTATAATGAAGCAAAATTAAAGTAACTGCTACTAATCCCTTTGATCTAGTCATCTTGCTGGTGGTTGAGTGACTGAGTGACGATTTTTGGATATCTGTTATTTTTATAAATTTGAAATTTAATACAATATTTCGAAATTTAAAGAAATTGCTAAAACAATTTATGGCCAAACCGTGATGATACCCATGTATATGAAGTATGTACATATATGTTGTCATAGGTGGACGTAGTTTTACTTTTACGTGTTGTTCCCGCTGGGTGTTCACGCCTTTCGTGTTCTTGTGACATTACACCACTTTCCTCCTCGGTCACGTTTAGGTATTTTCAATCGAATGACATTTCTAGGCAAGAGTTTATGGTAAATACTTTTATTTATTGATACAGGTCAGTGTATATTATAACGAAAACGAAGTACGTACGATCAATTGTAATTATGAAATCATTTAGAATTAAATTCAGGTCTTTAACGTTATTTTTTGCTTCTATAGTTTTCCAATATGGCATCTTAATGATCTAGTGTATAAAGACATTTTCATTTTTCAAACACATCATTAGGCATTTACCACCCGTGGTTAAATAAACTCAATTGCTTTTGTGAACGAGTACTGTGGCCGACAATCAGACGAAATGATAGCCTATGGTTGGACGGACTTTTACTGCAGGCATTTGAACAGAATCCATTGCGATTAATGTTTGTATAAATTGCTTTTTATATCAATTTATTTATATTTATATATAGTAATAATGAAAATGCCGCATTAAATCAACTATAGGTTGGAACGGGGGATATTTATGGATAACTTGTCATACAAATCATTATTTTCAAATGGCATTTTGATAACATTAATATGTGAGAATACATTGTACGAAAACAGATACAACAATAAAATGGAAACAGAAGGAGAGGGAGGAAAAATCATGTACGTATATGATGACAACTACTAATGACAGCACATTTTCGATGACATTTTTAACAGCCATAATTCATAAACACACCTGTTTTAAATCTATGACTGTCTGCATTCACTATAATCGTTGTTTGTGCAGAAGACAATGATATACACTGGGAAAAAACATCCTATATTCCAAATGTTTGGAATATAGGATGTTTGAAACAAACTACATTAAAAGCATCGAACAGTATATAAATTCGTTTTCATGAGAAGACTAATTTTCCTAAAAAACTTAACTTGGCAACACTACCATCTAATGTTATCCTTGCTCATGATTTTTGTACCTCAATAAAAACAATCGAATTTTATACATCTTGAAGACGAGATAATAAAATAAATAAATAAATTCGCTGCGCCAGCGAAAAATAATAAAAAAAATGTATTGCACAATTGAAATCCATTTGTATTTATGCATACGCTCACGCAACCCATAGAATAACACATACCATAAAAGCTTTTATTCGCTAAATAAATTAAACGTCATAGGTACGATGGAAAGTAAACATTGGATGGTGGAAAATATGGGTTCAATAATACCAGATAGTGGCAGTAGTATACAGCGATCAACAAAGGAACAACAACCGAATTTCGTGTTTTTGTGGCAAACTAGTTGTGTTAAATACAATACAAATGTATACCAACGATAAAAGTCAACAAAAAAGTTCAAAATATATTTAAATTTTTCAGTTCTACACCAAAACGACATGAAAAAGTAAAGTGAACATATTTTGTAACTCCACCTGGTGTAAGTTAATTTAAAATTCATTTGCTCTCATTTCCACAAACCTACGATGAAGAGTGTGTAATGAAACGTCAGATGAGAGAATAAGTTTATCTATGTATGTGTTATTCTATGACGCAACCCTTCCCTGATATTTGCATCGGCTTCGAAGTTGATGGTACTGACAAAGACAGAGTTGTAGAACAAATGTTCGAAGAAAATTTTAGTTTTTTGGCTTTCCTGAAAAGTTAATAAAAAAACACACACCTGTTTTTGTTGGCGTAGCGATGATATATAAATGGTTTCCCATTACATCCTAGCAAGGAATTGGGGAGAGATTCTCACAACCACTGACTGTGCGCTTTCTAGTTTTATACACACTGATTGGGACCCACAGTTTTTACACCGATTCCGAATGGTATTTTGAGAAGCTTTTTTTTATGGCTAAATAGTCGGTATTGTTGTCGTCACTATGCGAGATGAACACCGTCGAAAGATATTTAAGGTGGTCCGAGCAGGGATCGAACCCATGTTCTTATGCACAAGTGTCGCGCACACTACCATTGCACCAACGACGGCCACATTATCAATTCTAAGCCGATACTTAATAGATTGTGATCTAATGGTAGACATTTGCAACAGCATTATGGTGCGAAGCAAAAATTGCATTAGACAGGGTGGCGCACCAATTGTGCTACAATAAGAAATTCAAATAACTATTTTTTAATCAATGTATTTTTTACTTTTATTGTATAGAAAATTCAATATTATTTTATATATCTTATGGTTCGGTTCAATGCTCATCCATGCATATGCGACTCGTGATCAGAAATGTATGCATTCCGGCCTGAAGTGTTAAAGTCCAGATCGCCTCAATTATTATTTTAATGGACTACTTCAATTCAGTCAAATTCCTTGGTTAACTTTTGTACACCTGTGGCTTGACATGACCCCATAAAAAAAGTCTGGTGCAGTCAGGTCAGATGATCTTGGGGGCCAGCGTAAAGTGGAGTATCTGGATATTAATTTATTTGGGAGTTTTCGTTTCCCCCACTACCGGTCTGGCTATGTGTGCAGTTGCCTCCATCTTGCTGGAACCAAATGCTGTTGAAACAGATGCATCTTTGGCACAGTTCTAGGAAAAAACTCCATCAACATCTTTGAATAACAGTCCCCATTGACAGTTACTGTTACACCGTTTTCTTCAAAGACGTATGGCCCCACAATGCACCTTGATGAAACTGCGACACAACACAGTGACTCGCTCTGGTTGCAGTTCCACTTCATGCAGTACTTCTGGATTAGATTCACTCCATATACGGCAATTTTGCTTGCTTACATTGCCGTTTAGATCAAAATGGCCCTAATAAGACATAAACAAGCAATTTATCAAGTTGTTGTCTTCTTCGACCATTTCAATTATTTTTTGGTAAAATTCCAGGCGAAAAGGCAAATCCAGAGGGTCTAACTTGCTTGTAATTTGGACTTTGTATGGAAATAAGTTTAAGTCATCATAAAATATCCGTTGTAATGACCGTCTGCGTCGATAAGTTTCGAGTCGAAACGCTTGGATTTTCCTGAATTGACGATGCTACAGCCGCGATTGTATATATATCGAATATTGTATATAAAGGGTTTTCAAATAAGGACTTGACAACTTTTTTTTAAAATAAAACGCAAACCATTTGAGATATTTCCAAAACTTTATGATCGACTTGAAATACAATCAAAAAATTTATGAATGGAACTCGACTTCGTTCCTATGGCCACCGCGGGCACGTCGGCAGCGGCGGATTCGTTGCACCCAATTTTCGATGACTCGGTCACACATTTCTATTTCGCGTTCAATGTTGGCTCTGAGTTCTTTCAACGCCGGCGGCTTGATGGCATAGACCAATGATTTGGCGTAGCACCAAAGAAAACAGTCTAAAGGCGTTAAATCGCACGAACGAGGCGGCCAATTGACTGGTCCAGTTCTTGAGATAACACGCTCACCAAACTTACTCTTCAATAAATCGATTGTAACGTGTGCTGTGTGGCTTATGGCACCGTCCTGTTGAAACCACATGTCGTCTTAGTCCATGTTTTCCAATTCGGGCCAAAAATAATCGGTAATCATGGCGCGATAGCGATCGCCATTCACAGTAATGTGACGATCGTTATTGTCGACGAAAAAATATGGCCCAATGACGCCGCCGGCATGCAAACCGCACCAAACAGTTATTTTTTGTGGATGAAGTGATAATTCATTAAGGACATGTGGATTTGCAGCAAACCAATAAATAAAATGAGCTTCGTCACTAAAGATGATTTTGCGATGCCATTCTTCATTTTGGCACATCTTGTCCATAGCCCAATCGGAGAACGTACGTCGCATCCAATGGTCCATCGGCTTCAATTCTTGAGTCAGCTTGATCTTGCGTGGGTGTAAACCACGATCTTTACGCAAAATTCGCCATAAAGTGGTCTTGCCGATGCCCAGTTCTTGAGAACGCCGCGGAATCGACTGATTTGGATCGTTTGTTACGGACTTCTGAGCGGCAGCGATATTTTCGTCACTTCGACCAACCCGTTGACTCACTGGTACGGCACAATGAATATGTAGACTCAAATGTTTGCACTAAACTTGTTATTGCTTGTCTAGTAGGGCGAAAATAACGACCGAAAATTGGAGGTAACGCTCTTAAAGTTGCGGTCACCGACTGCGAATTTCGGTAGTACATTTTTATAATTTGCATACGTTGTTCGTTTACCATGATGAAAATCTTGAGTTTACTGAAAAAAAGGAAAGTAACAGTTAGATGATCAGTCAAATAGTGCGTTCACAAATTAAATTCAAAGTTATCAAGTACCTACTGGAAACCCCATTATATACAATACCTGAACATATGGATCTTTAGGGACCTCTATTTTTTTGAATCACTTTTTAAATTCTCACTGTGCATTGCAATTTACGCACAATCTTATCCATTACCTAGTAGTGACTTTGTCTACTGGTCTTTCTATCTCATTCTTTATTAAGTCTCAAACCACTCATATCTTAAGCGCTGATAAAGCCACAAATGGTTTCAAATCATAATAATAATTTTGAAATTTCAAACTTTACCATTATGGTTTGCCGGAATTTTAATCAAAATTCAAAATGTTTAATAATGTCATAAAATGTGAACACAAATATGTTCGTTTTTCTATTACAACTTAAAGCGGCTTTTTGTACTCGTATTCACCTCGCTGGCTTGTCTGTTTTTTGTTGTTTAAGTTTTTCTTTTAATATGTCTGAATGTGAAATGTGATTTGGTGGAAACTTGTACGATTCTAAATGATTTCAATTTCAAAAAAAAAAAAAATTGCGCAGACTCGTTTTGTCTAACCGATAGTTACTAAAGAGATAATATTTATACGAGTTTAACAGTTTCTAAATATAATTTATTTAGTGCGTTATGTGGCATTTGAAAAATTAATTAATTAACTTTTAATGAACTCAATAGCGAAAATATGTACAAGTGCATTAGAAAATGTTCCACATTTTTGAAATATTTCAAATGTTTAACAAGTTGATGGATTAAGAAAAGATTTAAGTTCATTAGTAAATAGTAAGATAATATTCGAGAAGTTGTTTAAGAAAGTAGCCAGGGATTAGCAATGATCTTATAGTTGTAGTTAACCCGTTATGAAGCGGTTTGCATGTGACGAGGTTTGAATGTTCTTCTTTCAAACTCAGTTTAATCTTCAGTTTAATCTGCATATAAAAACTTATGAGAGGTTTGAGAGCTGATTTATCATACAAAAAACAACTCTCAAATCATTCACAACTGTTTATGAATAAGGGCTTAAGATTTTAGGGCTTAAGAAAAACCGCTGATATGATTATAGAAAAAAAAAACATGTTTTACGGAAAGCAATCACCAATAACAACAGTTTAATTGTAAACGTAATTACCGTTATATATTTTATGAGCACGTTCATTTTTAAACTTTGTAATTAATGAATTTTTCCCCAATTTAAATACAAATTATATCAATATTTCGAATCATATAGATGCTTCAGGTCCACTAGTAGTCCAGCGGTTTTGTCGTTTTCTAATCTTCTACTTGTTAACATTCCTACTTCTTAGAAATAAATCTCTTCATAATATTTACTTATTTGTTCAACTAAATATTGCATCCCAAATCAGCATCAACAAACAAACATAAATACATCATCATTTGTTTGCACTTTTGGTTTTCGTAACCATAAACAGCTGTGGGGTATTAATTGTTAAGACATGAGGTGAAATTTAACGAAACATTTTCTGAAACCGATGAAAACTACCATACCATTTACAAAACATTTTTGCACCTAATTATCATAAACCATAAAAGAGCGAGATCGGGTATCGTAAAAGGCGGTTGGATTGATGGAATTTGCGATAAATTGCGGTATTCACGTCAACAATTGCAAGCGTTGCAATACTGGTAGAAATGCAATAACATGTGTGTACATACTGGGAGCGCATAGATACGATAGTGCATGTCTTCTTGTGCTGCAACATGTTTACACTTTTATAATTTTACACCAATATGACCAAATAAGTGGAGCACAATTACTAAATACTTATTCATAGTAAATATGTATATACATATATATTTTATACTTTCAGATATACAATCATAGAGCTACACAGGCTACCTACTATCAGACCACCCATTCGCAATGCCCAATTCCGTGCCTTTTAATGACCAACATCAAAATGGTTTCGGCAGTGGCCAGAACAACAATAATAACTATGGTCCCAATTTCCTGCAAGCTCCTGGCCTTAACGATCGTCTACTGCAGATTCAAAACCGAAGAAAATTCAGTTTTCCAGCTACCCTACATTCCACCTCACTACTAGAAGTAAATCCGATATCAACGCGAAGACGTTTAAGCAATGTTAGTGATGTAGTAACCCGCAAACTTTCCTACACCATCGGATGGAAGGCCGCACAAATTCCAGCACAGGATATAGTAACACAGGTATGCAGGCAGAGTCTCAAGCCGACTAATTTTAAAACCTTAAAATACTTATTTAGGGAGTTCACATGGTGTACTATTGTGTTGTATTTATCGTATATACTAAAATAATACAACAGTTGTAAATATGTTGTTGGTATTCTTCATGTAAATATATTTTACGACGATACAACCTGAGCATGTCTGTTTTTCCAGTGTACTATGTAGTATGTTCAGTGTCAGCTGTTTTTTGTTTATTATTTAATCAGCTGTTTTTTATTTTCGATTGAAATAAACAATTTTGTACACTTCTACAACATAAACTAATAATTAATTTTAATTCGTAAAATTATCAACTAATTAAACATCAACTTCTTGTTGGCATTTTTTAATTTTTTTTAATAATTTCATTTTGTTGCTTGACGTTTATTTGACGTTTTTATGACTTATGATTTAGCACATACAACATGCTGCTCACATGCATAAGTCATATGTACTAATTTGTTAAATTTGACTTTACGACTTATGACTTTAGGAGACCATGTGAATTCCCTAATTATAACGAGTTAAGAGTTTTATGCAACCACTATTTTAAAATCTTCAATTCGATCTTAAATTACGTTCACTTGGAAACGGAGATATCGTATTAAGATATTTGAAATAAATAAATTGAAATAAATACAACGAAAACCCATAGAGTAAATCATACTAGAGAGTATATTTCGCTCATCTGACGTTTCCTTTCACACTCTTCTTGATGCCGTCGGTGTGATAGAGAAATGTTGACGAAAAGTGATATACACCAGGTGGAATTACAATAACTTCTGACTTTAATTTTTCATGACGTTTTGGTGAAAAACTGTGAAATTTAAATGTGTTTTACACTTTTTTATTGACTTTTATTAGGTCTGTCTGCGTACTGATAATTTGTAACAATTTGTACAAATTGTTACTGGATGTTGTCTGTGTACACCAAAAAGCCAGTAACGAGAGAGTAAGAGAGAGTTTGTTTTGACAGTTCGATGATAGAGAACTTACAAGTTTTTACTGGAGAAATTTTTGCCAGTAAGAATTTGCAAGTTCGAACAGCTGTTTTGAATCATATGTTTTATGTAAACAAACAAAATAAAGTTGAAATTGAACAATGGCAGAAGTAAGTATTTTGCGAATTGTGTGAATCCAAATATTTAATTTGTAACATCATTATACTTACCATCTTGAACCCTCTTAAATGTTCCTGGCGAGCACTGCACATCGAGTTGTCTATCGCTACTCATTTTCAATTCAGTACTTTTGTTGTCTTTTAAGTTGTTTACATTGCAATCAGCTGTTTACGAACCAGCTGATTTTAATTTCTTGCAAGTTTTTACTGGATGTCGTCTGTGTACTTTTTGTGATATTTTCTACTGAGAGAGTAACATTTTTTTTACTCTCCCAAAAAAGTTACTGGATATTTCTTACTGGAAAAGTACCCAGACAGACCTATTGTTAGCATACATTTGTGTTGTATTTAACACAAAAATGTTAACACACAAAACGAAATATCGTTGTTGTAATATTGTTGGTTGTTTTGAACCATCTGTTGATTATTATTATTGATTATTATTATATTCTGGTATTATTGAAGGATTTTTTTCGACATCCACCGTTCATATCACACCAGGCCAAATGTCATAAATTTGCTGACAGAACTATTAAGTCTACTATAAGTATTAGTCTATGGGATAGCCGTTATATAAACTCACAGAAAGTTCGGTTGCGGTAGCCGAATTAGCTGTAATCGAATTTAGAGGTTGTCACTAGAGTATATTTTTTGGGTATCCATTAATGGTAAGAAATATTCAATAAATAGATCAATTAATATTTGCTATATTCATAAGTTTAGAAGAAGTGTCAAAAAATCATATTGAATTGGATTTCAGTTTTGGGTAGTCGAATATAAAACCGGATAATAGGCTGTAGTTTCAATGTTTTGATTTTATATACATCACTATGTAAACAAAAGTTAATTTTGGTTAAAAATTAAAAAAATTGGAACGAAAGTATTTGGTTGCTTAGCAGGATAATGTGACACTATAAACGCTGCAAATATACACAAAATAATTCCAATTGTTTATATCGCATAAATACTTAAGAACGGCACGCTTGAAATGTAAAAAAAATTATTTCATTTGTGTATTAATGCGGATAAAATGGCCTTAAAGAAGGGTTACACGTTCAACAAAAATGGCGACGTTAGAGAACTCTTAATAGCTAATTCAGACGGTGATGTGAAACACTTGTTTCGTTTACTCAACCATGATTGTGAATCGCCCTGTTCACAAGACACATTCGTGTTTCGTGTTCTACACATGATAATACTTTTAACTATTTCTTTTTTCTCCATTTTACTGTTTTGTTACTTTTATGATTTATATAAATGTTTTATTTGTGTTAACAATCAAGGCTTTGATTTTATTTTATATTTAAACACAAACTTCACTTTCGCTCTATGTTTATTTATTTTTTGCTTTGTTTTGCTTATTCTGACAACTAGTTCAGATAAAAAAGCGATAGCGTACTAAATAAATTAGAGATGGTAGTAAATTATTCATGTTTGGTAAGATGTTTCGAATTGAAACGAGATGGTTCGCTCTCAAAATTTTGTATGGCGAACCATGATGTTTCAAACATGATTGGGGGGCCAAACACGAATGAGAGAACGAAACACGAAAAAAGCCAGCCGTCTGAACTTGCTATTACAGAGGAATTTTTCGATTAAGGTCCAATTAGTCTCGACGGTTGACGGTAATTAACCGGTAATTTTAGTTGTCTCTTTCTAACACATGCAAAATGCAACCCCAACTCAAACAGCTGATCGCTTACCGTCAACCGTCAAGACTAATTGGACCTTTATGAATACAATTTTTGGACTTTACCTTCTTAAACCTTTAACAAGCCTATGACAACTTTTTATTAATAAGGCCGATAGTATATGGAGCATTTTTTAAGGAATCTCAAAAATTAAAGTTTTTGGATTACATTTTATAATACAAAATTTAGGTTATACAAACCGAAACCGGGTTGCACCGGTTTTTTAAAAACCTTGCTTTTCGAAACAAACGGAACCCCGGTTTGTTGGAAAGGGCAGATTTTTGAATACTTTAGTTGTCACTACTGAATCAGAGGTTGTCACAGCCGAATTGGAGGATGTCACAGCCAAATTAGAAGCTGTCATAACCAAAGCTTGTCACAGCCGAATGGGAGGTTGTCACAGCCGAATTCGAGGTTGTCACAACCAAATTAGAGGTCGAAGTCGAATTAGAGGTTGTCACACCCAAATTGAAGGTTGTCGCAAGCAAATTAGGGGTTGTCACAAACAAATTCAGATGGTGTCACAACTGAAGTTAGAAAAATTTTTTACATTAATTTAGTGATGATTTATTACTCGATAATTTGTACAAATTTGTACAAATTATTACTGGATGGTGTCTGTTTACTTCAAAAGCCAGTAAAAGAGAGCCAGAGAGAGATTTTTCTGACAGTTCAATGATAGAGAACTTACAAGTTTTTACTGGAAATTTTTTTCCCAGTAAGAATTTTCCAGTGAGAAATCATATGTTTTATGGAAGCAGCTGTTTTATGAAAACAGATGTTTTATGCAAATAAACAAATTAAAGGAAAGTAAAACTGAAATTTAACAATGGAAGTTGTAAGTAATAGGTCTGAGAAGTGTTTTTTGTGAATTTTAATATGAATAAAACTCAATATATACAATGTACAACATATTTTATTGCAGAATGGTAATAAAAAACAGTGCATTCGTTTTGTTTTTAAGGCTTGCGCTTTTGCCTACTATTGGACGCAATTCCTTCACTTTGGCTATCAACATTTTAGTTGAGGAATCCAGCCAAGGTGTTTTTTTTTGCCTTTCACCTCCGTTGTAGGACTTAATTGTGCATCTGCATTTATGGCATCAATTGTATACAGGCTGTCCATGTCCATAGGTGATTCATCTTCGTTCGGCAAACATATTATTTCGTCGAAGGTTTCTGTTCCCGCAACTTCCTCAGCAACAGTTTCCCGGTACTCTTTATCTATTAAATTACAACGGTTTACATTTTATATATATTTCTGAGTTTCATTACTTACCACCCGAAACCCTTTGGAATGTTCCTGGTGAAAATTTTACATTTAGCTTTTTTTGGTTGCTTATTTTTTAATTGCTTACATTGTGTGTAATTTTTTAAGTCATGGCAAAATAACCATATACGGACACCACTACGTGATAAAAGACTAAAAAAAAAGACCCGTGTTTCCCAATTTTTCCGAAAGTCATGCACTTTTTTTTATGGGCCGCCAAAGATTTGGGGCCTCGGTATCATTTTCGTAAAAATGTGATCATTTTCTCAGGCTCATATCTTGCAAACCGTTCAGAATTTCTATTTACTCTCTGAATTTTGTATCACCAAGGCCGCCAACTCCAGATCGTACTACAGAATTTACAGCAATGAGTACAGCAAGTAGTGTTACTTATGAAGATCCATTTGATACCGATTATGAGCCCCAACAGGGAAGAGATGGACCACAACTAATAACACAAATGGAAATGGATTTCATTGTGGCCATATTGGGATTATCGCAGCGACTTACAATATTTTTGACAGCTTTTTTAAAGCCAAGAAAACTCACACATGCTAATGTTAACTCTACGGCGTACCGCAAACGACAAGCTGAATTTCAGATGCTCTACCTGAACAGGAGAAAAAGGTAAAAAAAATGAAATTAAAAAATTTTCGGCAAATTTTTCACTTTTGCGTGCTACCTAAACAGTGTTAAGAATCATCTCTAGGAAGCTTATATGTTCTACAAATTTGTTTATTGAGATCTTAGGTAAATTTTTGTAGTTGATTGTTTCCTTGAATTTTGAACGGTTTGCTACCTATGGACCTGAACACGGGAAAAAAGGTAAAAAAAAATCGAATTTTTTTAAGTTTTTTGCGATTTTGATCTGGAAGGTGAAGTTTTTTTGATTTTATATTTTGTTCTTTATGACAAGAGCTACAACTTTGCCTCAGAGAGTAAATCGAAATTCTGAACGGTTTGCAAGATATGAGCCTGAGAAAATGATCACATTTTTATGAAAATGATACCGAGGCCCCAAATCTTTGGCGGCCCATAAAAAAAAAGTGCATGACTTTGGGAAAAATTGGAAGACACGGATCTTTTTTTTTAGTCTTTTATCACGTAGTGGTGTCCGTATATGGTTATTTTTTTTCGTGTTGCACTGTGTTATTTAAAGAAAAAAACAACGATTATTATTTGTAGCTTTGGAATCAAACACTTTTTGAATCTATAATTATTTACATCAGCTGTTTACAAATCAGCTGTTTTCGTTTCTTGTAAGTTTTTATTGGATGTTGTCTGTTTACTTTTTAGGATATTCTCAACTTGAGAGTATAATCCAAGGGGTACCGATGAGACAGCTGTTCAAGTTAGTACTTGGAGAACAAATAGAGAATGTGCTATCAAAGAAGACTCGTTGATAGGGACTGGGTTGCGTGGTGTGATTTTCAAACTTCTGCTGCCGAGTGTCAAGTCAAAAGTACAAAACACATCAACTGGGAGACAATTTTGCCAACTAAATCGATTAAAAAAAGGGATATTCAGTGAAAAAAATCAAAATGTAATGAAGTGTTAGAGTCAAGTTATTTGTGTAGATCCCAATTAACACGAAAATTGTTAAAATTAAAGATTGCTCTCATTCTCTATATGTTTTCCTCGTAGGTCTCGGAACTCGTTAGTACAAAAAGTAATTAGTGCACACTCTTATAGTATTACTCGGTGGTATAATCTGTCGTACTCTCTCAAAAATAGATACTGAGTAATTCTTACTGGTAAAGTAAACAGACAGACCTATTATCATTTTATATGCCACTTCCGATTGTATGACGTTCCGGCCGTGATGGGTTACCGCACCAATTCTTGTGTGGTGTGTCTGTCGATTTAGGTCCTAAACTGTTTTATATAGACAATGGCAGTACATCTCAAACGACCACCCGTGGAAAATTTCGGAACTGTTGATATCTGACATGTGGTCATTTTTGTGCAAAATAAGACTTTTTTACTTAGCTTTCGCAATAAGTGGCCGTCGGTGGTGCAATGGTAGTGTGTGCGGACCTTTTGCATGAGAACGTGGGTTCGATCCCTGCTCTGACCACCTTATATTTCTTTCGACGGCGGTCACCTCGCTTAAAGACGGCGGCACTATCGAGTATTTAGCCTTGAAAAAAGATTCTCAAAATACCATTCGGACCGGTGTAAAACTGTAGGACCCAATCAGTGAGTGTAAAACTAAAACGCGCACAGCTCACTGGCTTGTGAGAAGCTATCCCTAATCCCTTCATGGGATGTAACGGTAAGTCATTTTCTTTTCTCCTCAATAATTACAAAAAATTTTGGTATCACCGCGACAGCAACAATTGTACATTTTTCCACTTTTTCAATACATTTGTTTTTAGAATTCTAAACGTCAGGTTTGAAATATCTGGAATTATGTTATGTTTCATGATAAATTCGGTTACATCAACCGATTTAACGCCAAATTCGGTCGTTGCAACCGACTGAAGGCCAAATTCGTTTATTACGATCGAGTTGATACCAAATTCGACAGATGCAATCGAATTGATAACAAATGTGGTTGCTACACCTGAGTTTTTGCCACATTCGGTTGCTGTAACCGAATTTGTTACCAATTTTTGTCTTTGCATCCAAATTAATTCCAAATTCGGTTATTGAGACCGAAATTATAGAAAGTTTAGTTGACAGAACGAATATAATTGGAGATTCCGTTGTTACAACCGAATCAATAATGAAGCGAAGTTGCTTCAACCTATTTTCTATTATGGCGACTAAATTCGTTCGTGAAAACATCAATTCGGTTGTGGCAACCGCAATTCGTTGGCCACAGCCGAATTTACGGTTGTTACAACCATTTTTCAGACAATTAGTTCTCTGACTTTGCGAATGCTTTTACAAGATTTTTTTTCTCATTGGATTTTTTCTTAACGAAACTTTATTGTATGGGATTCTTTGTTTAACTGTTCTATTTGCTTATAGTTGTATACAAGTTTTAACAATTGCCTTTCAATTTTCAGGGTCGCTGCCTCTGTGGGCAATACATTAAACGACGTTTGCGTAGATCCGGATTATTCAATAAGAAACTGGGCCTTCAAAGAATTCGCAGCATATTGGGCACACCTACCATGTCGGTGGTTAGAGAAGTATTTCCTGCCGTAATGGTGGTAAGATGCAAATTATAAACATTCTAAAAGTTAACATTTCTAACTCATCATCTCCATTTCAGTTGGGCGATGAATTGGAGCGAATGCATCCACGAATTTATACTGGGGTAGCCCGTCAAATATGCCGCAACCCAGGTGGTGAATTTCAATCGGCCGATACGGTTATTCTACTCTTAAGTGCTGTGGCCCGTGATCTTTTTCGTTTGGATATTACATGGAGTAAAATTGTCTCACTGTTTGCCATTGCCGGGGGCCTATCCGTGGATTGTGTACGTCAGGGGCATCCCGAATACTTGCCCAAGTTAATGCAAAGCGTTTGTGAGGTTATAGAAGATGAGCTAGTGCCATGGATAAATGAAAATGGAGGATGGGTGAGTAAAATACAGAAAAAGTGCTTTCATCCAGCTAATGCAATAATATTTCTTTTTTAAGGTTGGCATTAACAATCATGTTCATCCGGCCACAAATAAATTAAATCCTTTAGAGTGGACGACTGTACTTGTTGGTAGTGTTTTTGGTTTAGTTGTAGTTTATATGTTTATTCGATTCGTAATTACATACATAATACCGAAAATCTATCAAAGAGTTACTGGAAAATAAAACAAATTCTTCTAAATATAAAATTTTGAAAATTCAGTGTCAAATGACGAGAGCCGATTCGAAACAAAATCCATGATCGTGTCATATGATAATGTGATATTTTGATCGAAAAATTCACTAATTGGGTTACTATACCCAATTAATCGAAGTATAGATTTCGAATCGCCATTCGTATTTCGTCCAATACTTTTATCTTATTAATGTTCACCGACATATTTAGCCGTTTGAAAGTGTGAAAAATTCATACCACAAAATCATTGTATTTGTATTTAATTTTAACGGATGTGGTGGTGAATAGTTAACAGCGTGGTAAATATTTTAATAGATCATTTTTAAAGTTCACCTTTTAAAGCTATATAAGCTTTTTGTTGAAAAACTTTTCAGAGTATCACCTAAGCTTTTAACTGTATTGCCTTTCAAGCGTTTTAAATGAATTCCAAGCGTTTTGCTACCGTATTTTCTATTAGTAATATAACATGTTACAGAGAGTAATACATAGAATATGAGAAATTTGTTCCATCGCCGACAATTTCTAGAATACACGTTAAAAATTAATTTTATTTTAGTGGATTATATTTCGGTATTGGGACTATACCAGCATGATATTTCCTTAACATTTTCCCTGAATGGAATCTGTCAAAAATTTTCCTTTAAGAGATTACGGAGAACAGCTAACAGTCAATATAAAGGGGTTTTCAATAAGAGCGCTACAAAAGTTTTTTCATATAAAACAAAACCGGTTTTAGATACCAATGAAATTCTTTATTCCTGTGAAAGTACGTTCGATGCCATTATGTATGGAACTCGATTTCTTTTGCATGGACACCACGGGCACACTTGCAGAAGTCCAGACGCTGAACCCAATTTTCGACGGTTTTCAAGCATAAATCGGCCGATACTGCTGCAATTTCACGTTCGATATTCGTACGAAGTTCATCAATCGTCGCTGGCTTGTTGGCATAGACCATAGACTTGACGTATCCCCACAGGAAATAATCTAACGGCGTCAAATCGCACGACCGAGGCGGCCAATCGACTGGGCCATTTCGTGAGATAACACGATCACCAAACTTGGTTTCCAATAAATTGATTGTGGCTTTCGCTGTGTGGCTTGTGGCGCCATCCTGTTGGAACCACATGTCCTCTAAGTCCATATTATCCAATTGGGGCCAAAAATATTCGGTTATCATTGAACGGTAGCGATTCGCATTCACAGTAATATGCCGGTATTGATCATCACGGAAGAAGTACGGCCCAATGACGCCGCCGGCCCATAAACCGCACCAAACCGTAATTTTTTCGGGATGCAATGATGACGTGTGGAATGCTGTCTGACCAGTAACGCATATTTTGCTTATTGACGAAGCCATTCAGCCAGAAATGAGCCTCATCGCTGAATATGATTTTTCGATGAAAATCCGAATCATTTTCAAGTTGTTGCTCAGCCCAATTCACGAACATACGACGCTTATGGTGGTCAAGCGGCTTCAGTTCTTGCGTCAATTTGATCTTGTAAGGATGTAGGCCAAGATCTTTTCGCAAAATTCGCCACAACGACGTCACAGAGATGCCCAACGCTTGAGAACGACGTGTGAGAGACACATTTGGGCTTTCTTGAACTGAAGCCTCAGCGGCAGCAATATTCTCGACACTACGGGCACTTCTTTGTCTCACTGGCACGGGAACATTTTGTACTGTGCCTGTGGATTCAAATTTTTCCACTATACGCTCAACTGCTGATCTGGTAGGACGATTTTGACGACCATAAATTGTACGTAGCGCTCTTAAAGTTGAGGCCACTGACTCCAAATTTCGGTAGTAAATTTTAATAATTTCGACTCGTTGTTGGCTCGTATATCTTTCCATGATGAAATGGCAAACCTTACTGAAGAGAGAGTAGCGTCTCTGTTGAAACCCCCTTTACAATACATTACGGTGTACTGGGAGGGGGAGCTCAAAAGATGTGTATTGGCGAGATGATTACGGGAATCACACTGCTTATACGAGGGTACGTTGAAGGCCGTTGAAGTTTCGATTCCTAGTGAATTTTGGTAAAAAATTTTCTTTATTTTTTGGTCATTCTGGTGATCAAACGATGTGCACACAAGTGTACGATGAGCATACACACATTTTCAAAATAAATTTTCGATCATTCGAACTTCTCCTCCCAATTTTTCAATTAAATTTTAAATTTGCTTAATTTTGTATTTTACATGAAAATACTATCAAATATATACAATAAATATAAAAAAAATAAAATATAAAAATGGTTTTCCATTACATCCCATGAAGGGAAGAATCAAATGCGACAGGAAATGACTATTAATACAACTACAACTGAAATAAGAGACCGCTTATCTAAGTGCATAATGCAACAAGGCTCTCATTTTGAAAATTTTCGTTAATTGAAAACATTTAAAAAAAAAATTCGTTTTCATTTCAAACGAAAAAATAAATTATTTAAAATCAATTTTGAAGCAATTTTCAATGATATTTCTTTTTCTTTTAAAAAGTAGATTATGCATTTATTGAAAATGCATTCAAAAATGCAATTATTTTAAACACGAATATCTCGAAAACGAAGCCACCTAGGCAATTGGCGTAAGAACAAACATTGTAGCTTTTGTTCTCAGCTATCACGTGTTTAAGTTTTGACAAAAGTTTAGGGGACACCCTGTATTTAAAACTAAAAACTAAAACTCCAGCAATTCTAAATTCCAATACACTTGAAAAATAAATACATACACTCTGATAACTCCACATTACTACTCTGAATACTCCACTCCGACTCCAATATTAAATAAAAACATTTTCAAAGGTATCATTTTCATTAGCATCCAAATAAGTTTAACTGCATATAATAGGGCTGTTTTTTTATTCCATTAAGCTATTGAGTTTAAAAAAATTACCACTCTTAGTTCTGTGAAATGTGGCAACATTTGCTGTAATGTTGTTCATTCGTTGTAATGTAATGTTGTTCGTTCCCACAATGCAAAAATGTGCAAAAACAAAATAAAGGGTTTTTCAACAGAGACGCTACAAAAGTAAATCGATAGGGACAGCAAACGACGCCATATTTTTTCCCGCTCTTTTGACATTTCTCTTCAGTAAGGTTTGCCATTTCATCATGGAAAGATATACGAGCCAATAACGAGTCGAAATTATTAAAATTTACTACCGAAATTTGGAGTCAGTGGCCTCAATTTTAAGAGGCCTCAACAATCAGCGATGAGGGTCATTTCTGGCTGAATGGCTTCGTCAATAAGCAAAATATGCGTTATTGGTCAGACAGCAATCCACACGTAATCCATGAGTCATCATTGCATTCCGAAAAAATTACGGTTTGGTGCGGTTTATGGGCCGGCGGCGTCATTGGGCCGTACTTCTTCCGTGATGATCAAGACCGGCACATTACTGCGAATGCGAATCGCTACCGTTCAATGATAACCGAATATTTTTGGCACCAATTGGATAATATGGACTTGGAGGACATATGGTTGCAACAGGACGGCGCCACAATCAATTTATTGGAAACCAAGTTTGGTGAACGCGTTATCTCACGAAATGGCCCAGTCGATTGGCCGCCTCGGTCGTGCGATTTCACGCCGTTAGATTATTTCCTATGGGGCTACGTCAAGTCTATGGTCTATGCCAACAAGCCAGCGACGATTGATGAACTTCGTACGAATATCGAACGTGAAATTGCAGCAGTATCGGCCGATTTATGCTTGAAAACCGTCGAAAATTGGGTTCAGCGTCTGGACTTCTGCAAGCTTGCCCGTGATGGCCATGCAAAGAAATCGAGTCCCATACATAATGGCATCGAACGTATTTTCACAGGAATAAAGAATTTCATTGGTATCTAAAACCGGTTTTGTTTTATTTAAAAAAAACTTTTGTAGCGCTCGTATTGAAAAACCCTTTACATATCGTATCAGTTTGATACGACGCCGCTGGCGTCATTGGGTCGTACTTCTTCCGTGATGATCAAGACCGGCACATTACTGCGAATGCGAATCGCTACCGTTCAATGATGACCGAATATTTTTGGCACCAATTGGATAATATGGACTTGGAGGACATATGGTTGCAACAGGACGGCGCCACAAGCCACACAGCGAATGCCACAATCAATTTATTGGAAACCAAGTTTGGTGAACGCGTTATCTCACGAAATGGCCCAGTCGATTGGCCGCCTCGGTCGTGCGATTTCACGCCGTTAGATTATTTCCTATGGGGCTACGTCAAGTCTATGGTCTATGCCAACAAGCCAGCGACGATTGATGAACTTCGTACGAATATCGAACGTGAAATTGCAGCAGTATCGGCCGATTTATGCTTGAAAACCGTCGAAAATTGGGTTCAGCGTCTGGACTTCTGCAAGCGTGCCCGTGATGGCCATGCAAAGAAATCGAGTTCCATACATAATGGCATCGAACGTACTTTCACAGGAATAAAGAATTTCATTGGTATCTAAAACCGGTTTTGTTTTATTTAAAAAAAACTTTTGTAGCGCTCGTATTGAAAAACCCTTTACATATCGTATCAGTTTGACAAGAAATTTTTTCATTTTTCTCTAAACAGAACATTTTGTTACAGAAAGTTACCACATATCTCGGATTTACCTTGCAAATATTTCATTATTTGCACTCCATTATATTTTTAACGCATGTGGTATTACTTTTGTTTACTACAAGAACACTTACGGGACAGGATATTCCTGTAGGTCTTATAGACACATTTATTGAAAGGGCAAATTCGCTGGACGACTAGTCAACAGTTGCTATGGAGGAAACTGCATGTATCACAATGGGCATCTTTAGCCCAAGTGTGCTAGACAGCGTGCTGTCTTGCAGCCTTTTCAACCAACCAACTAAAATAATCGAAATGTCAAAATTCCGGTCCCAAGCCATTCTTTTCGTACGAAATATGTTTGGCGTAACAACCCTGTACTTGATTTTGCCTACGCAATTTTCACAAAGAGCTGAGTACCACCAAGCAAATGAAAAGTGAGCGAAATTTTCGGTTCATACAATTTTCTTTATTTTTTATACATGTACTTTTTATGACAACGGCAATTTCATAAAAACTGAATACCGGGCTTAAAACGAGAAAAGACATGGAAAAATATTAAATCACCTGTTCAAATGACTTTACCTGATAGATAACTCTATCAAATCAAATACATATGTATAACCATAGAATAACACATACATAGATAAACTTATTCTCTCATCTGACGTTTCATTTCACACTCTCCATCGTAGGTTTGTGGAAATGAGAGCAATTAAATTTAAAATTAACTTACACCAGGTGGAGTTATAAAATATGTTCACTTTACTTTTTCATGTCGTTTTGGTGTAGAACTGAAAAATTTAAATGTATTTTGCACTTTTTTGTTGACTTTTATCGTTGGTATTCATTTGTATTGTAATTAACACAACTAGTTTGCCACAAAAACACGAAATTCGGTTGTTGTTCCTTTGTTGATCGCTGTATACTATTGCCACTATCTGGTATTATTGAACCCATATTTTCCACCATCCAATGTTTACTTTCCATCGTACCTATGACGTTTAATTTATTGAGCGAATAAAAGCTTCTATGGTATGTGTTATTCTATGTGTATAACATTTAACGCGCGTTGTTGTGAAATATTAGTGATATTGATGTCAAACCTCAAGATATCTTAGATAAATTTTGTTATCATTTCGTGTGAATGAAAATGTTATCAAGAAGGAGACTCAAAAACAAAAAATTACCAAAATTGCTTGCAAATGGTGAGTTTATTTAAATTATTTTATTTGATGGAAGTCTACGTATATTTTTAGATCTTTAAATTTTAAGGATCCATGTTTATTTCCGATTGAAAATAAAATTGGAATTAATAGTGGTATTCATATAGACGCGAAAACGTGCACAGCAAACGTCAACATGAAATTTTTCTCATACAAAACGACTCGCACAAATGTAGACAAGTTTCGAGTCACTTTTGCTGAGCAAAAATCGAAAACGAAACGTTGTACATTTGTGCAAGTCGTTTTGTATGACTAAATTGCTGTATTGTTTTGACGTTTGCTGTGCAAGTTTTTGAGTTCTCGAATTCACAAAAAAAAAATCAATGAGTGTTCGAACTCACGGGTGATGTGTTAACACCGTTTTACTACACGGTAACTGTTCGATTTCTATGAACACATTAGTAAATGTTACATTGGCAAATAAAAAGGAATAGTTTTTGTGCTGAAGGCTTTTTTGCTATTGCACTTTCTTTTTACTTACATCTGCTTTAATAAAGCAATATTTAGCTTACTGCAATAATTGTTTTGTTTTGTAATAAACAGAGCGACGACAAAAAGTATTGAATAGTATAGATAACTTATTGCACTCTTTATCCGCTCTTATGCAGAGAGTCTGAGTAAAATAGCATAAACGAGTCTTATTCTTTTAATAGAACATTTCTATATAAATGCACCATTTCGCAATGTTATTACATAAAACAATACAAAAAGCATAAATGTTTCAATAGGCATCAATGTTTCACATGAAAATTATGAATGGACCAAGTTGTGACAAAAAGAGAGTAATACGTTTTGAATCATTCGCCAGATGTCGCCAGTGCTTTTGAGTCATACAATTCGTTCCATGAGTGCTCTATACTATTCAATACTCTTTGGCGACGATGACCTGTTTGTTTGTTCGCTGCCGCTACATCAATACCATCATACTTATTTTTAGGCAGAGACTATTGATGTACAACAACCGCGTATGTGATGCTAACGCTGTGTGTTGTTTGCATGTGTTCACTGTGATAGATTGCCCTACCCGTGCCTATAGCTGTTAACACATCAAAAAGTTGGAAGCTAGATTTTTATATTTATTATTGAAATTGTCTATCACTTCTGTTGTCCATTTGCAAGTATAATTTAGATGTGAGTTGGTACATTTTTAAATGTACCAAGAATTCGACAATACATCGACTTCTTTTCAAGCTATGATCCTCATAAACATAGCATTATTAGCATGGGAAACCAAGAAACTCACGATAAATCGAATACGGTATTAAAATGTATACATATTAACCGAAAAAATCGGACAACAAATAATTATTTTCAAAAATGCTGACTTATGATGGAAATGAAATGTTAATATTATTTACGACTCCAACTCCCACTCCTGGCAAATATCCCAGACTCCGACTTCACAGCAGTGATGCTGTTATTGCTTTCGAGGTGAGTTTTCTCAACTAAGGCCGGATCAATATGTCCGTGACTTTTTGAATAAAACACAGTTTGTTTTGCAAAAAAAAAATTATTTTTTCACATAATCTGCTTTTAGCTCAATACACTTAGTCCAACGTTTCTCCAATTTTTGTATCCCTTCCAAAAAAAATAGGATTTTTCGAGGTCCATAAAATAGGCATTTTTTGATCAATAATTTCATCGTTGGAGCTAAATCTTTTTCCATCGAGTCATTTTTTTAGGTTTAAATCCGGAGAATATGGCGGATGAGGTACCAATTCGTAGCCCAATTCATGGAATTTTGCCATTGAGACTACACACGTGTGCATTATTTTGATGAAAAATAACTTTTTTCTTGGCCATTATTTTGATGAAAAATAACTTTTTTCTTGGCCATATGGCCATTCATTTTTTACAATCCTCGTTAAATCGGTCCAATAAGTTGGCATAATATTCGCCGTTTATTGTTTTTCCCTTTTGAAAGTAATTGGCCGACAAACTTACCTTGGCCTTCTTCGGAGCTGGTTCACCCGGAGAAACCCATTGTTCAGATCCATGATCCAGGTTACATCCACAGGTACAAAACGGCGCAAAAACTCCTTCGAATTGCCGTTAAACAACTCCAGACAATCCTTTGAAGTAGTCACACGATTACGTTTATGGTCAATTGAGAGCAAACGCGGCACCCATCTTGCAGACAGGTTTCTTAAATCCAACTGATCATTTAAAATCGAAACCACACTGCCATATGAAATGCCTATGGCATCAACAATCTCACGCACTTTTACTCTTCGATCGGCCAACACCATGTCGTGGATTTTTTCGACATTTTCGGGTGTATTGACCTCAATTGGCCGTCCAGAACGTTCAGCGTCATTTGTACTCGTGCGACCACAACGAAAGTCAGTAAACCACTTTTTTACCATTGAAATCGATGGTGCAGAGTATTTATCAGGCTTTTCCTTGGTTGATTTACGGTTTTTTTTTCGCAAAAAAATAATGATTAATGAGCACTCGAAATTTACTTTTTTCCATTTAAAACAAATGCACGAGGTTGTATGTTTTGAACAGCTGTTAAGCGCAAAGTAAATGACGGAACTTGCTCAAAATTTGACAGTAGTCTATTCGTCTATTAGCAGGTGGTACTTGATGGGTGCAGTGTTGCATTTCATATAACTACGAGGGAAGTTCGAAAAGTCACGGATTTATTTATCCGCCCTCTATAACATCACATTAGTGGTATTCATGCAAACGGCACTACCGAAAACTTTTACTCTGCTTAACTTTGCCTCGAAGCGTATCTGTACATTTGTTGTCAAATTTGCTGAAGTTTCGTTTTCCATGCTTGCTGAGCAAAATTGGCTCGAAACTTTTCAACATTTTTGGAAGTTGTTTTGTATGCGAAAATATTTGTTTTGAAGTTTGCTGTGCAAGTTTCCCAGGTTTGCGAGTTTACAAGGCTTTTGCGCGTTAACATTAATACCACTATGGTTGTATTTTCGTATAATTTTTATAGGGTCGTGCTGTAACAATTTTCGTCAATTTGAATAAATCGATTCGTTATAAAGTTAGAAAAATTGTTAGTTGATTTTACCTAGGACATTTGGTTTTCTGCACTATATACTGCAACACACACCACCAACTTTCCGAGGGCATTCAAATTGTATTTCAACTTAAGTGTAGCGTACGTAGTCTTCTTAACAACATTATTATGAACAAAAGTGATAGCTTGCGACATTTCACCATTTTTGGTAGTTACTTGAAACCTCACAAGATACGTCATTAGCAACGCAATCATACGGCATATTACATTTAATAGCTGCATAGAATTTACGTCAACGTTTTCCAAATTAGCGATTATTCTTTCTCCATTAAATGATTCAACAGGTACGAAATGTTGCTATCACTACAAGTACAATGTTTACGCTCATGTTTATTGATTTTCGGAGAGAAACACCTTCACCGCAATCAACTCTTGCTCTTTCCACGGCAACTCATACACAATTCTCTCGCCAACAAATGCCGCTAATGTTTTCACTGGAGGGAGATCAGTCAGCCTATCAGTCAGCCCGTGAGTGTGAGACACCTAACTGAACCTATCAACTTCTCAACAGAACGTTGTTGAAGTAAACATCATCCAGCATCCATCCGAAGTCACGATTTGCAAGATCTATAGCGATCTTTACAGCGGCGGCAGTAGCATAGAAAACATATCGCTCGATCGGCTGATACACAAGTACCACACGCAACAGCAGAGCGGCGTGCGAGTATCTCGATTCTTTATTGTACGTGTTTGTCTGTCTATATGGCTGTTCGTTGTCTTGTTGATATTTATTTTTTCTGGTTTTATATTTTTGTCATTTTGTTGTCGTGTTTTGCCTTTTAAACCTTAATTCGTCTCAGATTACTCTTTGATTAACACTCGACTCGAACCGGACGGGAATGTGAATTTGTGTCGAACATTATTGTGAGGAAAAAGTGGGGGTTTTCTCGGTTAGAAAATAAAAGTGACAAAGTCTAAAAAAGGCACCAAAGAAGAAAACTTCAGCTAAATCCAAAAAAAAAAAACACATCCAAACATACATATGTATGTATATATGTATGTAAACACATATTCAAAAGTCTAAAAGTCTACAAATATAACCAGCCCGTGGTTGAATAATCAGGAAATCAAGGTAAGCTTGACAACACAATAACAAGCTGTTGCTAGCAAATCTGGAAAAACGTTTCTAATGTATGTAATTCAATTGTGTATTTATTTGTATCTGTATAGAACAAAAGAAAAGTACGAAAAATTTCAAAAAAAAAACCCGCACTATAAACAACAAACTTAAAGCTAAGGTTACAAACGATCTGAAATAAATGGGCAACCTTATCCCCGGCAACAAAACAGCATCCCCATACGGAAAAGTATTCACAGAATAACGCAGCACCGAAGCTTCAAAAAAAAAATAAACAAAAACACTCAACGATCGGTAGCGGCAGCGACAACAAATGTAACTGAAGCGTAACCATAAATACCTGTGTCAGAGATGATAAATGCGTACGAAAGAGACTTAAAAAGTGTTCTATTCTTAAAACTTGTACGACTTTTATTGTGTAACTTTTGCAGCTAGAGATGCAAGCCGACCGATCACGACCCGGCGGCTTAACGCCGCCGTGTGTTTTTCTTCGACAATAGCGGTTTTTATCGGCTTGTATCAACTTAAAACACGAGCCGGGCAAACAAACAACATCTGTTCTACGTTTGGAACTAAATTATTTTTTTCTTAATACATCTGGAACACATCAGAGAAAAACCTTGGTATCAGTTTCCTTATGAAATCAATAGCTGACAATGTTTCCTTTTGTGACACCATTTTGCTTCAAAATGAAAATCTATGGTAAGAAAACTTTGATAATAAAGTTTTTGATAAAGAAACTTTCAGCTATAAACAAGATTTCGAGATTTCAACCCACTGAACATATGTTTTCAGTACAAAAATCAGCTGTTTGTGGAAACGAAATCCCTTAAACTGCGAAATCTAGGTAGACCTGAACTTAGCATAAAACATTGCTTTAAAAAAGGTTTTTAACAATTGGTAACAAAAATTTCTATAAAAAAACGTTGACAGCAAAGATTTCTCTAAGAAAAGTTTGACACAAAAAATTTCTAAAAGAAACAAAGTTTTCTAAAATAAAATATTGACAGGAAAGTTTTCTAAAAAAAACCTTTTCACGATTTTACTTTCACAAAGAAGTACATTTGACAGCATTGTCATCTAATAGAAATCGTTAACAACAATGTTTTCTAAAAGAAACCAAAATTTTTTCCAAATGCGCTCGAGTACTGAAACGTTGCACTCCGAATTATGTAATTGAATGCACCGAAATATCAGCCGCCGCGGGTCAAAATTTGAAAAATCTTCGGCCGACGACCCTAAGCTGGTCCAGCCGCCGCCGCCGCTAAACTGAGGTTGGCTTTGAACCCTGATTACAACAAATTTTGTGGTTTAATTTCTTTAATTTGGCAATACCGTCATAATTATTCACCACTTTAGTGTTTTGACTATTTCCAGCCTGTTTTGATTAACAGTATTATCACAGAAGTCACATTCACTTCACTTGGCATTTTTGTCATCACATAATAAACAAACTACGTACTTGCTGGAAGATTTTAGGACATTTTTATGTTAAACTGAACACAAGCAATAAATAGTCGTGTTTTTGTTACAAGCAAGCGATTGTCGCTTGCTAAGTTGCAAAGAAAACGGCAATTTAGCGATAAGTCATTTTATTCAAAAATATGAATAAAGGTTGAAAACGCTAAAATATGTCAACAAAAATTTGTTTAAACTTAGCGAAAAGAAATCTTCGCTAAGTGCTTCATACAAAACAAGCGAATATATAAGCAAGCGGTGTAACCAAAACACGCTTAATATTTCAATAACAATCATACGTAAGGTTCTTAATTTGATCAAGAGATGATGTCAAAAACTTGGGTGAATACGAAAGTGACTTACGTGATTAGGCCCTAAATATGTATCAAACTGTTTCAATTTTCCGCATTTTCTCTGCATTTAGGTTAGGTGTTGGTGGCATTCGATGAACGACTCACGTAGACTTATAAGTCCATTGTGATACCACGGGCTAATGAGAGAAAGCGCTATAAGTTTGCTCCAAGAGGTTCAATATCTTGTCTACGCCAATCTTAGATAATTCTCTCAGTTCTACATATTAGACAATTCTCAATTCTCTCTCTTCTACATATTAGACATCCTTCCGCGGGCTAGTGCTGGACACGTGAAGAGAAGATATTCAGTAGAATCTTCCTCATAGTTACAGTTTATCCACAAGTGATTCACCCTGACCTTTTATTTGGACCAGAGCTGTGGAGTCTGGAGTCAGGGATCGAACCCAGGATCTCAAGTACAAGAGGCGCGCACACTACCCAGTGCACCACCGACGGCCAATGTATATTCACCGAAAAAATCGGTGAACAAATTATTCTTTTCGAAAATTTTGAATTTTGGTGGAAATGCTAAACGTGTTTACGACTCCGTCTCCAGGAAAACATTCCTGACTCCGACTCCACAGCACTGGTCTCGACGCATATCTACCAATCAAAGTCCCGTCAAAACAAGCATTGATATCTTGGGCCTGGCTAGATACAGAACATTAATGGATACGAGTATTCACAATCCGCCAGATTTCGACCACCTCTCCTTGTAAACTTGAATGCCGCTTGATTGTCTTAGAAGAAATTAACCCCAATCCGGGACTATTATACCAGGTGGTCACTTCCCTATTAGCAAAGATTTCTAATTGGTACACGCTACGATGATCAGGTAGTATACAAGAAAGAGACAACCCTAGTTCTCGAGATTAGTCTCCGTACCTACCTGATCATGCATTATCGACCCATCCATGTAGAAATTCACATACACTTCTATACCAGGACCTTCATTGTTCCAGCAATCCCTTTCCGGTATGAGAGTGTTCGATTTCAGATCGAATAGCCGTTTCGTTTTTGAGTAGTCAACAAATGCAGGAATATTATATGGCAGACTCCGACCCTATTCCATTGTCTTAGTAGCCTTAACTTGTTGGCAGGAGTAGGATCAATCTGCCTGCCTGTTGTGTCCACCTATTCATATAACATTTCATTCAGTGCAATAGTGGGAATGGTGCCCAGAGCACCCGTGATACAAATCGTCACGATTACATGAACCCTGACGATGTTCCCTGAACAATAGGTGGGTTTCTCAAGCACCTGCCACCACACGATAACCATATAGAACATTTTTTGTCTCACCACCGCTGTATCGATCCGGTAAACAATCCTCGGAGAAAGTCCCGATTTACCCGAGTTTTCGGGTGCCTAGTACAATCGTTGTGGCCATCGGTGGTCCAATGGTTAGTCTGCGCGCCTCTTGTGCATGAGATCTTTCGGCGGCGGTCACCTCGCATAGGGACGGCGACACTATCGAGTATATAGCCATGAAAAAGCTTCTCAAAAAATACCGTTCGGAATCGGTGTAAACTGTAGGTCCCAATTAGTGAGTGAAAACTGGAAAGCGCACAGCTCAGTGATTGTGAGAAACTCTCTCCTGTCCCTTCATGATATGTAATGGAAACCATTTATTTTAGTACAATCGTTGCCATTTACGTCCTTCCCACAATGTTGGGTCTGACACTAAGCTCGCTGCCCAAAAAATACCCAGATATCTGGCACACCGTTCAAGCTGTATTTCAGAACTATTGAACGTGATAGGTTCCTAGGTATGTATGAGCTTAACCAGGTCGATGTCGGGATATAAAGTAAATCATAAAGCTCGTATTTCATTCGCCGTCTATACTCACCATTATCGATCACAGGTTTTCTCGAAGATCAGACCGTATTGAAAGATAGGTAATATAAGAGGCAAGTAATATACAAGGTTTCGTAGCTATTTGGATGATAACAAATAGCGAATATAATGAATAAGCATTACCGGACAAATAGTGGATAATATATATGTAGATATGACCGGCATTGGATAGACTTAGATTTAAAACTTCTGTTTCTATCTGGGCCCAAGTTCTCAACACATGTATCAAAGACTGTCTGATTGATAGACGAGCGGCGAGAATTTTATAGAAGTTTCAAAACGATATCGAATGGAAAGAATCCACTCAACATATTTTCTGTTCACGTCCAGCCGCCCTAGTCCATGAAATACCAAATGATTAAACCAGATCGAAGGGAGTCGTGCATCGAATGTTACCATAAACTACCTTAACCACCTGAATGGTGTTTAACAAACCATTACCAAGAGTCTTATACGCCGTTTATACAGACAGGGATTAAAACATTGGGAGGAGACCAAATCTCAAATTCCATCCCAAAAAACTCCTTTAATCCCGATATTGTAATAGTCTAGTTGTGTGTAAGCGCAGTATTATATTGCTCCTTATACTGTAAAATCTACTTAGGGGTGTTTTGTATTCCACTTGAAATTAGATCAGCGAGTGAAGAAGATTTAATGGAATTGGTTTAGATGTTATTGCAAGTCAATAACTCTGTTTATACAAAAAGATTCATTATGTTTCGGAAACAATTTCATATGAGTAAGTGGAATGCAGAACATCCAATATACACTAATTTTGGTTAGGATTTAAAAATGCGCTGGGTTTTTAAGATTGTTATTGACTTCAGTTTGTCAAATGCGCTTTGAAACACACGACGCTCTTCAGTTACCAAATTCATTTATAAAACAAACGTACTTTATCATCCCTGGCACAGTCAAACGATGTACATGCATTATTCTAATTCAAATAAAATTTCTAAAACTTCCACAACAATTACAGCAATCATTACTCCACTGTCAAGTTAAACACACACGCGGCACGTATGCCTTCGCCGCCTTGCACGCCACGTTCTATACGCACAACACCTGCCTTTCCGCCAGCACCAAAATTAGCTAGAGCTAAACTCAAATCGTCATCGTTAGATCATGAAATTTTCCTGACATCAAATCGTAAACATCATCGGACGTTACAGTCCAGCACCTCAGTGGAATGGCATCAACAACATCAGACATCGCTGACAATACCCAGGACCGGATCAACTTCCTCATTAGCCAGCAGCACGTTTCAATATCCACTGACAGCAAGCAATTATCAAGACTTTAAAATCGAGATCATCAATCAGGTGAGTTGTCCAAGAAGATCGCGTTTTGCATGGCGCAAAGAACAGAAGCCAAAGAATGCAAATAAATCGTATTTATAAGTATGTACCTACTTGTATATACGTACGTACATATGTATAGCCAGTCACACATAATTACAATGCCCCTCGTACTGCGTCTGAGAAAATTGTGTAGAAACCGCAAACTGATAAGAACGGCGCGACCTGTCCATAAACAAGTAGCATTTGATTCAGCTACTCGCTTACGCTGTCTGATTTTCTGCGCTAGTACTTTGGCCGTACTTTGTGGGTGTCTGTTGTGACTACCGAGGTACGAATAGTATTTGGCTTTTTGTTTACTTTAATATTATATTATTATACTAAAATGAAATAGGGTGTTCATAAATATTGATACAATTCGAATAAAAGGTCGAAGGAGACATCATATTCGTATATTAAGCGTCGTCAATATTAGACCTGTTTTTCTATTCCCTGCTAAACTAATTTGTCGACCACTGTGTATAAAGAGCTAAACTATTTTAAGCGGCATCCCGTACAAAGTCGTCGAAAAAGTTCTTTAGCGAGGAATACAAAAACATGCTTATTATCAGTTATATCTGAAAAATAAATCGGATCTATCGGAAATTTGTCAATGGTAACACCACTTGTCGTCAAATTCACTTATTGATAACTATCGTCAGACAAATCGGACAGAAAAATCTGATAGTGTGTTTCCACTTAAGCCCACCTTAAAAATTTTGTAAGAAATTTTGTCATTTATCCGCACTCGGAAATTTTTGATGCAGACGGTTACGACCGTTCTCTGATTTACCTCGCAAATATTTCATTTATAATTCCTCGCCGTATTCTATTTTTATTTTTACGCATATGGTTTAGACGAAATATCTGTTCGACTTGGCAGTTGGTGTACTAGTAGAAATTAGAATATAATATAAAAACAAGTGACAATGGACTGGAAGTAAACCATGTTTTAAATACATTTAAATGGTATTTATACGCTTGGTTAATTAAAATGTCTTTTAAATTATATTTGATGCTTGTTTTGCCATCTAAAACTCTATGAGTACTCCAACTATTCCGGTCACTTTCAAAGGTTTCCGGTCCAAGAAAAACAGATGTTGCACACTCTTGGCATGTTACTCTATGGTGTTACTAGGTAGCGTAATCAAAATACCAAAATTTCGACTGCAAACAACTGTCAACAAATTCATACGAAATGAGTTTAGCATAACAACCCTGTAATTGATTATGTTTACGAAATTTTCGTACAGAACTGAGTACGCAGCAGATGAAAAGTGAGCGAAATTTTCGGTTCATTAAATTTTAGATATTTTATTCAAGTATCTATAAAAAAAATCTACGAAACGATATCGTGGTGTCGGTACTGAAGTTTTATGAACGCTCGTATTTTAAATGTTCTACGAGCCGCATTACGAGTTTAGCTTCGTCACGAGATTTTTGCAATTTCAAATTTATGCTTATGTTTATGTTTTTTTTTTTGTTGAGGCCTTAAAACATCGTACCCTTATATGGTGTTTAGCACGTTTAACATGTGTTGGGACCGAAAATAGCTGATTCTTGTATGATAAATCTGCTGCTTTTGTTAAACGTAGCCTAATCCCGGTATTCAGTTCTTGCAAATTTTTTTAAAGACATTTTATATGTTAAAATAACCATAACGTCAACATTCCAGTCCCAAGCAATTATCAAACAATTATTTTTGTACGAATTAATTTTGGCATAACAACCCTGTAAATGATCCGCATAGAACTGAGTACCAAACAAATGATAAGTAAACAAAATTTTCGGTTCGAAATGAAACTTTCCTTATTTGTTAAATACATACTTCTTCTGGGAACGAGAATTACCTACGAGCTGAATACAGGGGTTTAAAGAGGATGATATACATATATACAATTTAATTTTTGGGTCCCGTGTATGTTATAGTTTACATTAATAATAAAGCTCAAGATATACATATATACAATTTAATTTTTGGGTCCCGTGTATGTTATAGTTTACATTAATAATAAAGCTTAAGTCAAATTTGATATAGGAGAAATCGCGAAATGAAATATTGAATTTATTTCCGCGAAGAAACTAATGATCAGAAACCCCCCATTAGAAAATAATGACAAATTATTGTTGAAACACCCTTTAATTATATACATTCACAAATGTATGTACATAACTACATATGTAAATAGAAATATATTTCGTACATGTACTTATGAATATTTCCATACCAATGGTTTTTTTTCGATCAAGCTGTTTAAATAATCACTTTATAATGTTTTAATATATTTCAAACTTTGTTTTGTATACCTTAATATTATTTGTTAAGCAAATATGATTTATTTTTCAATGTGTTACTTTAAATTTAGTAAAATTTCCGAAACTATGATACTAGAGCCCATATTGCGATATATTTCTTTGTTTATTTCCAATTTTAGAATAGAAAATAGCGAAGATTAACCCTAAGCTGGTGTTCAATATTGAACTACAATTTCGCGAACACACAGGTGTTTTGTAAACGTCCACAACAAGAGTTTCAAGAGTACATAATATCGCATTTAGACCGCAGTTTATCGCGGCCAGGTTACCGATAGTCGTGTTGTCTCATCTTTGCTGTTTACACCACCCAATTGGAGATTAAAATTCCATTACAGGTGGCCACTTTGAGCATATACCAATTTAAATCAACTTAGTACCGATACCAATTTTTAGAAAACGGCGGTACAACAGAAAAACTAAATTGTCCACTCTTGGTTTTGCCAGTTTTTTACAAATTGTGGATGTTTCCGAAATAACTGAACCTTCAAAATTGGATCAGTCGGTCAAATCGTGTCAGTCATTCAAAACGGCTCACATTTTAAACCGATGAGAGACAACAACATCGGCGGCGGCGTGAGCTTCAAAAAAATTTTAGTACACAGTCAAAATTTCGGTTCACTCAAATGCCAACAGACACAACGAGTGAAACCCTAATCATTCTCTGCATAAAGCAACTATGGTATAGAGAAGAAAATTTACTCATGGAGTGGAATGCCAACAAAGAAATCGAGTGAAGCGCGTCGTTTCTCTGCTCTCTCTCTCTTACTATCTTCGTCGAATATTTCAATACACGAGCAGTTTTCTGATGATGTTATTGTATCTAACTATAGAAATTCCAACCATGTTTGAATAAAATTACATAAAGTATGTAAAAAGTATGAAATAATCAAGTTTTGACGCGGGAAAGAAATGCCTTTGAGTGAATCGCGTCGACTTTTTTGGTTCTCTTCTACTAGGGTTGCTAAATTGCGCCGGTTTTTTCTTCTCTACTTCCTCTCAATGTCGGTCTCAAAGACGATTTACATTTAGACGACCAGAAGATGTGCGCAACTTGGCAACCCAAGAGAGAACCAAAAAGTACTAGGAGTTCACTCAAACGCATTTCTCTCTCGCGTCATATCTTGCTTATTTCATACTTTTTGCATAGTTTATGTAATTTTACTTCAACATGGTTGGAATTTATATAGTTATATGCAATTACACTATCAAAAAGCTGCTCGTGTATTGAAATATTCAATGAAGAGAGTAAGAGAGAGAGTAGATAAGTACTAGGGTTTCACTCGTTTTGTTTGTTGGCATTTGAGTGAAGAGAAATTTTGACTGTCTACTTGTACATCGTTTTTGTCGGTCTATCAAACAGTTGAATTATGTTGTATATTTTTATAATGCCTGCATTTTTTGGCAACTAGCAGAGTTGCATCAAATTGTACCCCAGTTTAAAATGAGGTTCAAAATAAAACTTAAATTTTTACAGATTACAACTGTATGAGTAATCTTCTGGATTAGCGTGGGTTAACGGAGTTAACCTTGGAAACTTGGTTGGTGTAAATGCCGTATAAGGAAATTAAATTAATTTTTTCTTAAAGTTATGAAGGGTATTATCCTACAGTGGTGTTTTATGCTTGAGGTCAAACAATTGTTTGATAATTGTTTGAGATCGGAATTTTGACATGTCGATAATTTTAACAATCGAAAGTAAGACCACATGGGTTAAAAATAAAATGGAGAGTTATAAATGAAATATTTGCAAGGTAAATAAGAGTTGTGGGGTAACTCTCCGCAACAAAACTTAATGTTTAGAGTTAAATGACAAAATTTCTTACGAAAATTTCGCAAGAACTGAATACGGGGCTTAAGCCCTAGATCATTCAATAAATTTCCTTGGACAGAGTTTGATAGATGTTTAGCAGTTTTTTCATGCGGGGTTCTCCCGATTTACTACAGGTTTAGCGCAGTTTATTACAGGTATGTTAGCTATAACCTGTTTCTTTGCAGTTTACACCGCCCAATTTGAGTTTTAATACAGGGCGTTATTGACGAGGAGTAAACCAAACATAGAATGGAGTTTCCATCGAAATGGACCAGGAAAATCTCAGTGTTGCCGCCTATAGTTTCCTCTGTTTTTATTTTTTTACAATAAAATCTCTTTTATTGAGAAATTGAATGAGAGTCGGCAACACTGATAATTTCGTCCTACAATTTAATTGGTCGTTACATTTTTCTTAGCAACAATAAAATGTTGCTTGATGCATGTTGCTGATATTTTGCGTGTACTTAGTGCTAACAGCACTGGCGGAATTTTGACATCTATATTTCCTAAGTATTTTTTTGTATGACGATTTGTATGGAGCTTTTGTTTCACGTGAAATTTTGAACTTAGTAAAGGTCTGTAAGAATTATGCACCTGTATAAAATAAACTGAAGATCTTGGCGAAATTTTCGGGAACAAAATCAAAAATAGAAATTTTGGCAATCCCCTGCATATCCCTTCATTGGAAGCAGCAATGAAAAAATACTTACTGCCTTATTCATAAAAAGTTGTGAGATTTGAGAGACGTTTTTTGTATGGGAAATCGTTTCGCAAACCTCTCATAACTTTTTATGAATAAGGCCGTTAGTTTTTTATATAATTGAGGCTTATAGGGCTGCCAGATTGTTCACAAATACTGCCATAGCCGCAATAGAGGAGGTATTTCTTTCACCAAGTTATATCGCGTTTACATGCACTCTTTTAACATGATAACGTCGTTATTATCATTCTACGACAAAAAAATGTGTTTACATGAATTTATATTCGATTTAGTTTTGACATTTGTGTATTTCATTTCATGATGCCATTATGGAATTATACCAGGTGATAGCAGGAGGATTTGTATGTATTAGTATCACACAATTCTGTCAGTCAGTACTTTTTTCTATTTCTTTATTTGTAGAAATAACTTTTTATTTAATTAAAGGTATTTTTTAGTGGATTTTATTTAGAATTTCTTGAAAATTAGATTGTATTTAGAAAATAAAGAAGATGGTGATATTGCTACCTGTTCTTATAACAATACCTGTTATATTAATCTTGGATGTATAGAAAAAATGGTTCCCGTTTCATGCCATGAAGGGATTGGGGAGAGTTTATCATAAACAATGAGCTGTGCGCTATCTAGTTTCATACTCACTGATTGGGACTTACAGTTTTACACCGCCTCTGAAAGGTATTTTGAAAAGCTTATTCATGGCAAAATAGATAGTGTCGCCGTCACTAAGCGAAGTGATCGCCGTCGAAAGAAATGTAATACAGCATTCGCACTGACATCGATTTTCTTGATTTTGTCACTTTTGTTGATTTCAAGCAGAAATCAAGAAAATTTGCTTGATTTCCTTTACGTTTTGACAGACGACAAATCGGGTATTTTTCATATTTGTCTAGGAATCAGGAAAAAAATGATTTATTTGCTTTATGCAACGCTGTTTTATCTCACCAAAAACGATGTACAAGTAGACAGTCAAAATTTCTCTTCACTCAAATGCCAACAAACAAAACGAGTGAAACCCTAGTACTTCTCTACTCTCTCTCTTACTCTCTTCATTGAATATTTCAATACACGAGCAGCTTTTTGATAGTGTTATTGTATTTAACTATACAAATTCCAACCATGTTGAAGTAAAATTACATAAACTATGCAAAAAGTATGAAATAAGCAAGATATGACGCGAGAGAGAAATGCGTTTGAGTGAACTCCTAGTACTTTTTGGTTCTCTATTACCAGGGTTGCCAAGTTGCGCACATCTTCTGGTCGTCTAATTGTAAATCGTCTTTGATCTCACACTACGAACGAATAGTATGTTTGTTTACAACCATTTCAATCACGGCGCATCGATGTGGTGGTACCACTAGAATACCCGACTTATTTACTTACACTGTGTGTAATTTTTTAAGTCATGGCAAAATAACCATATACGGACACCACTACGTGATAAAAGACTAAAAAAAAAAGACCCGTGTTTCCCAATTTTTCCCAAAGTCATGCACTTTTTTTTATGGGCCGCCAAAGATTTGGGGCCTCGGTATCATTTTCGTAAAAATGTGATCACTTTCTCAGGCTCATATCTTGCAAACCGTTCAGAATTTCAGGTAAATTTTTGTAGTTGATTGTTTCCTTGAATTTTGAACGGTTTGCTACCTATGGACCTGAACACGGGAAAAAAGGTAAAAAAAATCGATTTTTTTTAAGTTTTTTGCGATTTTGATCTGGAAGGTGAAGTTTTCTTGATTTTATATGTTCGCAATTTATGTTCTTTATGACAAGAGCTACAACTTTGCCTCAGAGAGTAAATCGAAATTCTGAACGGTTTGCAAGATATGAGCCTGAGAAAATGATCACATTTTTACGAAAATGATACCGAGGCCCCAAATCTTTGGCGGCCCATAAAAAAAAAAGTGCATGACTTTGGGAAAAATTGGGACACACGGGTCTTTTTTTTTTAGTCGTTTATCACGTAGTGGTGTCCGTATATGGTTATTTTTTTCGTGTTGCACTGTGTTATCGCATTTCTTAGGTATTTATTGTTCCTCAAACATATTTTTTATAGTTTTTTGTTTACTTTTATTCCTGGAATACATTTGTGCTGAATTTGATTTGAAAAAATACCAGCCACAGCAAAATGCCTATTGTTGTAGGCTTGGTGTGTTTGTTGTCGTAGTAACACTACCTTAATATTCAATCAAATCAGGAAAAATCCCAATGCGAACGCTTCGGATTTGGTTAGGACATTTGATACGAAATCGGGAAAATAATTTGTACTGCGAATGAGCTATAAGGTAGCCAGAGCACCGATCGAACTCTCGTTCTCATACACAAGAGCCGCGCATACCACCATTGCACCACCGACGGCCACATGGTTGAATGTGTTGTCATTAGTGTACATGTTCAGTGAAGTACATTTTCTTTACTTTTCCATTTCCTGTTCACATAGTATCATACTGAAAGTGCGTATACAACTCTGCGGTTGAAATGATTTGTGACGTGAGAATAACATTATCGAGATAAATTTACTCGATCTTGGGTACAAAAATGTATGAGAAATCACATGAAAATAGAGTGATTTTTCGATTATCGAGTCGATCTGCAAGATCCAGTTCATGTAAACGCCATATGTTCCTGCTGTATTCCAGGTGGAAAATGTTCTTTCTATGTTATTCTATTTTAATTTGTTTATTATTTCTAAAATACCCTCACCCGTCGTCTATATATAAAGTACTGAAGTGATGCTAAACATTCCTAAAAATAAAGAGGAAAAGATGAACGAGACTAACTTAATTTATATCCAGCCATTGATAGCTAATAAATAAATTATTTGGGGAATTTTATTGTTCACACCTGATTGATTTGTTTACAATTTCGCTTTATAAATGTAGGGGAATTTTATGGGACCATTTAAGAGATTTCATAGCTGACCACATTTTCTCACTAAGCCCATAATTAAGATGGATTTTCCCAACCAGATAATTGTTGTATTTCTTTTTCGCACTGCGTGCGATGAAAGTGCACGACAGATATTTGATTTTTTTCACTCAATTAGCACTCAAGATACGTATACTATATCTCTGTAGTACCGACAAATTTCGAATGATCTGTCTGGTTTGAAATATTTATCTCTGTGAATGATTGATGTATTGCGTTCTGTTTTAGGGGAAGGCATAACACACGTAAGTATGTAACTACATAAAACAAATGTATCATTGCTTCATACAAACAATTATGCCCGTTTGGGGTTTAAGCTTCAAACATTATTATATATAAGTATACATACATACATATGTATGTCGGTACATATACATACATATATGTACATATGTATGCGTTGTACTATATTTTGTGAAAATAGTTTGCAATATAAAAATGTTTTCAATAGCTCTGACCTTGGGTCACACGCGATCTCAGCAGGAAGAATAACATACAGAGAAATCGCTTGGCATCGGTTTGAATGGGAAATAATGGGTGTTTCAATAAGAGCGCTACAAAAGATTTTTTAAATAAAACAAAACCGGGTTTAGATACCAATGAAATTCTTTATTCCTGTGAAAGTACGTTCGATGCCATTATGTATGGAACCCGATTTCTTTTGCATGGCCACCACAGGCACGCTTGCAGAAGTCCAGGCGCTGAACCCAATTTTCGACGGTTTTCAAGCATCAATCGGCCGATACTGCTGCAATTTCACGTTCGATATTCGTACGAAGTTCATCAATCGTCGCTGGCTTGTTGGCATAGACCATAGACTTGACGTAGCCCCATAGGAAATAATCTAACGGCGTCAAATCACACGACCGAGGCGGCCAATCGACTGGGCCATTTCGTGAGATAGCACGTTCACCAAACTTGGTTTCCAATAAATTGGTTGTGGCTTTCGCTGTGTGGCTTGTGGCGCCGTCCTGTTGGAACCACATGTCCTCCAAGTCCATATTATCCAATTGGGGCCAAAAATATTCGGTTATCATTGAACGGTGGTGATTCGCATTCACAGTAATTTGTCGGTCTTGATCATCACGGAAGAAGTACGGCCCAATGACGCCGCCGGCCCATAAACCGCACCAAACCGTAATTTTTTCGGGTTGCAATGATGACTCATGGATTACGTGTGGATTGCTGTCTGACCAGTAACGCATATTTTGCTTATTGACGAAGCCATTCAGCCAGAAATGAGCCGACCATAAATTGGACGTAGCGCTCTTAAAGTTGAGGCCACTGACTCCAAATTTCGGTAGAAAATTTTAATGATTTCGACTCGTTGTTGGCTCGTATATCTTTCCATGATGAAATGGCAAACCTTACTGAAGAGAAATGTCAAAAGAGCGGGGAAAAATATGGCGTCGTTTGCTGTCCCTATCGATTTACTTTTGTAGCGTCTCTGTTGAAAAACCCTTTACAATAATAATGATATTTTTAGTTATTCTATTATTTTACCAACCATGGACAGTGTCTAAACTTGAATAGTTTTTCCATATATTTAGGACTGAACTGCATTTAAATTTCTTTACTCGTAATAATCTTGAATTTTTTAACGGCGAACAACAATTGTTAATTATGTAGCTTATAAGTATCTAAACCCAAGTGGTTACTCTCTCTGAAATGAATTAAACCCCCTATTGTGAATTAATTGTACTAAAACTTACACGGATAAAATCTTGTTATTGTAAACCGACATATCTTCGGAAGACGAAAATAAAAGATAAGTCACTTTCTCGACACAAATGGTGAGCATCTTATCTCGAATAAACTCTAAACTGTACACTAATTCCCTACCGTGTTAACCTTTTTCTTGTTCCTTAATATTTGGTGGTTACGAGAAATTACACCATACACCTAATACGTTAACATACAAATCTGAAATCAATTTCAGAATCTTCACTGTGGAGTAAACCCAAACCTCTCACGGACCAGTCCCATACTGTCCTTTTTCTTTGATTCCACAAAAACAATAAAGGCGAACTAGTTGATAAGAGGATTTTATCAATCTCTACTCTCAATCCACTTAATCATCTCCAATCAACTCTGGCACACGCCTATACAGATAGTTTGTATAAAAAAAAGCCGATCAAAAACATTAATTCGCTTTCGGATCTACAAGGTTTCTATTTACATTTCAGGTCCAGCAATATAAAACAATCATTTTTCATTGGAAACGGTTGAATTGTGATTCAAATTATTCTCCGTAAAGATCAGTACACTTTTTTTGAATGCGCTCAAACCAATTTTTGAATCACTTTTTCCACTCCGATTGAGACACCTCCAAAACATGGTTTTTGAACGCTTCAACAGCTACTTCGGGCGTCGAAAATCGTTGACCACGCAGTTTTTTCTTGATGTGAGAAAACAAAAAGAACTCATTGGGTGTCAAGTCACCCAATGTACGGCGGATGACCCATCAATTCGACATGTTGAGTGCTCAAATATCCCATTGTTTCAGCTGATGTGTGATTGCTCGCATTGTCCTGATGCAAAATTGTACGTCTTCCCTTGTTGTTTTTCCTTATTTTTTCGAACACTGTCGCCAAACAGATGGTGGTATACCACTGAGAATTGACCGTCCTCCGTTCCTCTAACGGAACTGTGGCCACATGACCGGTTATACCGACAAAACCCCGATCACTTGCTTCGATGTGCTTCTTCCACGAACAACTTTTGATGGATTTAGCTCGTATTGAAAGACCCATACGGTCGATTGTTGTTTTGTTTCGGGCTCATATGCATAGATCCATGATTCGTCACCTGTGACGATGTTATACACTGCGTTTGAGTTACAGCGGTTGTATTTTTTCAACATTTCTTTGCTCCAATTAACTCGAGCCTTTTTTGATCATTTGTCAAATTATGTGGGATCCAATGAGAACAAATGTTTTTCACGGTCAAACGAACATGCAATATCTTATTGATGCTGATCATACTAATGCCCAAGGATGCCTCAATCTGACGGTATATCACATGTCGGTCTTGCTTTAGCAGTTCACGCACAGCATCGATGGTTTCCGGCAAAACAACCGAAGTTGGACGACCGTCACAAAATTCATCCTGGTGCGAATGGCGTACGAGACTGAACCAGCGATTTACAGTGGTGTTTGATGGTGCTTCATCACCAAACGCCGAAACAAGTTGATTGAGACACTCTTATCTCGATCATCCACGGCGAAAATCGTAAAAAATTATCTCAGGAAAATTTTCACGATTTAATTCCATTTTTTGACCGAGATGAATGTTTCAACACACTGTAAATACAACAATTAGTGCTCGTAAGCGAAAACGTTCTATATATGTTTATGCTAAAAAAAATTGCAAACTTTACAATGGAAGTTCCAGTTTGCATCTGGCAACACTATTATTGTCAGGACCCAAAATATAAATAACAACCCTCGTACAGATGTATTTTAGACACACAAAAGAAGAGAGTTACTTTTGTCCATGATTCCTAAAATATTTCGTGTCTAGCATTAAGGTCCCGTAAGCTGGACCATTTATAAAAAAAAGGTATTAAGTTTTAAAGAAATTTGTACCTTAACTATGGACCTATGTATGTACAATATTGGTATCATATGAAAGGTTTCTGAATTCTGACATAGCCGCAAAAAAAATCCTTTTTAAGTTTTTCCTAAGGAGATTTTTCTGATTTAAATGTCAGATTGACATATTTAAATCTTTAGTCGACCTAAGTAAATACGATACGTGTTTCAGCTTCTATTAAAATTCACACTCGTTCACTAGACATTTTTTATATACCTTTGGAAGCGCAATAAAAAACCTTTCATATGATACCAATATTGTACATACATATATGGGCATTTCCGCAGAAAGGTCAACCTTTTGTCATATCACGTCACTCTCGATAATTACTTATATTTTAGGACCAGTTTGTTTGATTGTTTTATTTTATTTTAATAAATATGTAGTTACTTACCTTCTGTATTTAGGAAAAGAATAGAAAACAATCGACCAAATAACGAGGGTGACGTGATGTGACATAGTGTGGCACTTTCTCTGGAAATGCCCATATACATTCTCTTCAAATATGCGTATTGAAATGCTGATTACGGGAAAGTCAAACTTTTTTATACTAGGGTACTTATTTACAGGCCCCTACCGGCGGTTTAAATTTCGATTCCTAGTGTCTTTTCGAAAACAAAAAATAATTTTTGGCTAATATGGAGCTCAAACTACGTAACATGATGAGCAATACTATATTAGACTTATCCTTTTTCGTCACTTTAGACTTCGTCCGCCTAAAAATAACCTATTCAGGGTATTGTGTGATTTTAACGCCAGCTCATACGACTCTTTGTTGCGATGTCGATATATGAGTGCTTTAGTCTCTCCGAATAACCAGGTATAATATACGTCAGAGGTTCGCAAATTTTCGGCGGAGGTTCGTCTTGACGATCTTGTTCTCGTGCTGTAAATTTTCCCGTATGCCTATTCAGATCCAGTAGGTCCTTCATAGTTCTGGCCGGGAAAACATTTTCACGAAGAATTTCCTTTATTCTCCTTTTACTGTCCACATGAAACTTCTTGTCGCTGATATTCAAAACTCTATTAATGAAATTTGTCGCCGTATTAATAATAATTCGCCTAGGGCGCTTAGAGTTGAAGTTAATTAATCATCCGGAAGCTGTGGACTTCTGGTACCAATCAAGTTTGAGCAGGTTGCCTTGTCGAATTACTACCGAGTCCAGGTATGGTAATCTGTTGTCCTTTTCCCCCTACATCGTGAATTTTATTTGTCCGGTGTATGTGTTAAAAGCATTAAGTGTGTTATCCACTGCATTCCTCTTTATCGCAACAAATAAGTCATCCACATACTATGTCAAGATTTGTGGTCTCACTGCCAACCTCGTCAAAGTTTCGTCAAGTAGTTCCTCCATTATCATGTCAGCTATCACTGGTGAAGCTGGTGATCCCATAGGCATACCTCTTTTTTGCTCATAAAATTTGTCCTCGTATATGAAATATCTCGTCTTTTCCACGTAAAATTCCAGCAATTCAATGAATAAGTCTTGTGGTATTCGCGTGAATTTTTCCATTATACTCCATTTTTCCCCTATCGTCCTAATGGCCATATGTATCGGTATACTTGGAAAAAGGGACACCACGTCGAATACAAATATTTCGCCATCATCTATTCCGATATTGTCAATTCTCGATTTAAAGTCAATTGCATCCTCAACATTATACCCCGGGACTTTCGTCAAATTATTAAGTATACTGATGATATATTTCCAAGGGGGTTTCCATCTTTGTGGATTTTGGGGAAACCGTAGATCCCGGGTGATGCGGCAACCCTGTTGGACAATTTATTCTTCTCCGACAAATTTAGTAATTCCCTTTTGTGTAGCTTTTCCACCAATACGTTGTTCTCGTTCTTTAAGCTGTGCTCTATTGACACGTCTATACGTACGTCATCTATATATAACTACATACGTCCCTCAAAATATTGTTTATCTTCGATCTGTAATCTTCCCCGTACATTGCCACTGTTCTCCCACCTTTCTCAGCACTCAATATCAGTATGTTGTCATTTTGATCCAAAAAATTTCCCGTTTCCCCCATTGTGTCAAGTATTGCTTTGTCCGTTCGATTCATTTGTCGGAGAAGAATAAATTGACCAACAGGGTTGCCGCACCACCCAGAAGTAATTTGTTTGTTGTGATTTATAATACATTAATTATTGTCAATCATTTTGTGATCAATATGTGATTAATGTTATATTGTTGTATGTATATACAGGGTGTCCCCTAAACTTTTGTCTAAACTTAAACACGTGATAGCTGAGAACAAAAGCTACAATGTTTGTTCTTACGCCAATTGCCTAGGTGGCTTCGTTTTCGAGATATTCGTGTTTAAAATAATTGCATTTTCAATAAATGCATAATCTACTTTTTAAATGAAAAAGAAATATCATTGAAAATTGCTTCAAAATTGATTTTAAATAATTTATTTTTTCGTTTGAAATGAAAACGAATTTTTTTTTTTAAATGTTTTCAATTAACGAAATTTTTTTTCGTAAGTGTTTCCATCAGCTTTTCCATAATGGTACACGATATCACCGTATTCTTGGAAGGAGAATTTCATGACGACAAAAATTTAGAAACGAGAAAAATGACAGAAAGGGAAAAAACTCTAAGTAATCAACTTTTTGAAAAAAATTTTTTTAATTTCTTGCAAATTAAACAAGTGGTTTTTCTAGTTTAAAAAGTGCATTTAAAAATGCAATTATTTTAAACACGAATATCTCGAAAACGAAGCCACCTAGGCAATTGGCGTAAGAACAAACAATGTAGCTCTTGTTCTCAGCTATCACGTGTTTAAGTTTAGACAAAAGTTTAGGGGACACCCTGTATAAGTAGAACCCTGAGGATGATTAGCGATGCTAATCGAAATATTGGGAATATTTAATAAATCTTGAAAAACGGGCAAACCACCTGGTATTTTCATTTTATGACCTCAAGGCAAATTAATTCCACAGGGATAAAATAAAAGGTTAACAATCAACATCACAATTTCTTGTATATGGTTGATAGTATTTTCATGTTAAATACAAAATGAAATAAATTGAATATTTAATAGAAAAATTGGGAATGATGCATGATTCACGATTTCAGAATGCTACCGTGTAAAAGAAACACTATCAAAATTTTGAAAATATATTTTTCAGTTTATTTCAGTTTCAGTTTTCAGTCGTTTAAGCCCTATATTGGACCAACAAATATTTTTCGTTTACCAAAGACACTAGGAATCGAAATTTAACTTCGTATAAAAAATACAGCAGACAGTTGTCCGAGGCCTTCGGCCACGGACTGTCCCTGCAGGCTGTGTCAGAGACACGGCCATTAAGTTTAACGTAGAATACGCCATCCGATATGATAGGAAAAATAGGATAAAAAAAAGTTATCTCGCCGGTTCCTCATAATCCATGAAATAAAGATATACCGTAAAGTAAGACGTATTCAACGCCAAAATGTAAGAATTAATTTTTTCATATATTTTTTATAATTATATATCCATGTTAAATTCAAATTCACATTTAACATTTTGTTTCACTTAAATACATAAGTAAATATACGAAATTTCAATATTTCATCAATCAAAACAACAGCCGAAGGTTTGTGTCAACACTGAACCAGCAGCATAGTTTGTGTTCACGCTACAAACTCAAACACTCAACCCAACACCACACAAATGTTTAAGTGTATGTGTTTAAACAATTTTCATTTGAGAAATTTAAATATTAGGAAGATATCAACCAATATGAAATGTATATCAAACGAAAGATAACATCTTCATTTACCTACAAAAAAATTTGTAAAAAAAGTTATCTCGCCGTTTCCTCATAATCAATGAAATAAAGATTACAACAATAACAATCTGACATGACTCCCTATACCGTAAAGTAAGACGTATTCTACGCCAAAAAAGTTTGACGTTCCCGTAATCAGCTCTTCTATACGCATATTTTGAGGAAAATGTATTTTTATGGCGCGTCCAACAATATATACAACATGTCAAAGCATGTCTTGACGCATCCTTTTTTCAGGGTTATTCTGCAAAAAAAAAATAATTTTTAAGTTGTTAGTACCAAGTTTTTTCTGATTTAAATGTTTTGGATTGGAATTTAATATTACAGCAATTTAAATCCAGAGTATATACATAAATTAAAAATAAATTTGCCTCAAAATTATTTCAAGCCTTTGCTCTGCAGAAATTGATTTTCTTTGCTTTGTCAATCTTGTTTTAACTGTTTGCAACATAAAATCAAAGGGTTTCACAGACATACGGCAGTATTGCCAAAATCTGTCTAGAAATTCGAATAGATTTGAAAATAAATGATACAAGGTGGAGCAAAAGTAAACTTCCGATGTTTTTTGGCTGTAATTTAAAAAAAAAATGAAAAACTTTGATTCTCCTTGTGGATTATTTTTATTTGGTCCTTTAATTTTTTTTACATCAAGTCGAGAATATGATGTCATGTAAATGGCCGCCGCCACAGTTGATTGTCATTTGAGCCCTTTTTATGGCATTTTCCATCACTTTGGCCAAAACTTCCGGCGATAGGTCCTCACATTCTTGACGGATATTGTCTTTAAGAGCTGCAAGAGTCTGAGGCTTGTTGACATAAACCCGCGACTTCAAAAAGCCCCACAAAAAGAAGTCTGTAGCGGTCAAATCAGGCGGGCGATTAGGCGCCCGGGAATTGCATCCTTCAGTATATCGGTTGTGTCACGTGCAGTGTGTGCCGTTGCACCGTCCTGTTGGAACCACATGTTTTCCAATCCCAATTCATCAAGTTGCGGCAAAAAGAACTCGTTGATCATTGCTCTGTAGCGCTCACCATTCACATTAACCGTTTGGCCCGCGACGTCTTCGAAGAAAAAAGGTCCGATGACTCCTCCAGCGAAAACAGCACACCATACAGTGACTTTGAGCGAGTGTAATGGCTCTTCGTGGTTTACACGCGGATTTTCAGTGCCCCAGAAGCGTAAATTTTGCTTTTTTACGTACCCGCTAAGATGGAAATGGGACTCATCAGTCATGATTATATTTGATGAAAAATCATCTTCCTCTTGGTGGTGGAAATAGTCAGCAATATTCCGCGTTCTGGAGCAGTGTAGCGTAACATTGTTTATTAACGTGTATTTCGCATGTGTTTACTACACAAATGTCAAAACAGAACTGACATTAGGGGCCAATCGCAAAATTTATAGCATTTTTTGATAGGAGGATTACTTTTGCGCCACCTTGTATAATTCGCCATAAGAAATTTTGTCATTTATCTCTAAACGGAAAATTTTGTTACAGAGAGTTACCACATATCTCTGATTTACCTTGCAAATATTTCATTAATAATTCATCTTTGCACTCCATTTTATTTTTACCGTACGTCGTATTACTTTTGTTTGCTAAAATAATCGAAATATCAATATTCCGATCCCAAAAAATTGTCAAACAATTGTTTTCGTACGAAATAAGTTTGGCATAACAACCCTGTACTTGATTTTGCCTACGAAATTTTCGCAAAGAGCAGAGCAAGCAAATGAAAAGTGAGAGAAATTTTCAGTTCATGAAATTTTCGATATTTTTTATACACGTATCGAAACGAAAATTTCATAAACACTGAATACCGGGCTTCAGGAATAAAACTTGTTCCGATTTCACTTTGCTTCTGAGCGGCAAAGACATAGAGCAAATTAGAATAGAGTATTTTATTCTCTCATCTGTCGTTTCATTTCATACTCTTCGTCGTAGGTTTGTGCAAATGAGAACATTCGACGAAAATTAACTTACACCAGGTGGAGTTACAAGAACTGTTGACTTTACTTTTTCACGTCGTTTTGGTATAGAGTTATGAAGTTTAAATGTATTTTATACTTTCTTGTTGACTTTTATCGGCGGTATACATTTTTATTGTATTTAACACAACCAATTTGCCACACAAGCACGAAATGCGGTTGTTGTCGATTTGTTGGAGGTTGGGTACCATTGCCTACTATTGAAGCCAGCCATGCCTTGAAATATCTATCGTTTACATGCAACCAAACCTATGAAGTTAAAATTATTGAGAGAATAAAATACTCTATTCTAATTTGCTCTATGGGCAATGAGTTAATATGGCAAAAGTGAATGTGGAGCACTTATTTAAACTAATTAAAATTAGAAATTCGGACAGATTTTTGGATTTCTAATAATATACTTATTTTCAATATTACAGAAATTGGCATCCAGAGAAAATAAATAAAAAATAAACTTGCCTGCAAATTAAAACAAGTCTTTGCTCTGCAGAAAATGAATTTTTTTGTTTTGTCAATCTGGTTTCAACTGTTTGCAACATTAAATCAAAGGGTTTCATAGACATATGAGTCTAGAAATTCAAGTAGACTTGTATATAAATGATTAAATTCACCGTAATGTAGTGTTGCTCGATTTATAGGATGAACCACAAATCCTATTTTTCTTAAATGCATTATCTTCCTATATACATACATATATAAAAACGATTTTCGCCTAACAACATTAAACACAATGGCATTTTTGGAACTTACCGCTCAGAAATGACGCTCAGTAATAAGCCACTTGCCGCTCAACCGCTCACTACTTTGCCGCTCGCCGCTGTGCCACTCATTGTGTGGCGTCGGCCTTATGGTGTGCGGATCTTTCACTTGGTGGGGCATTGGTTCTCTGCTACAAATAGAAGAAATTATGAATAAGGAGTACTATCTAAGTATTTTGCAGAACAATTTGTTGAAGAGTGCGCCTATCCTGCAATATAAATATCTTGCCAAAATTGTGCAAAATTTGTTTGCTGAACAAGAATTCCACATAATGAAGTGGCCAGCTCAGAGCACCGATTTCAATCCCATCGAAAATTTGTGGTCAATTTTCAAAAGAAGTCTCTCCCAATACGAACGAGCACCGACCAATTTTAATGATCTTTGGTCAAGATGGGCTAATATTCCGCCTCAAACAAATGTGTTTTAAGGAACAAAGGACTTTGAACAAAATACTTAGTTGCCGAACATTTCCAATATGGACAGTACACGCAAAGAAAAAAAACGTTTATCGCTCGGTTGCCACAACAATACTTTGATTGATTTGTATTAATTTATTCGTCGCAACCGTTTATGTAGTTCTCCCCAAATAAACTCATATATCGCAAATGTGTATCAAGTTGTTGCAAACGAAATCTCGTTTGCATTAAACGCGTACAAAATTACATTTGCCGCAAGTTAAAAACCGTTTGCGATAACTGAAATTAGCCATTCTTCTAATGAGAGCACAGATTACGAAGAACGTAAATTTCTCTAATTCTCTCATTCTGTATACACAGTCCACTCGTTTGACATACACACTTACGCATACAGATAAAATGCTTTTGCCTTGTCAATATATCTTGGATGGACAACTGGCGCGTTGTAGTTTGCTGCGCTTTTAGGTGTTATTTGAATGCAAGGAGAGACAGACGTGTTAGGAGACACTGAAAAGATAAAAAAAAATTCCAACTTTTTTTAAAACAAACTTTATGAGTAAAACCAAAATCATAAAAGTTGGAAATTTACACAAAAAATAGCTTATGGAAACCATAAATATAAATTTTAATGTACAAGTAATGTTGTACTGAGGAGAGTAACTAAAACTACAACTCGGTTGCTGTAACTACAACTCGGTTGCTGTAACCGAAAGAACAGTTGGTGGAATTGTTTTTCGTTTATCACAGACGTTTTTTTAAGCTTTAATTTTTCATAACTCGTTTACAGCAAACGTTTCTCAGTTCTCGCAAACGTTTTTTTAGTTAGGATCAACTACAACTCGGTTTCTCGCAAACGTTTTTTTCAGCCTATGTTTTTCATAACTCGTTTGCTGCAAACATTTTTCGGTTCTCCCAAACGAAATGACAGGTATGGCTTAACAGAAGTTCGTTTCTCCCAACTACAGTCCCCAAACGAACTTCAGTTATCTGAGATTTCGTTTGGGAGGAACGAGTTTTTTCTTTGCGTGTACTGTTTTATTAACTTTTTAATGAAACATATTTAGGTTTTTATTGAAGAAGAATATTTTAGTTTTATGATTAAAAAAAACATTTAGGTTTCTTTAAAAAAAATTATAACATATTTCGAAAACTCTTGAATAAATGTATCCACATTTGTCAGTCCACTACTGTAGTTTTTTACGGGTGCAAGATAAATTTGATCTGGGTTCCCGAATTGAAAATTAATGCAGGATATTATCCAATTCGTGATATACATTGGCTACTTTATCACATTAATTTTACTAAAGCACATTCAAGTACATACATACAGGTTTTGATTCTCTATGCTATATCGTTCCCGATATATGTACATATTTGCATCCGATATTTTGTGAGACCGGTCTTCATTATTTCCTTACGTTGTTTATAAATATTATAGTGTAAAAAAAATTAATTTTTTTTTTAATAAAATGTTGCATTTTTATTTCGTTAAAAGAAGAAAGAAATTTCACCTCCAAATTAAACTCGGGCTAACTAACTCAAATCCTTCGATGACGGCCATCTGATGATGATGGTGACACTATCGAGTACTTAGCCATGGAAAAGCTTCTCAAAATACCGATCGGAACCGGTGTAAAACTGTAGGTCCCAATCAGTGAGTGAAAAATTAGAAAGCGCACAGCTCGCTGGTTGTGAGAAGCTCTCCCCAATCCTTTCATGGGATGTAATGTGAAACGGTTTTTTTTTAAATTCAAATTTTCACCAAAATATTTCAATATAATAAGGAGTGTATTTTACGGAAGTTATCGCCCTTCAGGTTGATTGTTGATTTTTATAAAGATCTTCCGAATCGGTCAGCATTCTGGAGGAATATGCAGTACTTTATATTCGAAGAATCTTGCATTACCCTAATATGTAGCGTAATTATTTATTTATTTGTAATTTTTATTGTTTAAATAATTTAGTATAATTTGATTTTTTATTAATTGACATTGTTAATTTTATGTCTATTTCTCTTTCAGGGAAAATGTCTTTGTGGTCAATATATACGAGCCCGTTTGAGACGTGCCGGCTTTCTGAATCGCAAAGCCATACAGAGACTACGTTGTATATTGGAACCATCATCAGAAATTGTTTATGAAGTATTTCCGGCACTTAATAGTGTGAGTACATTTTACAGCCTTCAACTGATATACATACAATCTTATTTTCAATTTCCCAACCACTTGCCTCTTCCAGATGGGCGAAGAACTGGAGCGCATGCATCCCCGTATATACTCAAATGTCTCGCGGCAGTTATCCCGTGCACCCTATGGTGAATTGGTCGATAGTGATACAGCCCCCATGTTGCTTAATCTTGTGGCTAAAGAACTGTTTGCTCGCAACAGCATGGACAAGGAACGAATAACCTGGGCGAAGATCATTTCAGTATTTGCCGTGTGTGGTGGTTTTGCCATCGATTGTGTCCGTCAGGGCCATTATGAATATTTGCAATTTCTCGTCGATGGAGTGGCTGAGATCATTGAAGATGATTTGGCTCCTTGGTTAGCGGAACGGGGTGGTTGGTTAGGACTGCAGCAGCACATAAGACCAAGGGGGGGTTCACAAGCTTTTACTTTTTTAGATTGGTTAACACTATTTGTGGCGGTATCATCGAGTTTTTATGTTGTGGGAAATTTCATAAAACATATTGGTTGCCATTTGTATTCGTTATTATTTTAAACTCAAGTTTAAACAATAAAAAAAATTATTTCCTTAACTAATCTTAAGTTATCGTATATTGTTGAATTATGTATGTAAGTGATTAATTAAAAAACAAAACAAAAAACAGTTGTGCAATTCTCTATTTAGTCAAAATACACTTCAATATTTGTTGAATTTTTTTAATCAGTTCGTTTTACTTAAACCTCTCTAACAAAAAAAAAACTGGCGACCGGAACTTGTCTGTGCCTATTCCGGCCATTTATGTGATTCCATCCTTGTCTAGGGGAGTGCTAACTGGCTCTCCTTTCAAACAACACGTATGTGGGATTTTTCTTTTGGTATTTGTATCAATCGTAGGGCAAAAATACAGATATGAAGTCTAAACACTGAAGGTTTTATACCACAGGTTTGTGTATTTGCTAATACAATAAGTGGTGAGTTTAATAATATCTTAATAAAAGGCGTTGCCAACGAACATATTTATGGTGTGAATTACAGTGTTTCAAGTAAATAAGAAATTACAGTGTTTCAAGTAAATAATATTGATGATATTCTGAATCTGATGAAAATTTATCATAATGAATCATAATGAATAATAATTTGCAATATCTGAATACTTTTTTCATATGGAGTCTGTAAATATTTTAATTTCATCAGCTCTTGGAAATGGTACATAGTTGCAAAATTGAAAGGGCTGAATACTTTATACTATTGGCTATGCAATCATTTCGTCCACAATCAAAGTGGCTATACAATCATTTCGCCCTCATTTCCAATCAGTAAAAGTAGATTATTTGTTAAACTTCATGGAAATTTAAACTTATTTTTGCACCTCGAAAAGAGACTGTAAACTTGAATTTTGAAAAATTCCTAATTACGCCAAAACATCGATTTTTATCACACAAACCGTGCGATGTTGTACTATATTTTGTAAAGCACCTGTAAATATATTTATTATGCCGACAAACCCAAGACTGTCCAATTTATTTGTGAAACTATTTACAATGAATGTTAAATTGGGTTGGCAGGGAGTCTACTATGTATCAAGCCAGCCGAAGTAATTGGTAAATTGATATTTTTCTTTATAAATAATCAAAACGTCTACTCATTTCAATAAAGCAACCAAGGTAAACAAACTTTGAATGTTTTTATATTGCGTGCAATTATATAAATAAATCACCAGTTGAACAGACCTTTATTTAGACCATTATGTTTATTTTAGGTTATAATCCAAATCTCGTAAATTTGAAGGTACATTTGTATATCGATCATATACATATATAAATAATAGGGATGGGATTTCCATGCAATGAATGTTTTTTTTCTCAAAAATCTAAAAGTAGTATAAAGTATACTAATTATCTTGACGAATCGCACAATTTGCAGTAAAATTACATTGACTTGTCAGTGGAAAATTTTAACATTTTTATGATTTATTTTATTTTCTTTAAATGTGTAAATATGACAACGACGACGTATATATGTATGTATAACAAAATTAGGCAAAACTGCCGGACTTCGGGAAAGGCTGAAAACTAGGCCACAATATTGGCATAAAATACTAGAATACAAAAAATTTTGAAATACGGACCCATGAGCCCACTTGGCCCAATAAAGGTCGAGAGGACAAAGTGCCGTTTTTATGAACTTTTGTATCGATGGTGGTGGCCGTCGGTGGTGCAATGGTTAGTGTGCGCGCCTCTTGTACATGAGATCCTGGGTTCGAACCCTGCTCTGGCCACCTTAAAATTTCTTTCGGCGGCGGTCACCTCGCATAGTGCAGGCGACACTATCGAGTATTTAGCCATGAAAAAGCTTCTCAAAATACCGTTCGGAATCGATGAAAAACTGTAGGTCCCAATCAGTGAGTGAAAACTGGAAAGCGCACTGCTCAGTGATTGTGAGAAGCTCTTCCCCGCCCCTTCGTGGGATGTAATGGGAAACCATTTTATTTGTATCGAATATTTATCAAGTTATCGGAATTTGAAATATGTGGAAAAAGTTGATAAATTTGATACTTTTGATATTTTTTGTTCTTTTAATAACCCTTAATAAATCCTTGCTTTTTTGTTTGAGTTTCAATACAAATTTATAATAGTCGGCGAAAAATAAATTTAATTTTTCGAAAACTCGCTTAATAACCAAGATATCGAGAGCCCGGTTTAGGCAATTTCTCCCTCGGAATAAACCTTTTGTGTAATAAAGAATTGAAGTGCATAGTGCAACAGTCAAGTTATTCGCGCTTTTTTAGAAGAACATTTGTATTTATCTTTAAGATCCATTCACTTTAAGTTGAGTACCCAAATTTAAGGCAAAATTGTTCATACTAAACTTGTACGCAGACTAAAGCGGCCGAGTGTATTGTGATATAAAAATTAAAAAAGTTATCAGTTTTATAATCAGCCTTATTATTTTGTAAAAGATTAAAGACAAAGTTTTCGTGTTATCTTTAATCTTCTACAAAACTGTCGTAGTCGAAATACGAGAACGGCATTCGTAAAAAGGCTGAATATAAAAATAGTGATTTGTTTTAAAATCACAAGGCATTTGCATTCTAATTCAAAACTGATATTTTCCTTCTGAATTGTTTTGCAGAAACCCAATTACTCTGAAAAGTTTTGTGTTTGTCTAGAATCTATTTGCAGAACATGGCCGTAGATCACTCATATTCCATCGGCCGTTTGTAAGTGAAAGTGGAACCATGTTCCAACGTCTGTTGTCACGAAAAATCTTGTGTAAGGCTTTGTCTTTCCTCTGACGCAGAGGGAGTAATCTTGTAACCGTTTTCTTTTCTGCTGCCCACCCAGACTTTCGTTCTTCTGCTTGTTCATCCACTTTGGTTTAATTACACTGTGTGTAATTTTTTAAGTCATGGAAATATAACCATATACGGACACCACTACGTGATAAAAGACCAAAAAAAAGACCCGTGTCTCCCAGTGTTGCCCAAAGTCATGTACTTTTTCTATGGGCCCCCAAAGATTTGTGCAAAAAAAAGTTATCATTTTGTCAGGCTCATATCTTGCAAACCGTTCGGAATTTTGATTTACTCTCTGGGCGAAAGTTGTACTTCTTGTCATAAAAATAGATATGTAATAGATAGCATAGTATCTCAATGTTGAAGTAAAGAAAAAACAAATGAAATTAAAAATTTTCGGGAAATCTTTCACTTTTGCGGCTACCTAAGCGCTACCTAAAAGGTATTAAGAATCATTCCTAGGAAGTTCATATTCTCTAGAAAGTTGTTTACTGAGATCTTAGGTAGTTGATTGTTTCCTTGAATTTTGAACGGTTTGCTACCTATGGACCTGAACAGAGGAAAAAAGGTACAAAAATATCTAATTTTTTAAAGGTTTTTGCGATTTGGACCTTGAAGATGAAGTTTTTTTGATTTTATATGGTCACAATTGTTGTTCTTTATGACAAGAGCTTTAACTTTCCCTCTGAGAGAGAGTAAAATTCCGAACGGTTTGCAAGATATGAGCCTGACATTTTTTTTGCAAAAATGACACCGAGGCCCCAAATCTTTGGGGGACCATAAAAAAAAGTGCATGACTTTGGCCAAACCGCGAGACATGGGTCTTTTTTTTTTGGTATTTTGTCACGTAGTGGTGTCCGTATATGGTTATATTTTTTCGTGTTGCACTGTGTTATGCGCAGTAAATGATTTTGGTTGTTTGCAGTTAAATAAACCATGAATGTTAGCAATCTGACGTCATATTATAGAAAAACATTATAAAAAAGATATGTTCATAATCCAAAATAAGTTCTACAAAACTATTCCACGTGGAGTCTAGCACATGGTGCATCGTCTTTGGTGCATCCACCCAGGGGTGCATGGTGCATCCTATGCCACAGCTGATCAACCTTAGAGTTGGCAAAACATGCAGAATAAAGTAAGAAAGAGAAATAGATGACTGGAAGTGTGTAGGGTTGCTCAATGTGTTTTTCACTCATTTGCCTTTGTGCATTGAACCAACAGTACAAAGCTCATCAACTGTGAGTATTTTTGTCAAAGGCGATTTAGAATTAGACGACCAGAAGATGTGCGCAACTTGGCAACCCTGCTAAAAGAGAACCAAAAAGTGCTAGGAGACCTCTTAAGATAAAGATGTTTCTCATTCTGAAGCTTTTCCAGTGACTTTTCTTTGTGTCCGTTCCGAGAAAAACAGCTGTTACGGACTCTACGTGTATTACTCTATGCATCCACCTAAGTGAAATGAATATGCCAAGTGAATCAAATTCACGGTGGTCGATAGAACATGGGTGTATGTTGCGTGTAATTTCCCATCACGCCAACAGTAATGACACCCTCTGAAAAAGAGACTACACTGGCGCTTCAAAAAAAAACTTGAAAACGTGTGGATGCGAGACTACATACGGGAAACAGACTACACTGGCAAAATAAATGTAAATATTGCTTAATTTTTCGTTGAATTTTTTGAAATCTAAACATCATCCAAAATTTTTGAATTTGACGCATTCTGGTGGAGTTCCAGTGGTCATAGATATCATAAAAATTGACGTCGCTTTGTAATTATAAGAAAAAAAGTCTGATGTTTCCAAATTTGTTTTATTGCCATTGAACGCAAAATCTTTATTGATTAGAAAAATAAAATAGTTAATTATAAGAAAAAAAGTCTGATGTTTCCAAATTTGTTTTATTGCCATTGAACGCAAAATCTTTATTGATTAGAAAAATAAAATAGTTAATAGATTTATATACTTTACTATTAAATCTAAATACTAGATACATAACGAAAAAGAAATAAATCCTAACATAAATTATGTAGCCAAAATGTTATTAGGAAATCAAATGGTATAAGTTAAATAATAACAAGAATTATAAGGAAATTGGTTTGTGGGGGATCAATTGGGCATGAATGCGATGTATATGATGGGATGCTTGGTTGTGTAATTGATTAGTGTTTCAAAATTGTATAAATGACATGAAGCGGGACCTTCGAAAATGGTGTTCGTGAAACAAACTAAAACATAAAATTGCAAACAAATATGTACATGATTCCATTGTATAACAAGTTGTACAATATGTGCATATACAATATTTCTTATATTTAATTTGTAAGTTACTAAAATGTTAATACCGTATACTTTATCTAAAGAACACACACAATATCCTTGACATAATGAATTACAATATTCTAATTAATTCACATATTTTATCATTTCTGTATTTGACATATGTTTATATTTATATTGTTATATAATCATCTTCAGATATCTCTTATATTGTATGTTGTTATTAACAACATACAACATGTCATTTCCTGGGCAATTGCAGCGTTCCTTTTCATCACGAAAATTGGAATTGTTTTCTAATTATAAACCAAAAGTCTGATATTTTCAAATTTCTTTTATTGCCTGTCAAAGCAAACTCTTTATTAATTAGAAAAAGAAAATGTATTAGAAAGGAATTAGAATTAGTTTACTATTAAATCTAAATACTAACGATACTTAACGAAGAAGAAATAAATCCTAATATAAATTATATAGTCAATGTAACCAACAAAATAATTATAAGGAAATAGGTTTCGGGATCAATTGCCATGAATACTGCATATGATGGGATGCTGGGTTGTGTATAAGTCGGATTCATGCTAACCTGTTTCCCTATAATTATTGTACTTGTACTTGTTTACATAAACGTCCAGCGGCGATGTATGTTTGTCATCCAGTAAGACTGACTTCCAGTTGCTTACATTTTGCTCTTCGCGTTGGCCACCGTTTCCAAATGTTCGATGACTTTACTCAAATCCATTTCTTTGTTTATTTTTAAATACATGGTCTTGCGCACTTCATGGAATGCCAACCAGGCTGGCACCTCTTTGGCCATCAAATGCAAATGCTTTTCAATTTCCTGGGCAGTGAGAGATGTACGGAAACTATTTTGTATCTTCTTGATAATAATTTCCTGTGTGAGTACTCCTTTGCGTTCGGTGATGAAGACATTTCGTAAATGTCGAGCCAGTTCGGGCAGTCGTGAGTATTTTGTAGCCTCTTGATCCTGAGAAGGTCTACGTGTCATAGCATCCAAGGCTTTAGCTGCCTGTTTGGCCCGTATTTTTTCCAGTAAAGATTTCGGGACGCCTTTTAAAAGATTTGATGTGGTAATATCAGCAACAGGAGCAGGATCAGGTACAGGAGCAGATGGTGGTGCAGTGACCTTTGTTATATCTGTAGGCTTTGTTATATTTGCATTCGCGTTGTCTTCTTTAGATGTCATTGTATCGCCGCCTCCTTTTGTATTTTCCAAATTCTTAAGATTTTCTGCCCTTACTTTGTCCGACTCCATTTTAGCCTCATACCGTTCCATAACCCTTTCCATGGGCGTGGCACAGTTAAATAGATTTCTGGCGGTCGACAAAATATCTTTAGCCGATGAATACTTCTCCACATTGGGAGGTAGTGGCAAGTTGCCCAGTTCGATGTCTGGACAATTCTCTAGGTCGAAATCTGGATGCCAACGTGTTACTTTTTCCTTAGGAATAGAAAGAGGGGGATCCAGAGACATTAAAAACTTCTCATGTTCATTTTTCACTTTTTGCAATAGCAATAATTGGAATTTCTGTAATCGCTCTGTCATAACATGAGGATTCATTGAATTACTTTGAGCCGACGTCAAGACATCATCTTCATCAATCTTATTCATTTTATGTTTTTCTGGGAGATTTTCTACATTTGGCGCAATCACCAATTGGAAGTAATCAGCCTTAGAGGCAGAACCATAATTACGCATTTTCATTTGGGTGAATATATAGGCATCCGGATAGATCTGTTTAATCTGGGCCAAATGTTTCTCGTAGAAGTTTTTACGCAGCATTCGTTGAACGGCCGGTTTTAGCTTCTTAAATGTTATACATTCCCTACGATTATGGAACATTGCACACACCGAATCGAGGCCTTTGAAAATCTCAATAAGATGACGATATTTGAAAGGTAGAGGCAGTTGGCCAGCTTTGCTGGTTTCAGCCAATGACCTAAAGCGTTGATATGCTGGTATAACCAGCATTTTAGAGGGTGAACCCTGTTTGGCTGGACTGAAAAGGACACGCTTGGAGACATCGGTGTGGCGTGGTGACATGAGTTCATTTTTGTCCGGTGTGGGAGGGGGCAGTTTGGTGGGTGTTTTAAAGGTTTTGGAGGGACTGAAATGAAAGAAGCAAAATCAAAATTGCAATAAGTATCAAAAAAAATTAAGAATGAATGTGTAACCATACACTCGTAGAAGCTTGTAACCAAAAGGGTCGTTTAGTGAAATAATCAATTTTAATTGTAATATAATTTTTTAGCAGAAGATATTTCTTAAGGAATTTCGTGAATAGCACTGAATTATTGAGAGGTATAGTGACTTAGTAGGGCAAATTATACAACAGAAAACGTGTGAAAATCCACCGTCATAATTTATTGTCTCTTTTTCATATTCCATTTGTATGTGGCCTAATGAGCACAAGTGTATACATTTTTTTGCGAGTATTTGCCTTTTCAGAAACCTTTCAAAACCTTATTTAGCCAATCTACATTCTCCTCTTTTTATTTGGAAACTTCATACAGCTTAATAAACCAAATTTTCAACTGCGGTGATAGTCAAAGCGTTCTATCGACAAACAAAAATCCAGCTATACCAGACTCTCACGTTACCTGTCTTGTCATAAGGCTCCGAAACTTGGGTCATATCGCAAGCGGGTGTAAAACAGCTGGGAGTAATCGAGAGAAAAATTCCCCGTAAAATATATGGTCCTATTACTAAAACCTTCGAGTATCGATGTCGTTGAAACCACGAGTTATATAGGCAATCAAATTATGGCAATTGTGTTGGCCATGTTATCAGAATGGATGAAAATGAACCAACGATGGAAGCTGGAAAAGAAGACGACCACGACTGCTCTGCGCAAAGACCAGATCGAAGAATACCTCCGTATCATTGATGTTACAAACTGGCAAGAAATTGCCAAGGATCGTAGAACCATTTGGAAGAATATATTAACATTTGTTTAATTTGTTTCGTTTAATTAGTATGTGAATGCATCTGACCTCATGAGGTTATAAACTAGACAAAAAAAAAGTGAAGTATAAGACGCGTAATGGTGACTTCGTTTTTACAAAAAATAAAAATTTTTGGTAAGTAAAGACCGAGAAATGTTGCATTTTCAAACAGCTGTCTTCTTCTTTTTGTCAAAAAGAATATATGTAAAGCATGCCAAACTATTTTTAGCGGCTCCCCAAAGTGGTAGAAAAATTAGTTTAGCAAGGGATAGAAAACAGGCCTATTGTGTCTACCCTTTCCCCTAAATAAGCCTTTTCGTGCTCTTTTTAAAAAATGTGCAATTCTTCTAAAAGGTGTTATGATCTTTTCTGAGAATGTTGGAGTCAAAAAGTATAAAAATTATGTAATTTCTGGCATTTTCAACAAGTCGCCGAAAGTGACAATGCTGTTCGATAAAACAGCTGACTTTCTGTCATTTATGACCAGTTTTTGAGTCAGTGGTGATCTGTGTTTCTTAGTTAAATTGTGGTTAAACATCGAATTTTGTTTTTCAGTCAATGGTTAACTATGATTTAACCACCCAAAGTTGATTGGTTAACTTGTAGTCAAAACCATATGATTTTGACAATCACACTACTGATTGTCAATATGAGAAATGTAAAATTGTATAAAATACTAGCTGACCCGGTAGACGTTGTCCTGCATAATATTTCAAGCGATTTGTATGGGAGGTACCACGCCCCTTAGTCCAATTGGACCGAATAGTAAATCTAAACCACCCAGGGCGCCACTCAAATGCATACAAAAAAATTTATTCAAATCGGTCCAGAAGTTTAGGAGGAGTTCAGTCACAAACACACGTGCAGTAGAATTATATATGTAAAGATATGTTTCTGATTTGAGTATTTGTACACATACTTTGAGACTATGTCGTTAAATTGTTGCGCCAACATAGTTTTTTACAAATTTTTGTTAAAATGACTTGGATTTTATGCATTTCTTTCCCATTTTACATAATTCCATTCATTTTTTCCTCTTTGTTGTTTTGGTATTTAGCCCAAAACAGATGTTTTCCCCAATAAGAATATAAGGGTTGCCATAATCGTTTACAATGTGACAGCTTACTTTAACTTGTCACTGAAAAATAAAATGCAAAGTTAACTTCTAATTATCTTTCAATTACGCTTAAGTAATCCGATAGTTAATTACCCACTTAAAAACTGACCATTAGAATGTTTTCGTTGTCCCAGCTAAACTAAGAAACTTTAAGTGAACCCCGTACGAAGTTCTCGTAAAATTTGCTTAGCGGGAACGAAAATACCGTAAATGCCAGAAAGTCAGCTGTTTTACCGGCAACAATCTGTTTTACCGGCAACTTCCTCCCCTCCCGTGCCTCGCTGAGAGAGGGCAGAACTAACATCATTATTATACTTTTAGAGTGCATAATTCTCAGATAAGATAATAACCATCTTTAAGTTTTTAACATTTTTAATAAACAAAATCAAAAACTCACTTTTAGGGCAAAGGACAGAAACAATAAATAAATTGTTTCCCGTTACATGCCATGTAGGGATTAGGGAGAGCTTCTCACAACCAGTGACTTTTGCACTTTCTAGTTTTACATTCACTCATTGGTACCTACAGTTTTACACCGGTACCGAACGTTATTTTTGAGAAGCATTTTCATGGCTAAATACTCGATAGTGTCGCCGTCACTATGCGAGGTGACCGCCGTCGAAAGTAATGTAAGGTGGTCAGAGCAGGGATCGCACTCATGTTATCATGCACAAGAGCAGCGTGCACTAACCATTGCACCACCATTGCAACAATAGGCCTGTTACTTTGTAACCCCTGCTAAACTGAAAGTGGAGCACGGGGAACTAAGCGGCTTCTCATACAAAATGGTGGAAAAATTAGTTTAGCAGGAGTTGAAAAACACGCTCAATGTTGAGATTATGTTCAGAAATGAAATCACCACAAGTATCGAGTAAATTTACTCTTAATCCCAAATCCGCCTTACCCTAACATAAATTTTCAATTTACCTTGACCTATCCTATGCAAACCCGTCCTATTTCCACACATACTAGATAGAGTAAAATAAATAAATACGTTCACAAGTATGACTATCGTACTTTACAACGATTAATGTAATTTTCTGTTGACATTCAAAGCCAAATATTTCGTAGTTTCTGCTAGTTGGCCTACAAATGATTTACAACACACAAAAAACAGCAGAATGGCAACGTTATAAAACGCTTCGCTTCTTTTCTTTCTTTTTTTTTTTAGCAATATCAACAACAATTGAGGTCATATATTTATATATTTAAAGTACAAAAAAAAATTGTTTAACATAAAGTTACGACGGTGAATGAAGAAAACTGCTAAAACTGCATTATATGACAGTGACTAGAAGAGCGAAACCCTCTTTCAATGATCATAAAACATAATTAAAGGCAGGCACGCACGCACAGCACCCACTGGATTAGATTACAATCAATAAAGTAGCAGTTACAAAATCATCATCCACTTTATAGCAAACTAAACAGCAATGTAACATCATTTGTATAAATGTTAGGAAAAAAACCGATATAATTAAAGGAATTTTGTTGTTCATCCCTTTCTTTTTGTCAAACCAAACTGCAATACAACAGCATTTGCATTAAGTTAAGGGAAACAGGATATAATAAACTAAAGGAATTTTTATTTTGTTGTCGCCTACATGTCACAGTGTAACGGAATTTGTTGTTTTATATGGGTACTAAAAGTGTAGCAATTCTGCTGACTTTGTGCATATCTGCCCGCTGCGACTTACATATGTGCCAGTCATTATCAATCTTTTAATGTTAATGAAAATTGACCACCATGTGTGTATAGTTGGTGTTGTACTATTTGCATATATTTTCACCGACTCTTGTCTTAATTTTGTTATTAACATAGATAAACAAAACAAAAATACAGCCCATGTGGTTTTCATTTTCAACCACCAATTCTATGGTATGCGCTACTCGATCCTTCTTTATATGGGATATACTTTTTGTTTTTGTAGTGTAGTGGTTTGTTTTTGAGCAGCACTAACTATGTATAAGTACAGACATACAAAGCCTGTACTGTCAAGTTCCGCCTGGCCTTTCTCAACTTCTCACGATCTTTTGTATGTATGTATATATGTTTGATCTTTGCTTTTTCTATGTCCTTTTATACAAGTTGTGTGGTGTTTCCATTCGAGCACACTGCTTACATTTCCCTAAGTCATATGTTTCGCCCGTCTTGCAAATAATATTTCTCTGATTGTCTTTGGTCCTTCTCTTTATGTTGTCCTTCTTATTCTTATACATTTCTTGCTTTGTCATAATATAGGGGATGTTTTTTGTCCGTTACAAACAAAGATATATATACATGAATGACAACAACTTTAGATACACACAGCCAAAAACTGTTTGCTTGTAAACAAAAAAAAATGAAGAGAATTTTAAGATGATAAGGGGGTCTATAGGAATTTCTGTTTTAGTTGTTTATGAGCTCAAATATATACCCAGGTAGCTGAGGATTTTTATGTGTTTCGTTATTTATTGTGAGTCCCTAATAGTTACAAGCTGAGACCTTCCACTTCTCGAAACAGTAAATAAGAAATGCCTTTCTATTTTGTAGTAACACAATAATTTGTAACGGAAAATTTCTTCCTAAGAACGAAATGAGGAGATTAAAATGATGGGAAACTTTCCTCACATTACAGGGGACGATAATGCAAAATGGAAACGGGTTTTTATTTATTTTTTAAATTAGAAACAGTGTAAGCCTACTTCATTTATTCGTTGCTATCTGATTTCAAAACAAAAAGGAAACTGTCATAAATACTAAAATATTTGATCTGAAGGTTTTCATGAAAGTATGTTTTTTTTTTTAAAGTTAGTGCCTGTTCCTCGAGGTCGAACGATGTCGTATTCCAGCACCAAAAAAAAATTATCTGGGCAGGCACGTACGCAGTGGGTGGGCCTCCCGGAATTATTTCCTTAAGTGGTGATTTTTTTATGTAGTGCTATTTTTCAACCTAAATTCCAAGTTGGTCCTCCCGAAAGAAAATCCTGCGTACGATACTGGATCTCGATCGTTTCCGTTTCGTATAGTAATCTGGATTACGAAAGCTATTTTAAAGGGGCAATTTGATGGACAGTTCTAAAAATCATGTATTGATAAAATCTTACTGCTCTCTAATGGTCTCTATACATTAAATATTTCGGAAGTTGGGAGTAAGGCGCTAATGCGATTAGTCGTCCCCTTGATTCCACAATTTTGTAATTTGATGTCTAACAAATTCTTCTATTTATATTGTACTGCCTTTTGGTATCAATGATTGAGATACAGACAGACACATGGCATTCTTACATTTTCTATCATACTATTTTGACTGTACATATTGACTCTACATCACTTCAATTCTCTACATCATTTTCAATTTAAATTAGAAAATATCAATTTAAATTAAAAAAATATCAATTGCATTTTGAAAAATATCAATTGAAATTTGAAACTTGCATATCAAATTTAAAATACATCAATTGAAATTTAAAAAACATCAATTGACATTTCAAATACATCAATTGAAATTTAAAAAACATCAATTGAAATTTAAAACACATCAGCGAAATATAAAAAAGATCAATTGAAGTTTAAACAACAATTGAAATTTAAAACACATTAATTGATATTTAAAATGCATCAATTTAAATTTAAAACACATTAATTGATATTTGAAATGCATCAATTTAAATAAAAAATACATCAATTGTAATTTCAAATACGTCAGTTGAAATTCAAAATTCGTCAGAATAAATTTAAAAATTATTAACCGATTTTATATATTAGTTTTTTAAATTCCAATTGATGTATTTTAAATTTCAATTGATGTTTTAAATTTCAATTGATCTATTTTATATTTCGATTGATGTATTTTAAAGTTCAATTGATGCGTTTTAAATTTCAATTGATGTTTCAAATTGCAATTGATGTTTTTTAAATTCAATTGACGTCTTTTAGATTTCTATTGATTGTTTCAAATTGCAATTGATGTGTTTTGAATTTCAAGTGATGTGTTTTTAGATTCAATTGATATCTGTTAAATATCAATTGATGTGTTTTAAATTTCAATTGATGGTTTTTAAGTTTCAATTGATGTTTTTTAAAATTCACTTGATATCTTTCAAAATTCAATTGACGCATTAATGTCAATTGATGACTTTTTAATTTCAATTGATGTCTTTTGAATTTCAATTGACGACTCTAAGATGTCAATTGATGTTTTAAATTACAATTGATGCGTTTTAAATTTATATTGATGTTTCAAATTTCAATCGATGTTTCATCAAATTTCAATTGATGTGTTTAAAATTTCAAGTGATGTGATTTAAATTTCAATTGATATCTTTTAAATTTTAATTGATGTTTTAAATTTCAATTGGTGTTTTAAATTTCATGTGATATCTTTTAAATTTCAATTGATGTTTTTAAAATTCAATTGATATCTTTCAAAATTCATTTGAGCTCGTTTTAATTTAAATTCATGACTCTTAAATTTCAATTGATGTATTTTGAATTTTGATTGATGTCTCTAGAATGTCAACTGATGTTTTAAATTACAATTGATGCGTTTTAAATCCCAAGTGGTATTTTAAACTTCAATTGATGTTGTTAAATTCAATTGACGTATTTTGAATTTCAATTAATGTGTTTTACATTTCAAGTGATGTGTTCTAAATTTCAAGTAATGTGTTTTAAATTCCAATTGCCATCTTTTAAATATCAATTGAGCTGTTTTAAATTTCAATTGATTTAATTTTAATTGCTGTTTTAAATTTCATTTGATATCTTTTAAACTGCAATTGATGTTTTTTTTTAATTCAATTGATGTCTTTCAAAATTCAATTGACTTCTAAATTTCAATTAATACCTTTTAAATTTCAATTGATATATTTCAAATTTCAATTGATGCATTTTGAATTTCAATTGATGTGTTTTAAATTTCAATTGATGTTTTAAATTTTAAGTGATGTATTTTAAACTTCAATTGATGTTTTTCTCAATTCAATTGATTCCTTTCAAAACCCAAATCCTTTCCTTTCAGTGGTCTGCTTTAAATTTCAATTGATATCTTTTAAATATCAATTGGAGTGATTTAAATTTCAATTGATGCGTTTTAAACATCAGTTGTTGTGTTTTAAATATCAATTTACGTGATTTCATACTTCAATTGACGTATTACGAATTTCAAACAGAATTTTTAAATTTCAATTGATTTTTTTAAAATTTCAATTGAAAATGCTGTAGAGTTTTTAAGATTGTTTAATAGCTATTAAATGATTTGTATGTTTTTGTACACTAATATCTAGCGGGAAGTGCGTTGAGGTCTACAGGGGTGTTGGTAAAGGTCCTGAAAGGAGCCGTTGAAATAAATATTAAATATTGATTTGATTTAATAAAATAAAAACACCAACCACCAGCAGCATTCGGGTAAAGGCAAGGAAAAAGCATTTTAATGGTTACCAAACAATTTTTCTTATTAAATATTTGCTGAAGACTGATACGGGTGACGAAAAGAGGTAGTTTAATTTTGTTGATTCAATAGGAATAGTTTCATATAAAATGTATAAAATGTACTTCAACTTTATAGTTTTACTTTACTTTACATTGATAAATGATCAAAATTACTAAACGAGTTAATATTGTTGTCGGTAGTGCAATGGTTAGTGTGCGCGGCTCTTGTACATGAGAACGTGTGTTCGATCCCTGCTCAGACCACCTTAGATTTCTTTCGACGACGGTCACCTCGCTTAGTGATGGCGACGCCATCGAGTACTTAGCCATGAAAAAGCTTCTCAAAATACATTTCGGAACCGGTGTAAAACAGTAGGTCTCAAACAGTGAGTGTAGAAACTATAAAGCGCACATCTCGCTGATTGTGAGAAGCTCTCCGTAATACCTTCATGGGATGTTATGGGACAACAATTTTTTTTTATATTGTTGTAAATACCCGCGGTCTGACCACCTTTAAGTTCTTTCGATGACGTATAATCATTTGGATTCGGTGTAAAACTTTAGGTACTAATAAACTAGTAACAAATTTTAGAAACTGCACGTTCATTGTAGGGCCCTTCGACGGCCAATCATCCCACATTATTCATAGCATACTTGTGGATTGATGCTTGACCCTTAAACGCAGCATGTGGCATAACAATTTATAAAATAATTCCTTATTCTCTAATTTTTCCTTTGGATCATGATGTGGAAGTGCTGTATTATGCACTAAATGCTTAGTGTCGGCATTTTTTAACGACACAACAAAATTTGAACCGAAAAACAAAGATAAATTCTCATTATGTGATGCATATACAATCACATATTCACTAACACATGAAAATGAATGATAGATTGTACACGATTGTCTAAGGGTCCTATTAAATGTGAGAAGCTGTTCACAATCCCTTCTATGGATAAAATGGAAAACCTTGTATGTATATCTCAATATACTACTAGTTCATGTGGGTGGCATTAATCTTGTTAAAAGCACTTGCCATATTTTGCTTGCAATAAAGTCACCAGCTATGATGGTCCTTCTCTTAGGACTTCAAAAATGTAAAAATTATTTCTTACTTAAGCAACTGAACTGTCTTCCTTTACCCTGTTGGCTTTTGCTTATAAATAGCAAATAAAAATTTAATCTACATTTTTTGTTTGTTCTTACCTTGTCAAAACTTCCAGTTCAATTTTATCAAACTCTTTCAATTGTATTACTGGTGATTTCTTCGATGGCGATTGCATATTCTCCTTAAGCTTACGATTGCGTTCCTCCTGAGCCTTGCGGGTCTTCTCCAGCTCTTGTATGCGAGCCAAGGATGCCTTTAATTCCTGTAGCTTAGCACTACGTGATACCTTTGTTTTGACTTCATCAAAGCTGAGCTCCTTCCTAACCATCGATTTAAGTTCTCCCTGTTTAAGTTGAGAGGCGGTACCCTTAATAATTTGTTTGGTGGGTGTCTTGAGGCCACGTTCCACATTTTTAGCATTATTCTGGGAAGTGAATGCAGTGATTATGGTAGCCGAAGGTGTGGATTCATTGACCTTCTGGCGCGTCTTGGAGGTGCTTATTTGTTTTCTACGTGGCGATAGTGTGCCTTTTTTAATAAATTGCACTAGTTTCTGCTGTTTTATATTCTCCTCAATTTTAGACATCTTCTTGGGTGAACAATCACTATCGTTCACCTGTGCGGGATCTTGAACGCCAATGCGTTTGACCGCTGTGCGTCCAGACCGGGTGCGCATTTTTTTGAGGGTCGCAATGTCATCATGTGTATCCTGTTCAGCCGATTGGATAGGTGTTTGTTGTTGTTGGGTGTCATTATTTTGAGGGGTCTGGCTGCTGACATTGGAGTCCTGTGTTGTGGGTTCAGTAGTATCCAAAAGACGCTGGGGTTTTACCAAAAACAAAAGTAAAAGAATTTCTATATTTAGTAAAAAAAATTATATTGAATTCTTTAGGTACAAAAACACTATTCACTATTGTATTGAGCGTTGACCGCTTTTTCTTTCCATCATGTTCTTATTGTTGCCAACGCAGGCAACAACAACAGCCGCAGAGACGTGAGATCACTTAAGCGTCTCTGCCAGCACGCTGCTTTAGGGGGTTGATTTCCCACAAGCATAGAAATTTATTAACATTCACTTAACGTTTTTGAAATGATTTCACTTTATTTCCACTGACTATTGAAGGCATTTATGACAAACACTATTGCAAGGACTTACTCTACTCTTATTGGTTGTCACATCTTCGGCCACAGCACGTTTTCGGGTATTGAAGAAAGCAGCTATTGAAGGTTGGGCCATTTTCTTTATATATATATTTTTAAATTTTCTTTTAAATGCTTTTGTTATTCTTTAATTATTTTCTTATTTAAGTTTTAACTTATTTTTTTATGTAAGGTAAAACGCTTTTAGTTTTTCTTATTATCTTTAGTTTATTCCTTTTTATTGTTTTTCCTTTCCTTTTTCCCGGAGCAATGTACTACTGTAGGTCTTTAGTCTTTGTTGGATAAAGTACTTATGATGGTCTATGTGCTAGCACACGTCGTCTGGTTATCCCGCTCAAATTTCAACTGACAAGAGGTTTTCCCTCCAAAAGTTCAGTCAACAGCACAGAACGCAAGACGTTGACGTTTTAATCTGCTCTGCTACGTCGTTGCAAACGCGCCAAAAATTCTGTCTAAATTTTGTTTATGTTTTTGTTGTTCTGTGATAGCACGAAATGTGATGGTGGTGGTAGTAACAGCTGATTGGCGCGCTCATATACTAGTTTGGTGAAATACGAAACAGATGGTAAATTCAACACGCCATCGTCATACGGTGTGTAACCACTATACACCACCAACAAAGAAAGGTGAAAATAAGTAACCTAGTACATATAAACATCAGCTGCTTATGACAATTTTTGTGACGTTGAGGAATAGTTTTATTGGTATCAGTTCTTATATACTCTTTTTTAACTGCTAAAAACGCAATTAAAGTAGAAACACAAAGTACACACAACACTTTTTTTGTACTACGATTGACAATAAATTTACACGCACTATTATCCTTACGACCCTTTCACTTTGTATTTTGCTAGAGTTGCCTTTATGGTGTCATCATACCAATATTCTGCGTCTAATATTTGCAATCAGAAATACCATTGCCTCTGATGTGATAAATTCACCACCCTTGTTATACTATGTCAGGGTTGGGAAAATTGGTTTGTCATTGTACTTATAATAGTGTGGGTATTTTTGTTTTCATAAACTGCAGTTGATCACAGGGAAATGTACTGTTGTGGACTATAGCCAAAGGATGTTTTCCAATTATTAAATGCAAAATTCTCATATAATTTGTATAGTTTACTTGTTTAACATGTGTTGGGACCGGAATCAGATGATAATTTTATGAAAAAGCTGCTGATTTTGGCCTCGAATCATTTTTAACACATTAACTACGTTAACTTTGATTGTTTTCATTAAAAAAAGTAAAACCATAATTAATAAATTATGGTTAAACAGAAACATGATAATTAATGTATACAAAACAATTTAAAACTCGCAACAATGCAAAATATTTGTAAACTGTTTCTTGTAAAAATATACATTTTTTTCTTCTTAAGCTTTATATAAAAATGTTGACACAATTATTGTTTTCTTTTTATTTATTTAAATTAAATTTTAATTGTCTGGGAAAAAATTAAACCGTTAATTTTTTTCATTTTCCTTAATTATTTTATGTGAAAAATATTCATACTAAAAGTTTTTAACATTTACGACTACAAAATTTAACGAAGGATTAATTTATGTCTTTAAAAGCTATGCTTGCAACAAAATTAATAGAAAACATTAAAAACCCGGTATCACCGGTTTTTCGATATTGCTAATATTAAAAAAACCGGCGGCCGCTGAACGTCCAAAGAACCGGTGAACCTGTTTTGGGTTTTGGAATACTTCAGTTTGAACACAGACAGGACTATGAGGTCGCAAATAGGATGTACAAGTAGTAATATCATCATCAGAAAACTGCTCGTGTATTGAAATATTCGACGAAGAGAGTAATAGAGAGAGCAGAGAAACGAGACGCTTCACTCGTTTTTTCTCTTCTATGAGGGTTACCAAATTGCGCCGGTTTTTCTGCTCGATTTGTACATCCTCTTTTGAGGTCGACTGCCACCCTCCTTGCCAAAGCGAAGTTAGAACTGCAATTTCCAGGCTTAAGAACAACAAAACAGGGGGTGCTGATGGGATGATTTGAGTTAAAAAGGTGCATGCTTCAGCTCATATGTAAATTCTGGCTAAACGAATGCATGCTCGACGATTGGAGTCTTAGCATACGTACTCTCGTGGAATAAGCCTTTTACCCATCGCATACAAGGTTCTCTCGAACTGACCTTATCAGTATAGCTTTAGGCCTGGAAAGTCAGCTATCGACCAGATATTCACAATGTGACAAGTTCTGACGACTTTTGGATGTGAAGGATTTTAAGCATAGAATAACACATACTATAGAAGAACTTATTCTCTCATCTGACGTTTCATTTCACACTCTCTCGGTAGGTCTGTGGAAATGTTTACATACACCAGGTGGAGGTACAAAATATGTTCACTTAACTATTTCCTGTCGTTTTGGTGTAGAACTGAAAAATTTAAATGTATTTTGAACTTTTTTGTTGACTTTTAACGTTGGTATTCATTTGTATTGTATTTAACACAACTAGTTTGCCACAAAAACACGAAATTCGGGTGTAGTTCCTTTGTGGATCGCTGTATACTATTGCCACCATCTGGTATTATTGAACCCATATTTTCCACCCTCCACTGTGTAATTTCCATCGTACCTATGACGTTTAATTTATTGAGCGAATAAAACCTTCTACGTATGTGTTATTCTATGGTTTTAAGCAACAAATGTAAAATAAAAAAAGGTGCCAACCCCTATTTTCAGAGTTCTGAGCCCCCCGAAAAATCGATTCGAAGTTCTGACCTATACCAGGTTTAAGCCCCTCTTTGTAGATTATAGGGCTGCCTTGAATAGCCCGATACGGGGAAAACTGAACCAAGCTGTCTGAGCTTGATATTCCTGCTAATCTGACACACCTTTGTAGAATGACACTGACCGACACGAAATCCTCAGTAAAGATCTCACTGAACCATTTAGTACGAGGCGAGGCCGCAGGCAGGTCGACACCCTATCATGCGATCTCTTCAATATATTAATTGAGATCATCGTGAGAAAATCTCCAGTAGACACGAATAAAACCATCAGCAGCAAAATTCACATGCTACTCGCGTATATTGATGATTTAGACATCATTAGTCGAAGTCTGCCAGAAGTTATTGCAGTATCTTCGAGAATTGAGAAGGAATCAGCAAAGAAGTTTGGCAGTAAACAAGGACAAGAGAAAATTAATGGTTTCGACAAGCAGAACATCTACCCGATTGGATGAAAGGGTGAACGTTGATAACCGTTATAATCTCGAGGTAGTGGACGAATTTATTTACCTTGCAAACTGGTGTTATACCGGGTTAAACAAGTACTTGAGAGATGAGACCTTCTCTCGCCAAACAAAGATTCAACTTTATCAGACTCTCACAACCTAGAGTTTTATGGCTTCGAGAGATAAATGCTCCGAAAAATGTATGGTCCTATAACAGAAAACGGCGAGTATCGATGACGGACGAACCACGAGTTGTATAATCTGTATCCCGTCATCAACGGAGTTAAGCGTATCAAAATAGATCATTTACGCTGTCTAGGCCATGTCAGTAGAATGGATTAGAATGAACCAGTCGAATACGTACTCGAAGGACATCGAAAAATAGGACTACCAAGGCTCCGCTGGAAAGACCAGTTGGAACTTGACCCCTCGGGTTGTTTGAGTCCAAGTATAAGTGTGAGCATAACAATATGCGTGTGTTGGCTACACCGTTTGCTTAGATTATCACTTTTTTCGTATGGAGAGCTAAGCGATATTAAAAGGGATTTGAAGTTGTCGCTTCCATTTCAGTTCTTAACAGGCATAAAGTTACCAATCTGAAAAATATAAGAAAAACAGTGTTAGATATCATTATTGTGATTTCAAAGGTAAGGAGACGAATATAAACATTTGCAAGAATAACTACAAATCATGCTTTAGAGCAAGACGATTATATATATTTCCGGCTTAAACAGGGACAAAGTTGCCAGTATGAAAAAAATCAGAAGAACAGTGTTGATATCGTTATTGTGAGTTCAAAGGCAAGGAGAAGAATACACACATATGCAAGAATAACTACAAACCATACATTAGAGCAAGACGATTATATATATTACAATAAATTATCGCTAGTTTGACGTTTTGTTTACTAGCAAGCACGCGGTAATCGTTAGCTTGTAACAAAATACGCCTATTGTTAAATTTTTATTTTCATTTATATACGGTAAGGACCATTTAAACCACAGAGTAATGACGTATAGACCTGCCACTGTTCTCATCTGACATTTCCGTTCACACTATTTGTGGTGCGGTCGGTGCGATAGACAGTTATTTGACGTAAACTGACTTACACCAGGTGGAATTACAAAAATTGTTGACTTATATTGTTCATGTCGTTTTGATGAAAAACTGAGAAATTTAAACGTATTTTGGACGTTTTTTTGATATATTTTATTGTTAGTATATATTTCTGGTGTATTTACACAAAAATTTTAACGCACAAATCAAAATGCCGTTGCTGATTTATTGTTGGATGGTTTGAGCCATTACTTCTATCTGGTATTATTAAAGCAATACTTTCAACATCCAACTGCCCATCTGCAACACACCAAATGTCATCAATTTACTGAGAGAGTTGGTGTATCCATACGTCATTGCTCTATGATTTTCATAATGATTTTTGATAATAATAAAAAAAATTGTCGCTGTGAAAAGATTTTTCGTTTATTTTGAGCCGTGAAAATTTGTTTTGATCAATTGTGGGATATGATATAGCGTACATGGTCTCTTTACTCTGAAATGGCGCTATGTTGCCGTTTTTCCACAATTGGTAGTATTTCAGACTGTTCCTGTCGAATATTGTCTTTAATCCTGTATATTATTTCCTCCATTGGATTACATAGAACGCCTCTGAGTATTCGATATCAGCCCGTGGATGTACATACGTACGACAGCAAACCACTCAGAAGACCGTCGGCCTAGAAAACCCGATAGTGCTGCTAACGTGAGTGGAAGCATTCTAGAATGTCTAGTTGAACACCACCACCGTTAAGGATACAGTGGGACAAGTCGACAAGTTGGTGCTGTAAATTTGGGATTTTCTTTCTTTTTCTTTCAATTCGATACTACCACTAAAAGCTTTGTCAGACTATTGGAGGTAATCGTAGGATATGTCAATAATAATGTATTCTAAATATAGTTATAGCACAGCACAGTGCTATCCTTTCATACGAGTGGACAAAAATAAAAGGAAACTTATGCACACAATAGTAATACATTATAATATGATATAAAATCTTTTCAAGGATACTGGCCGCTACTATATATTTGCAAACCAAATCGTGTGAAAAGTATAGAATGTTGCCCAGATTAATAAATCAAAATATATAAATAAATATTGTCCCGTTACATCCCATGAAGTGAAAGGGCCAGCTTTTCATAACCAGTCAGCTGTGGTTTCTAGTTTTATATTCACTGATGTGGCCTATAGTTTTACACCGGTACCAAACGGTTTTTAAAAAGCCTCTTCCAGTACCAAAGCCAAAGCTCAGTTGTACAAGAGTTGCGGACGCTAATCATTGAACCACCGACGGGCATCAATAATTCAAAGATGAATAACATGAAACTTTCTTTGGGTTGGTATAAGTCGGAAGCTCGGTATGCATTTGGTTTACACTATATAAAACTAAAGATGGACAACCTATAATAAGTGTGTTTTTTTATTTCCTGCTAAACTAATTTTTCTTAAAATCCCCTTAGCTTCCCATACAAAGTGGTCGAAAAATTAGTTTAGCAGGGTGTATACCATAATAGTTTTTAGTTAGGGATATTAAATTTAAAATTCGCTCTTAATCAGACATGCGGCCGGTTGATTTCGTTTTTAATTTCACAATGTCTTCCTTATTTTCTAAACTGTCTTACAAGCTACAACAATAACAAATTTCCCAAGCGGGTAGAAAACACAAAGAAAATAGATAACGTTACGTTACTTGAGATGAGAAAAAATTAATTTAAGAGGTGGGATTAACATGTACGGTAAATAATTCAATTACTAGATACAATTAGAAAAAATTCATTTTAAAGTTAGACAGCACGGGAAGACAAATATTGGGATCATCATCTGACCAAACACAGGGAATAAAAAAACAGGGTTTCATCTTCTACTCTGCTGTTTTGTATCTAATTTTCTTTCGTTTGTTGCTGTTATTATTGTAAGGCAACTCTCTAATGCCTTGTTCACGCTGTCACGAAATTCACAATTTCGGATTGAAATTGTCGAACGAAATTGAAATCGTTCACACTGGCATTTGAGCAATTTCGTTGAAAAATGACAACGGTTTGTTTACAAACATTACCATTAGTAAAATTTTAGTGCCTGGGCACAATAACCGAAATTTAGCTAGGAAATGAATGAAAACAATAAAATAACATGATGCCCTGATTCACCACGACTTTTAATTTATTTTCAGTACTCTATGTCGTCGAAAAGTTAAAATTTCAATTTGGTGAATGAGGCGGCATACAATTGTTTTGATTTTTGTTGTAATTTTTCTAACCACGTGTTCGGTGAACGAAGCCGACCCATAATTATCGACGGTGTTGGAGCAACAAAAAAATGAATCGACGGGTGCAACTAAGTTTTTATTAAACGTGATTTTTCGGCAGACGTTACTTTTAGGCTCATCTCGTTGGTTGTGTAAAATAAAATTAGATATTTTTTTAGTAATTCGGGACTTTAAAAGCGGTTTAGGCGATAATGTCGGCCAAGATTTTAAGTCGAAGCATGCCTTAATGACGTCGGCGTGAACTTCGAAAAAATTATCTACGACGGCGGCACAACGAAAAATTTTCTGTCGGCTTCGTTCTCCATGCATATATGCAAAAAAGAGTACTACGTTAATTTTGTTGAGTAAAAACAGCGTTGTATACCACAATTTCAAGTCAATTTCAACGAAATTGTTGTAAATATCTCAATTTCGTGGTTGTCAAAATATATGCGAAATTGAGCAATTTCAACTCAATTTCAGCCCAAATTGCGAAAGACCTCAATTTCGCGGCAGCGTGAACAAGGCATAAGAATGGAGAAGCTGGAGGCTGATCATATCGCACCCTAAATACAAAAGCGTCATAACTCAAAATTTCGAGATTTTAAGCTTTTGCTTAAAAACAATCACCGAGTTCTATCTGCTGTGAAAATCTGGCGTCAGTTTCTCTTTTCCTTCCTCAAAAAAATCCAGTATTAATATGTCTATATTTGGGACATTTCATACATTTGTTAACTTTCCAAACCAGTTTTTTGCCTCTACTGAAAATTTGTAAATTTTGAGTTGAGACACTTTTGTATTTAGGGTGCGATATGTAGATATCTATTAAAACACTCCCATGTATGTTTATATCGTTGACAAATTTAATAAAAATCACATCGCTGAAAAAATTGGAAAGAAACGCCGGATACAAAAATTAAATAAATCTTTTATAATGCATTTAAAGAGTGACATTGGAGGTTTGATTATAAATTTCCAAGAAAACCCCAATAGAAAATGTTAAAGTTAATCATATCCTGTCAGTTGATGAAAGTGCTTGTCCATTTAAATTGGCCGGTATTCAGTTTTTATGAAATTTTCGTTGCCATTAGAAGTACATAAGTATAACTTCGGGTCCTTCGATCGATACTAATTCGCTCATGTGAATTGCAGAATTGATGTGAATTGAATGAATTGAGATGTGAATTGCAGAATTGAGTTTGTATATATACGATTGATGATCAACCGATGGTATCAATTCAGGCATAGTAGTTAGGGATCTGATGATGAACTTGTCACGGAGTTCGAAACTAGTCATGCCAGTGAGTGTGCTTAACTGAATTGTCTATTATTTCCAACGAAAACCAACCATTTTTCAATTAGAAAAATGTTCATGACTTGTAAGCTTGTCGTAATTCTATTAAAAAATAATGTGTGTACATAATAGTTATAAAATTTTGTTGTTTACTCTTTTGTTGTGTTACGGATTGTCTCGTATTTAATTTCATTGCGCCGAAGATCACTTACATTTCGATAACTCAAATGGTTGTGATGTCGTGATTGTGCACACCTAACCAAAGTGCCATCCCTGGCAAGGCCAAAACGGGCGATAAATTTAACCCTGCGTGAGGAAAATTTGTCACATTCCAACACTGCAATTTGACATTTGCTAGTACATTGCGTATTTCTTTGGCTCGATGCAGGCGGGGAATGAAAAAGCAGAACAACGATCATTTGCAAAATAGTTCCCATTGAGAATAGTTACAGTGAAGTGAAGTGTGCAAGTTTTGCTTTTTTTTTTTTGTGAGCGGGAAAAATCAGACCAAATTTTGAGTGGCATACTCCTTGATATTTATTTTTTTTTTGTGACAATACATAACACGGAACGTTTTGATACGGTAAGTTGAAATTTGATTGGAATAGCTGAACGGACAAATCAAATTTAGTGAAATTACTAGTGAAAAGAGAAAACATTTTTTTTTTCTTTTTTTCAAACCCTTCTAGCTACATATATATGTATGTACCTACACCCCAGGCAAATCGCAGATTGACGAAAGGTACAGCCTCCGGGATATTTAATTTCTGAGGGACTGAATACGAAAATTACTCCGTATTTGACATTGACGGCACTGTGAAGGTGGGGACAACTAAAATTTTGCACTGGTACACCTTCATCATCGTCAGGGGTGCTACAAGTGGAGTGTCGCATATGAACTTGTTAAGCGGCTAGCGGTAAAATCTTTCAGAACATAAACGCGAGGAGAGAAGATAAGTGGAAAGAAATTAAAATTGTTAAGTGTATATGTGAGTTTCCCTTGGAACACATTTCATGTCTGTGGGTGTGTGTATATTTGTACGCACTCCCGCGCAAAAAAATTTAACACGGCGACTGACTGCAAAACTTTCATACGTACGCGCAGCGTGATATGAAGACATTACAGCGTAGTCCCTCATAAGAACATACATAAATGAATACACAGATCTTATGAAACTTTTTATATCATTTTGACTATAACAGGGAAAGAAAGAGAAAGAAGAGAAAATTTGTTTAAACTGTACTAATATTTTAAAAACCCCTATCGTAATTATGAAACCGTAAAACAAAATTGTCGATCAGTTTAAAAAAAAAAAAAAAAAAAAAAAAACATTACTGTCCCCACCAAAACAACGAGCTCGTGGTTAGGCAGGTTTGACTGTTGGTTTTGAGTGCACAGTGGCACGAAACGGTATGTTGTGTGGTTTCAAAAGTTAAGTAAACGGAGTAAATTTATTACTTTTGGATCATAAAATGGGATCTTTTATAAATTTGGAAGAAATATAAACGTATATCGATTGCATTTATAGCCAATATTTCTGTATTTCGATCAATTCACATACTATTTAAAGCAAACAATAGATTTATCCTAAATTTAAAGCGTTAATTATTATAATAAAATAAATGTAACATCAACTACATTTATATTTCTTCTCTCCCCCCATAGCTGTATACAGAAGATTTATATAAATGTAAAATTAAGTGCATTCATATTTCGTTAGACTTCAAGTCCAATATAGACATAAGTATATTTCTTTTCAAATGAAATTCGAAAGCTTTATAGATGTTTAAAATTTAAACACATCTATATAACTTTTATATAAATGTAAGTTTAAGCACACTTATATATTTCATTCGAATCCGAATCGGAACTATTTATATAAATGTAAAATTAGGTACATTTATATATACGTACATATATACATGTCTCTTCTTACAATTTTTTTTTGAAATCCATACCCATCATATACTTTTATTTATGTAGTTCTAAGAACATTTATGATTGACTAAATTCATTAGTTAGTTATTTATTAATCTTCACGTATAAATGCAAAATTAAGTATATTTATACTTATCTCCGGATAATTCAAAGATATTCGCATAGATTTAATCACTTTTATGTATATTTTTTTGAATCTAAGTCATTTTGCCAAACTACATTTATATTTCACCCATGAACTTAGCTTTGATTGTTTCACTTAATATTATCGTCGCAAATATATTTTGAATTTTTCTTTTATAACGTGAACATGAAGTTTTAAGCTTTCTTATTGAGGGATACTGAGTGACATGGGGTCCTAGGGCTGCGAAGTGTCACCGGGACAGATAATATATATTTAGGTACGCAATCTGTCACAGGCAAAGGGAGGGGAAAATGTACCGTCATATGAGAACCACATCTACTCGTACAACTCCTCATATTCGGCTGGTAACACTTCAATGATATAATTGATCGGTAAGTGAAAACTGGAACATTTTTTTTTGATATTTTTTTTTTGGCATGGAGTAATATCAAATATGTTAACGCGCTAGGGAACAGGGACAGAACTAACCAACCTGAAGGAGCTAGCCAGGAGCAACCTGGAACTTGCCATGCCAAACTGCCTCGATTTTCCTCAACTATTATCGGATATTTTTTCTTTTGCTTTCTGCTTGGAACAAGCAGCAACTTGGCGGCGCGTAACAGTTGTTGTCATTCATTTGTTTCAATTTGACATCTTGAGTTATGTAAATACCTGTGGTCTAATGGCGCATCCGTTACATATCGTAATCGGTATTTTGGAAGTCCGATAAAATGTAAACTTGAATTAAAACTTAAATATGTAGTTGAATGAATCAAGTTGATGGAGGAAGATGATTTCATTAATATTTATTCGATTTCTGGAAGTTACCATTAAATTGCCCCTGGCCATCGAATGCCAAAGCCATGTCACCACCGTCTATGTTCTAATAAATTGCTTCTTCCTCCGGTTCAGCTACCATTCCTTGTTGAGAGTCCTCAGACACTCTTACGGTTTTGGCATCTGCGACCACAGAAGTTGCTACAGATTTTGGGCGGGGAAGTTTTTAGATTAAAAAGGCACTCCGGGATGTTCATCTTTGGGCGGTCTTACGGGTTTTCTCCTATTGATATTCCAACACCGGCCTCATGGCTTTGAAATAGGTTTTTATATAAGAAACAAATGCTATTATGTAAAATCACATACATTTTGTCACATTTTCCATTGTTTAAATTACTTTCACAAAAATTTACCACAATTTTGAATAAACATCAATGAGAATTATAGGAAACTTCAGTGAAAGTGACAGTAGTACAGGACACCACATAGTGAACAAAGTTGACAATGGTCTTGCTATATCTATTATTTCCTTTATCTATGATCGAAGCGTTGTCAAGTACTGCCACTAGGTGCTGTGTTGTCATTTTGTAACTTTCATTGACGTTTCTCATAACATTCACTGACGTTTATTCAACAGTGTGGGACAATACAAAAATAGAATCATTTTCCAGGTTGTGCTATTCAAACAACTAATTTAATTTTTTTCGTGTCGTTGTGTTCCCCACTTTCTAATTCAAATGCATTTTGATTATGAGCTTTTTTGGTGTACTGTTATTGTTGGTATTCGTTTGTGTTGACTTGTACAGCATCTGTCCACTAAACAAAACAAAATCCCTGTTGATGTTGCCTACCACACCTATTGTTAGCACCTGGTCTAAATACATCTTGCAAGGTATATTTTGTTTGGGATCAAACGTTGTAATTATTGCATCCAGCTCCATCTAGAAAATATCCCATTGAACAAAAAATTTCCCAAGGCATGTGCGATATTTAGTTAATTCCTTTATCTATGATCGAAAGTAGCACCAAGTTACAAGAGATAAAACAATACCCACAACACATCCTAATGTTAACGATAACTTCAGCGATCTAAAATCTATGATGAAATCTCTAATGGAGCAAGTTGGAACTTTGGTGAACCTACTTACCGCTTTGATTCCCAAATTATCTATATGAAAAATAATTTGAAAATAGCCATCTGGAACTCTAATGGCCTCAATTAACACATCCTTGAGCTAAAAACATTTCTTAATATCCATTCTATTGACATCACGCTGATCTCAGAAACACACCTTACTCAAAAAAACCACATAACTATACAAAACTACAGAACATATACTACAAATCATCCATCGGGTACGGCGAGAGGATGTTCCGCTATTATAATAAATAACTCTGTCAAATACAGCCTAATGAATGACTTTAAAAATAAGAACATACATTCCACAATCATCAAAATAGAAGACAGGCAATAGCCTCTATTTATTGTCCACCCTCTGTGATTACAAACGAAATTAATTTTACAAGCTACTTCCGCACCCTCGGTTCAAAATTCTTGGTCGGCGGTGATTTTAATGCTAAGCATAAACTATGGGGTTCACGACTGGTTTCTACAAGAGGCAGAGAACTGTACAAGTCCATGTTGGCGGAAAATCTAAATCACCTGTCTACCGGCGAACCAACATATTGGCCTTCTGACCCAAGCAAAACACCATAACTTACTTACTTATCCGGTCTCGGACAACCCTGGGGGGTCAGGGACCTTACAAAACGGAGATAACATATTTCGCCAACCAGTTCGATCTTTTGCTTTATCTGTCCAGTTGGCAATACCAAGTGTACGCAGGGATTCGTCAACCTGATCCCTCCAGCGGAGTCTTGGTCTTCCTATTTTTCGTCTTCCTTCGAGTTCGGTTTCGAAAAGCCTTCGCGCTGGTTCATCTTCATCCATTCTACTGACATGGCCTAGCCAGCGCAATCGCGTTATCTTGATCCGCTTAACTATGTCAATGTCAGGATAAAGCTCATACAGCTCATGATTCATGCGTCGCCGATACTCGCCGTTGTTCACTATAGGGCCATAAATTTTTCGGAGTATTTTTCTCTCGAAGACTCCTACAGATGTTTCGTCTGCTTGCGATAGGACCCAGGATTCTGCGCCATAAAGCAAGACAGGTTGAATGAGAGTCTGGTACAGTTGGAGTTTTGTTACTCGAGAGAGGGCTTTATCTCTAAAGTGCTTGCTTAGCCCAAAATAACATCTATTCGCAAGCACAATTCTCCGCTTGATCTCAAGGCTGACGTTGTTGTTTTTGTTCACGGCAGATCCGAGGTATATAAATTCGTCCACTACCTCGAAGTTATAACGGTTATCAACGTTCACGCTTTGGTCTAATCGCGTGGAGGCCCTGTTCGTTGAAACCATTAATTTTGTCTTGTCCTCATTCACCGTCAGACCCACTTTTGCTGACTCCTTCTCAATTCTCGAAAAAAACGCAGTAACTTCTCTAATTGTGCGCCCAATGATATCTATATCATCAGCATACGCGAGCAGCATGTGACTTTTGCTGCTGATGGTTTTATTCATGTTGACTGCAGCTTTTCTTATAATGATCTCCATTAAGATGTTAAAAAGATCGCACGATAGGGTGTCGCCTTGCCTGAGGCCTCGCTTAGTTTCGAAAGGTTCGGTAAGATCCTTACCAACTTTCACTGCGGATTTGGTGTTCGTCAAGGTCATCCTGCAAAGGCGTATGAGTTTTGCAGGAATACCAAGCTCAGACATTGCTTCATAGAGTTTCTCCCGTATCGGACTATCGAAGGCTGCTTTATAATGTCATATATAATGATAAATTGCAAATAAAATTGGAGTCTAAAAAAAAAATCAGTAGCCATGAAGTTTCACAGCTATAAATTCACATGAATTTTGACAAGCAGTATGTGTACAAAACTTCAAAGTTTGGGTGCAGTGTTATGAGACAACTTCAATGAGAATTACCATGGTAAAATATGGTAAACTCGTTAGAACAGCTGATTTGAACATTTTTGATGCTTAAGTCAGGGATGAAACTTCTTCAATTGTACCATCAAGCTTCCAAAACTACTTTTTTAATACCAATTGTACCAAATTTAAAAAATAACAAGCTGTAAGTTTGTTATAAACAGTTTTTTCAAACAAATATCGGAAAATTCAAAAATAATAAATCAATCTTATACATTTCTTTTTGTAATAACGTAGGTTCTTTTAAGAATAAACAAAACACGAGGCACACGTTCTTAAAAAAGTGAGATCAATGAAAAATATGTATAAATTTTATTGTCACAAATCACTACCTATTTTAATATATCGAAGGAATAGAGTAGATTTTAATGCGAGTAAGACCCAGTGTTGTCTGTTGTCGCATAAACGTATTACTGACCCAGGTGTGCTGTCATTGTCTATGGACGGTGTGGATATTGATGAATCAGACGCTCTTGATGTTCTGGGCATGAAAATACAATGTGATGTCCGTTGGGCAAAACATGTATTTGAAGTGTCGAAAGATGCATTCAAGTGTCTAGGCTTTTTGAAGCGGTGCAAGAAATACTTCACTCCATCTGATCTTCTCAATATCTACACCACCTACATCAGGCCAAAGATGGAGTATAACTCCCATATATGGGCAGGTGCTCCTAGGACTTCTTTGGAGCTTCTCGGCCGTGTCCAGAGGTGAGCGACAGTGTTAATAGGGGACAGTAGGGTATCCAACTCTATTGCCTCCCTTGAGCATCGTCGAAATGTGGGTTGCGTGTCACTGTTCTATCGATATTTCCACGGTATGTGTTCCTCGGACATCCGTCAACTTATGCCGGACGTGAGGATATTTAGCCGAAGTACGCGGCTTTCCAGGAACTCTCATCCGTTTTTTATCGAGTGGCCGATTGACCGCACTACACACTATAGAGAAAATTCGTTCATCAGCCGTACAGTCCGTATGTGGAATAAACTTCCAGCTAGTGTATTTCCCACCAATTGTGACATACAAACATTCAAGGCAAATATCAACAGACACTATTCCCTCTTTCCACCCTCTACTACCTCAATTTTCCTTCGCCAACACAATGCACTGCATTTATAGGGGGCATCCCCTGAGTGTTGGTTTGATAAAAAAAAAAAAAAATAGCAAGAATTATATGTTTTTAAAAGATCTTTTGTTTCAAGCTTGACACAGTTGTCACATTGAGCCTTTTTCTTTGTGCTCTGGCGTCTTCGGACTGCGTTTCTAAATTAACATTATTAATTATTTTAAGTACGTATTGTAAATATAAAATTGATAGTTTATAAAGAGGGTTTTTAAATCCAGAATAACTGAAATTAAGTTTTCCGTGCGTGAAATATTCCTCAAAATCGACTAAATAAAAATTATACTAAATTAAAAAAGCGACTCCCACTTTTCATGTATTGTTCATTCATAAATCGATTTCGATTGATTTTCCTAATTCAAATCAGGATAAAGTTTTCTTCACCATGTAACTACGCGATGTAAAAATCGATGTTAACTGAAAATAAAATACATAAAGGAGTAACTGCTAAATTGTACCAATTATGTCATTGGTGTACCATCGTACTTTTATGGACTCAATTGTACCAACATTATCTTCCCTGGCTTAAGTGTTTCTCTTGTCATGTATTTTGTTTTTAACTTTTTTGTTTACTTTTACAGTAGATACACACATGTAGAACATTTTACAGATTATGGACACCAAATAAAATCAAAATGCCTGTTTTTGCTGTAACTATTCCTACTGCGTTTACCTTATTTATTTTACCATGAGTTACAAACCGACACCTAGTGGTAGTACTTGACAACGCCTGTGCGATATCTACTTATGTATTTCGTTTATCTATGGTAGCACTTCTACAAAATCCACCACAGTTACGTACTGTACACGTACATAAATTAAAATTTTATTACAATTAACTAAATACAATTTTGTTTTTAAAACAATTCTTAAACAATTTTCTACATAAATTTACAAAAACTTGGGCTGTTGTTTTATATTTTCAAGGTTCAGCATGTTCTCTCGATACTGGGGTGGTGGTAATGCTCGCACCAATGGTGATGGTGGCAAACGACCACCGAGTTGCTGGTAAGGTGAATTAGCTTTTTGAGGGAAAACATTTGGTTGCTGTCTGTGCTTGCCAGGTGAATTTTTAAATGTATCGTATTGCTGAGCGGGTGGAACAGCAGCTGCATTATATTCGGCTGGATTATCATTTTCAACATCTTCATCATGATCTTCGGGTAATAGGCGATATTTCTTGAGATATTTATAGGAGGCATTGGAAATATCTGTAGCATTACGTTCGAAATTCTCAACTTTACGTAGCGGCGTTGTGGATGGATTAGAGGAGGGGTCGCATATTGGCTTCTCAGGTGCAGCTACTGGTGGTGTTATATTCAACTCCCTTAGTAGTTGGACCAGTTTTTCATTGGGTAAATATTTTAAAGCCAATTCATTCATAACTAACGATTTGTCGGTAGTCGATTTGGGCAATGCCACTGCTATTTGTTGATAATTTACTGATGCTGGTTGTGCCAGAGGTGGGGATGAGATTTGCTGGCGTTCCTGCAATCGATTCGATTGTGGAGAATTTGGCCGGTATGTTGTCGATTGAGCCATAGGTCTACCTTTGGGGGATTGTGTAGAATTTGGAGCTGGTTTCAAATGATCTATAAACTTATTTGTGGGAGCTAATGGTGGAGTATTTCCCAAATCAGGGCAACATCCATTCATGTTTGGTGGAGATGCTGTAAAATAAGATTTTTTTTTATGATATATGGAATTTAACTACGCTTTAAGTTACTTTTCCACGCATTATGGAGTTCTATTTAAACGAGGACGTTATTCTATTATAATAGCGTGTTGAAACAATTTTGTACAAGAAAGTTTCACAGAATGGTATAAATATCTCAGGCATAGCAAACACAAGCGATCGAGCGTATAAAATCCTTCTCACTGTTCAAAATACATCTCGCAAGATTCGCGTCGTATATTTTCGCAAGCAAAATGCGGATCGAAAGTGGTTAAAATAAATAAATGGTTTCCCGTTACATCCCATGAAGGGATTAGGGAGAGCTTCTCGCAAACCAGTGAGTTGTGCGCTTTCTAGATTTTTATTCACTGATTTGGACCTAGTTTTACACCGGCTCCGAACGGATTTTTGAGAAGCGTTTTCATAGCTAAATATTGGATAGTGTCGCCAATACTAAGCGAGGTGAACGCCGTCAAAAGAACTGTGAGGTGGTCAGAGCAGGGGTCGAACACACGTTCTCATGTATAAGAGCCGCACCACCGACTGCCACAATATTGATTTATTAGCTCAATTGTCTCCTATCTCTCTGTATAATAGTGTTTACGTATAAGTTAAAGATAGTCTCCAAAAAATTATTAATGTTCCATAAGAAACCTCTGTTAAATTACTTTTTAATTTGTTAAGTGTTATCTTGAAATAATCAATGCATAAAAAATGCACCTAAAACGATTTTAATATAAAAAATCCAAGCCTTTATATTACCTTCTTCGCCATAGTCGACCTGCACTGCTGCATCTTTACACGCCGTCCTCGCGTTTAATGCATGTTGGGAAAATACAAATGATTCCAAAATTTTCATTAAGCGCATTTGATCATGTCGCATTTCTTCAACTATTTGTCTTATCTCATCTACATCCTGCTTAGAGGCAACACTAGACTGCTGACCATTCTGCAGAGCGGCAAGGGGTGATCCTACAGTGTCAGTTTGTGTACCCGCACAAATTGTTAAAACATCTCTTCCAGTGTTGGTAGAATGGGCTGATGGCGGTGTCGATTCTACAGGCTTACGATATGATTGTTGTGGCTGATAGTCGACATTATTATTACAACTGTCTAGACTGCGACGGTAGCAAAATGGGTTTGTCATAATGTTTGCATTGCCGCCATTATATCCCACCTGCTTGTTATTTGAAGCCATATAAACATTAGAGTTTACATTTCCAGCCAAAGCCATTGAAACCGCCGGAATTGCCGCAGCTCTCATGGGATATAAATTACTTCTTGGCAAGTTAAAATCCTGCCTAATATTGCTATTAGTGCCGCCTATCACGTCCTGGTGGTCCATCAGTTCCTGTGTCGCCAAACCGGCTGGAAATGTTACTTTTGGCAGTATTTGTTTCTTCCATGCTGCATAAGATGTAGTTTGCTGTGACTGCTGCATATTCTGCTGTAGCGTTTGTAGATTTGATCCTTGCTGTCCAGCCCCAAATAATATAGACACTTCTGGTACTTGGGGACGAACCATTGGTTCTGTGGCACCCATAGACACAGCTGCACTAGGCTTAGGTGCCATTCTCGGCAGCATATCCTCTGTCTCTGGCTGAAACATATTTCGTAGCTTTTTTTGTATCTTATTGCACGAGAATTGCCTATATATTTATTAAATAAAAATCCAGTCTTCTAGAAGATCACAACAAATTAATTTAAAGATCACAACAAACTAATTCAAATGGGATAATTATAAGTGGTGAATGTGGTTATTTGTTTACAATGGTGAGTACAAAAGTAGCTGCCAGATTGTTGGTTAATTCTAGTTTTGATACTATTTACCATACTAGGGGGATTGGACAAAGAGGATGTAATTGTAAATAGAGAAGAAAATTTACTCCTGGATGGAATCACAACAAAGAAAACGTGTAAAGCGCCTCGTTTCTCGCTCGCGTTTTTACTCTCTACCTTGAATATTTCAATACACGAGCAGTTTTCGGCTGATGTTACAGTATCTAACTATATAAATTCCAACCATGTTTAAATTAAATTAAATTACATAAAGTATGTAAAATGCATGAAATAATCAAGTTATGACGCGAGATAGAAATGTGTTTGAGTGAATCTCGTCGACTTTTTTGGTTCTCTTCTACGAGGGTTGCCAAATTACGCCAGTGTTTTCTTCTCTACTTGTACATCTTTTTTGGATTGGATAAAGCCATTGAGTAGTATACATAGACTCTGCAACATCTGTTTTTCGCGGACCGGAAACCATAGAGGAAATTAGTATAGAGAAAATAATTCTCTCATCTGACGTTTAATTAAGAACTATTTTTACCATACACGCATAAAATGCCGTTGATGTTGTCTTCTTGGACGTTTGTACTAATGCCTCTATCTGGTATTATTGAACCCATGCTTTCCACCATCCAACATTTACTTGAACCCATACCTGTGAGAGAGAGCAATCCCTATAAATAATTTTACTCTAACACTTCATTACATTTTGATTTCTTTCACTTGCTATCCCGTTTTTCCTCGATATAATTATCACAAACATATTTCTAGTTGATTAGTTTTGTACTTTTGGTTCAATGCACAAAGGCAAATGTGTGGAAAACGTAATAAGCAACCCTACACACTTCCAGTCATCCATCACTATTTATCTTTCTTACTTTATTCTGCATGTTTCGCCAACTCTAAGGTTCAGCTGTCGGTAGTGCAATGGTAGTGTGCGTGGCTGTTGTGCATGAGAACGTGGGTTCGGTCCCTGCTCTGACCACCTTAAATTTCTTTCGACGGCGGATCCCTTCTTGGGAGGTAACGGGAATCCATTTATTTAAGGTTCATCATGTGTCGCAAAGTTCTGCGCAATTTGGCAGTTTCAAACTTTTTACGTATTTTATGTAATTTTTCTTAATAATGGTTGGAATTAGAATAGTTATATACATTATCAGAAAACTGTTCGTTTATTTCAATATTCAATGAAGAGAGTAATAGAGAGAGATCAGAGAAACGTAACGCTTCACTCGTTTTCTTTGTTGACTCAAGAGAAATTTTGAATGTTTATTTACGAATTAAATCACTCGTCTACCCGCTGATTCTTCGATTTCAGTTATTTTAAAGCTCATAAAGGAAAGTGTTGTATTTGCAGTAAGTACTATCAACTGTTGTATATGTTGTCACACAAAACTATTGCACGTCAATGCAACTTGTGTATACACAACTCAGTTGTATTCTTTGTATTTTGTGTTTAATTGTTGTCTAGTAATAGAAATATAGTTTTCAAAAAGCAGTTTTGCAAATGTATTCCTATGGATCCTGGCAAACCGTATATCTATTTCAGATCTAGCCACATATCTTCATCAGCGGTTGTTTGGAATGATAAAAAAATAAATAAATGGTTTCCCATTACATCCCATGAAGGGACTAGGGAGAACTTCTCACAATCACTGAGCTGTGCGCTTTCCAGTTTTCACTCACTGATTGGGACTTACAGTTTTACACCGATTCCGCACGGTAATTTGAGAAGCTTTTTCATGGCTAGATACTCGATAGTGTCGCCGTCACTATGCGAGGTGACCGCCGCCGAAAGAAAATTTGAAGGTGGTCAGAGCCGGGTTCGAACCCAGGATCTCATGTACAAGAGCCGTGCACACTAACCATTGCACCACCGACGGTGCAAATGGAATGATGCTATTGAAAAAATCATCAAACTAAATGCAAATGAAAATTCACTTAAATTGAGAATTTCCAACTGGTATGCAAGTGTTCGAAAAATATCGCAAGCAAACCACACAAGAACACATTTGCAAAAACTTCTTTCCATCTCCAGGGAACCATCGGTTCCCATTAGACATGTTTTTTGTTGTTGCCTAAAAGACAACACAATTTTGTACATGCAATAACAATTGCATACTGTTTCGTTGTGCTCCACGTTATTCAAATTCAACAGGGATAATTTTTTTTATTCGGCCTTTTCATTGGTACTTTTTAATTTTATTAGTCAAGCTCGAGGCCACTATATATCTCTATTAACAGAAATAAAGATTTCAAAAAGCTATTTTGCAAACCGCTGATGAAGATCTGTGGCTAGATCTAAAATAGCTATACGGTTTGCTAGGAATCATAGGAATACATTTGCAAAACTGCTTTTTGAAAACTATATTTCTATTAATAGATATATACAATGGCCTCGAACTTGACTAATAAAATTAAAAAGTACCAATGAAAAGGCCGAATAAATAAAGATCATCCCTGTTGTATTTTATTTATTTTTAATTTTTGCTAGTATTTTAAATTAAAAAATAGTAGTTTTTATAAATAGAGTACTCTGTTACATATATATTTAATGCATATTAGTGGTATTCATGCAAACAAGAAAACCTAGAACTTTTGCTCAGCGTAAGTTTGCCCCGAAGCGTTTCATGAGGCATCAAATAAAGTTGCTCAGTGTACCTATGCAGCAATTGTCAAAAAAGGCTGATAAAGTAAATAAACAAAGTAAAATTAAAAGTATATGATTTACCTATTCCATTATTTTATTTTTTTTCACATAAATCAAAAACCCTTTCTTTTTTTTTAATACAAAAATATTGACATTGAAATGTCAAAAGTTTTCACGTTTCTTTTTCTAGGTTGCTCAGCAAATTTGCTTCGAAAACTTTCCACTTTTATGCAAAGTCGCTTTGTATGGGAAATTTGTTTGTTTTGACGTTTGCTGTGCAAGTTTACGATGTTTTCGAATTTACGAGGTTCTTTCGAGCTTTCATGAAGACCACTATTGTAATTTGCTTCAATTGGCCAAAAAAGGCTTTGAATTACAAAAGATGTTGAAATAAAAATAAAATATAAGCCACAGTGTTTAGGCCAGTGGGTATAAGCCTTGGTCTCGGTTTTTGAATACTCTAGCCCTCTTATTAATCAAAAGTTGTGAGACACTTGAGAGAGGTTTTTGTATGATAAATCGTCTCTCAAACTTTTCATAACTTTTAGCGAATAAGGCCGTAGTTGTGTAGCAAGAGCGCATTGCGGTTGGGGCTCCAAATACAAAATTTTGTTTGCTGAACCACTGTGGCATTTTCATCAACATCTTAATACACCATATTCACCACCCCACATTGGCCTGAGTTGTCAAAAACATATGATTTGCAGAAAATCCACAGGAAAAACAAGAAGAGAAAAAATATATTTTAATCCGCGTGAAGTTAGATGTGATAAACTTGGGAATTTCTAGCGACTTTTCTTTTGAATTTTAAATTTAATATCAACATTTTATTACTAAAACTATTTAGCATTAAGTGCAAAAGTGATTCGGTAATAAATTTATCATGGCAGGTATGTCTACGAAGCAAACCCCTGCTGAGGTAGCTCCAAGGCTGGAAGGGAATGCATGATCATTTTATATTACATTCCTTGCAGACGAAACGGCTGATTTCATTACGGAAGTCAATGATGAAGATCCCGCTTGGTATATTTATGAGGCCCCAGAGTACGAGAGGAGTCTTAGTAATGGTAGCAATATGGAAATGTATGGATCGGTAGAAGCAGCTGTGAAAGATGAAGCGAATTCGAATGAATTTAAGTATGATGAAGGTGAAGTCGAAGAAGATGGTGACGTTTTGGCCGACTGTGTACAGGAAGCTGCCACTGGTGCTGACACGTCTAACCATAATCTCATACTGAAGGAGATTATAAACGATCAGGGACTTAAGATGGAAAGCTACTTTTGTCAGGAATGTAATGTGGAGTACAGTGATATTAATGATTTTCTATATCAACATCCGGGAGTGGAACTACTGAATGAAAACCCTGAGGAAGAAAGTACCCAGGAGTCGAATAACACACAAGACAAATTGTGGGATTTAGTAGAAGATTTAAAAGACGACATTGACGAAGAGAGCAGTGGGATCATACTGGCGGATACTGTTCAACAAAATGAAGTAAATCAGGAGGAAGAGAATGAGCTGGAAAATGTTGCAAAATCAGAGCCCATAGATGATGATAACGATCGTTATTATTGCTATGAGTGTCAACAGGTGTTCACCGATTTAACATCGGCTGAGCAACATGATTGTACACAACAACAACAACAGCTACAGGAGCAAGATGAACAAGATGACTATGTAAAGGATGACACACAGGAGGCTGTAGACTTTGCCTGTGCCTATTGCAGCCAAGTGTTTTGCTCATACGATGATTTACTCAATCATATAGCGAACTGTCAACAAAAGGTACGAAACAACAAGCGAATTGGAATATAAATTTAACTAATTGACATTCTTTCTTTCAGGCAACTGTTAATTCGTCGAGTCCGTCGGCTGATGCCATTATATACCACTGTGAATTGTGCAATAAAAATTACCCCTCCCTACGTTCCTACAATAATCACCAACGTTTGCATAAAAAAGCAGATGGAGGAAAAATTCCGCCCGCATCAGGACCAATTATTTGTGAAATTTGCAACACCCACTTTGCGTCTTCGAAGAATTTGAGGTATGTAAGGCAGCAACTACTAGAACACCATTAAAAAAATTGTATTTGTTGTCGTTAGACTCCATATGAAAATGCACAACGAGCGTGCGTTAAAGTCCATTCAAGAAGCATTGCCTGCTGGTGCTCAAACGGAATACAGCGAATTAAATCAGTTCTATTGTGAAATTTGTAATAAAAGGTAATATTCTTTCGAAACCATACCATGATTTATACTATCTTATGTATTATTTTGCAGCTTCGATCAACGACTTTTGGCTATACACAAGAACATGCATCAAAATGTCGAGGAATACAATTGCAGCCGATGTAACAAACAGTTTGAGAACCTTCTTAGCTACGAAATGCATATGCAGATGCATGCGGAAAACAAAATGCATTCTGCGAGAAAATCCCTGACTATGTCAACCAATGTGAATGATGCCGCCAAAAATCCCAACACCAACAGCAGTAGTATTCCGAAAAGGCATCAGTGCCAATATTGTGGCAAAGAATTTCAACGCCCATATGAAAAGGTCAAGCATGAACGCATTCACACAGGTGAAAAGCCCTACAATTGTGAGGTATGTGGTAAATCATTTCGAGTTTCCTACTCCTTGACGTTGCATCTAAGGACACATACTGATATACGGCCCTACGTGTGTGCCACTTGTAACAAACGTTTCAAACAACAGTCCGTTTATGTGCATCACCTAAAAACTCACATTGCCGAAAGACAATATAAATGTGATCAATGCGGCAAAAGTTTTCGTACTTCTGTCCAACTGTGCGGCCATAAGAATAGTCACAAGAAACCTTTCAATTGTACCGAATGTAATCGACCCTTTGCCTCTTTATATGCCGTCAAGATCCACATGAAAACCCACAATAAGAGCCATAAATCAAATAAAAATTTAAAAAATCGTTGTGAAATTTGTGGTGCCTCGTATGCAAGGATTTTTGCTTTGCGTTATCATCTAAAGGAACAACATGGCTTAGATGTTGATCCAGGTCAATTACTAAGTGCTGAATACACCCCGTCACCACAGCACAAGGAAATGGATAAGGAAACAGCCATTTTGATGAATGCCGCTAATGAGGCTCAAATAAATAAACATTTGAGTGAGTTTATTACTGATTCTGATGATAATGAAGGACTTGCAGATCAGCATGATGAAGAGGTGAATTTGACTTTGACGAAGGACATTGATCCGCATGAGGATATCATGAATCATCATGGTGACAGTGATGATTTGGAAGAAACAGCAGCAGCCACTCAAACTATATTAAATGCCAATGAAGAGGTATGCACTTTTACTTTATTATATAGTGATATTCTTTAAAATGTGTTTTTTTTTGTTTCAGATAATTGATGATAATTTTCATGCCGAAGAGATTATTACAGATTGGTAACCATGTAATCGACCGGGCATAAAAACAACGAGACTAATTGTTTGTAAAACTGTTGTTCACCTAGTTCATTATGATTTTCAAATTCTCTACCTCTTTTTTGGTTGAATCACTGTAATAATATTAAGATGTCTAGTTTGTTTTAAATATATAAGACGAACCATGTACTATGGTATATGTCGCTTTACTGCAAACTAATCGCCGTGGACAGTGGCATCCTTGGAACATCGCGTCCTAGTACAAGCAGTAAATTACTGCAATCGCGATCAAGCGCACCGTCTTAACTTTCGTACACTACGCTTGATTGGATCACGGCTTTTGATTGAAAGTTTGTATTTAGTCATACACTTGCTTTCTAGTTCATTTATGAAAGAATGTGAAGGAATTGTCTAAAGATCAAATTGAACAATATTTCGAAAACGAATTTAATATGTGAATCAAGTGTTTAATAGTGTGTATTGCGTTCGAAATAAGACGAGGTACTCCACACATAAAGATTATTTTGGTAATGGAAATTAAGCTCAAAAAGTATTAATTAATTAAAGTGGAGATTTCCATATCCGACTGCAGCAACAACCGTACTTAGGTTTAAAAAACCGCTTCGCAGCAAACCATGGTACGATGAAGAGTGTCGCATTGCAAATGATGAAAAGAACGCTGCACGCTTGGCAATGCTTCAGTCAATTGCAACGCGAGCTGCGACTGAGCGGTATAGGGAGAAAAGAAAGGAGGTAAACCGTCTCTTTAGGCGTAAGAAACGGCAGTGGAGATAGCGCGAGAGTGAGAAAATTGAGTTATACAGAAGGAAGAACGAAGCCCGAAAATTCTACCAAAAGGTTAAAAACGGAACGAATGGACATGGTTCAGGGCCCCCCTTCTGTAAAGACAAGGACGGAAATCTCATCGCAGATGTGCAGAGTATGTCGGGAATATGGGGAGATCATTTCTCTGCTCTATTGGTACCTAAGATATCCAATGACGAGACAATCGATCAAAATTTGGACGACGACGTCGATTGCCCCCTCCTAACCAAGAACAGCTATTGCCCAGAACAGCTATTGCCCGGCTTAAGAACAACAAAGCCTCACGAGCCGATGCATTACCGGCGAAGCTGTTTAAGGCTGGCGTCGATGAGCTGATAAGGTGCATGCATCAGCTCATTAGCAAAATTTGGTTAGATGAATGCATGCCCGGCGATTGGAGTCTCAGTGTACTATGTCCCATATTTAAAAAAGATAACCCGAGTCTCTGTGCCAACTACGGTGGAATAAGTCTTTTATCCATAACATATAAGCTTCTATCAAGTATAATGTGCGAATGTCTAAAACCAATTATCGCTGACCTGATTGGACCATTATTAAAATCATCAGCAGCAAGAGTCACATGCTGCTCGCGTATGCTGATGATATAGATATCTTTGGGCGCACAATTAGAGAAGTTACTGCGGTGTTTTCGAGAATTGAGAAGGAGTCAGGAAAAGTGGGTCTGACGGTAAATGAGGACAAGACAAAATTAATGGTTTCAACGAGCAGGGCCTCCACGCGATTAGACCAACGCGTGAATGTTGATAACCGTTATAATTTCGAGGTGGTGGACGGACTTATATACCTCGGATCTCCCGTAAACAAAAACAACAACGTCAGCCTTGAGATCAAGCAAAGAAATGTGCTTGCGAATAGATGTTATTTTGGGGTAAGCAAGCACTGTAGAGATAAAGCCCTCTCTCGAGTAACAAAAGTCCAACTATACCACTCTCATACAACCTGTCTTGCTTTATGGCGCAGAATCCTGCAGATGCAGATGAAACATCTGTAGGAGTCTTCGAGAGAAAAATACTCGGAAAAATGTATGGCCCTATAGTGCACAACGGCGAGTATCGGCGACGCATGAACCATGAGCTGTATGAGCTATATCTCGACATTGACATAGTTAAGCGGATCAAAATAACGCAATTGCGCTGGCTGGGCCATATCAGTACAATGGATGAAGACGAACCATCTCGAAGGGATTTCGAAACCAAACACGAAGGAAGACCATTGCCAACTGGAGAGATGAGGCAAAAGATCGAACTGGTTGACGAAATATGTTATCTTCAGTTTGTAAGGTCCCTGACTCCTCGGGGTTGTTCGTGACCGGATAAGTGAGTCAGTAAAAGTGGGGGTTTCAGCAAGAATCTGTTTACATTTGGCTTCTCGAAAACTGCAGAGCTATCGACTGGTATTTCGTATATTCTTGATTCGATAAAGACTGCCATGACCCAAAAATTCAACATTTCGATCAAAATCTGGCGATCACGAAAGCGGTGGACAGACCCCTGTAGATCTTAAAATATTCTACAGACATTTCATTTATTGTACAAAATTTTAAATTAAAGCGTATTTGCCAATTAAACAAGTGTACTATGCCAAATACTACTCAACAAAATGTGAAATTTAATAATTAAACAAAAATAACTCTTTTATATAAAAAAAAAAACTTATCAGATAAATACACGAACTACTCATTATGCTCTGATTAAATATAAACAGCAAAAAACACTCAAAATCAAATATACGCCCCTGTTATCCATACAGAATCATTTTGAATTAGCATTTCTTTCAGAACATAAGATATTTTTATTCTGAATTGCTTGCAACATGTTTTTAAAATCACAAGGCATTTGCATTCCAATTCAAAACTGATATTTTTCTTCTAAATTGTTTTACAGAAACCCAAATATTCTGAAATGTTTTATGTTTGTCTGGATTTTGTTTACATATCATGGCCGATGAAATTAATATATAATCGAATTCCTAAGTTTCCACATAATTTGTGCCCGTTTCTGATTGTGTGCGGTAACCCTGACCAAATAAACATTTTCTTATCCTCAAAGTTATCGATAATGCATCATCTCTAGTTTAATCAGCTGCGTGGCGGGAAACTTAAGTGTAAAAAGTAGAAATTTTTGTGGTAAGTTCAAACAAATTTAAATAATTCTTGCGCTTTACAGCCATATATGTATTTCGGACTAAAGTTTCTATCAAATGAGAATGCAATTCATGCAGATGTACATTTAATCATACAGCAAAAGTTAAGTCCCCATCCATCTATACGTTCACTCCAAGGCTGCTCAAGAAGGTTGTGGTAAAGAACAGCTGATTTGTTTCTTTTCATGTCGCGGTGTCAAAGTGGTGCACACTAGCTGTCAAATGGTATTTACCTTTACCTTTGTTGTGTGTCCGTTGTTCGTAGTACGTTGATAATGACATAAACTACACACCAAACCAAAAGAGAATGCTGGTTGTTGTTCCCTTGTTGTATTTTTTGTAGTATTGCTTCTACCTTTTCAAGCTGCCTTGGTTCACTCGATGTAGTATATGTATGTATGTAATTTCATCGAATTCGAGTTGCTGTTGTCAGTGATGCCAACTATTCAAGAACGAAACGCGCCGTCGAACTACCAAAAAAGTGCTAAAACGCGCCAAATAACGAAAAATTCCGAAAGTGCTAAAACGCGCTTAATAAGTAAGTGGTTTCCAATAGGGATCGGTAGATTTTGACATTCCATGGCGGTTACGTTGTTTTATCGTTTGTTAGTTCCTGTTATTTATTTTTCAGACAATAGAGACAAATCAGCATGTCAAGTTACAGCGCCGAGCAATACGTGCGAATAATAAAGATTTTTTTTTATTAAAATGGGTGTTCCCATGAGGCGACAACACCCATTTTTGAATCAACCGGTACATAAACAACCATTGCCGGGAAACAATAGCCACTACTACTTCAATACCAAATTAACTCTTTGATAGTGTTATTGTATACAACTATACAAATTCCAAACATGTGGAAGTAAAATTACATAAACTATGCAAAAAGTATGAAATAATCAAGATATAAAGCAAGAGAGAAATGCGTTTGAGTTATAGACTAATACATACATAGATAATTTTCTTCTCTCATCTGACGTTTCATTTCACACTCATCGTTGAAGGTTTGTGGAAATGAGAGCAATTAAATTTAAAATTAACTTACACCAGGAGGAGTTACAAAATATGTTCACTTAACTGTTTCATGTCGTTTTGGTGTAGAACTGAAAAATTTAAATGTATTTTGCACTTGTTTGTTGACTTTTATCGTTGGTATACATTGGTATTGTATTTAACACAACTAGTTTGCCACAAAAACACGAAATTCGGTTGTTGTTCCTTTGTTGAACGTTGATTTACTATTGCCTCTATCTGGTATTATTGAACCCATGTTTTGCGCCATCCAATGTTTACTTTCCACCGTACCTATGACGCTTAATTTATTGAGAGAATAAAAGTATCTATGTATGTATTAGTCTATGGTTTGAGTGAATTTCTAGCTTTTTTTTACCAGGGTTGCCAAATAGCGCACATTTTATGGTTGTCTAATTCTTCATCGTCTTTGGCTACTTAAGGGGCCCTTAAACCTGTGGATTAGTTGCTCGACTTCAAGTTGACATCAACTTCGATGTTGCCCTTACACTCTCAAACTAGTTGAGGAAACTTTATTTTCTTGTCAGATGTCAAAATGAAAGGTATTGAGCGCTCTGCAAAAATATCACAAAACGCTATTTTTATTTTCTTTAAATATTTATAAATACCACTACAAATCATATTTATTTAGTTTATATTTTTCGGATAATGTTTAATTTATTTATTTTTTGGTTCATTTATTTATATTTTGGCGATAATGTTGCCTCATGAACGTTTCTCATCAAAATGCGTATGAAAGTTGATGCAACTTCCCCTTAAGTGGAGTTCAAATTATCAGACAGATCTGACAGACATATCTGAAGAAGTTATCGATAAAACATCAATTTTCCGTCCTTACCCGGTGGCTACACGAGCAAGAAATTGTAAGCAATTCACAATACACTCACATTTTTTTACTAACACACTCACATTTTGCTCATTGAAAGCTAGCTGGTAGAGGATTTTGAATACCAGCTAGTTGGCAATGGCCGCTGCAGAGAAAGTCAAAACACAACAAAAGCGGTAGCGGTAGCGCATTTTGATAGCGTATTGCGATCGATAATACATGAATAATTGAGAGTGTATTATTTGTGTTTTTTCAGTTATTTTTAAGTTTTTGTGTAAAATAAATAAATAAATAAAATGTGTGCCAACAAATCAGTTTTTTTTGGTTGCTTCTGTGACGACGCCATATAGAGAAATGAATTTGCTACAATTTCTTGTAGACAGCCTACGTCACAGCTGCCAATTCAACGTAATTCTGACAGCTAGTATGTGTGAAATTCATTGAGCAATATTTTGCTCGTGTAGCCGCAGGGTTACAGAAATATTTATCTGACAGACTTCATTTGAGGCAACTCAACATAGTGTTAACATCAACGGTTTGCGCTTGCAAATGTCTCGCAACAATTACTTGATTGCCAACCGCAAGCGAAAGGGAAGAGGAGACATTGTTGAGAACATTTGTTATGCACACGTACGCACATCCATATACATTCATATCTAAAAACACAAACTAATTTCTCGGAAGCACACACACATCCTATTTCAATTTATTTATTTTACCAAGCATTTATGTTTTTTAGTTTATTAATATTTCATTTATTAATATTTCATTTGATTAAATTAAATTACACTGAAGATTTGAATTTTTTTCATTTCACATTAAATTCCATAAAAGCTATGAATCCGCTTTTCTCTTCGCTTATTCTCTCCGCCATTATATCTCTCGCTCTCTGTTTTATCGATAACTCAAATAAATCGTTTGGTTTTCAAACTGGTTTGAAGACCATAGATTAATCTGACAACACCTGTTCACATTGACAATTTTTCTTCAGATTCGACAGATCGTCAAATCCATCTGATAATCTGAACTCCACTTTACACTGATGGATAAGTTAATATCAACTTCAAAAAATCAAAATCGCTTTGATTTTACATCAACTAGTTTGTACAAACAAACCACCAACTTCACATTACACCATGGATAAGTTGATGTCAACTTGGTTTGCTTCTGGTTGCTTATCGATACTCCGTTTTCTCTCAATTTGCTACTACATAGTCGGTCAGCTGTGTCGTGGTTACCCGCTGTTTAATGCCAAAAGTTTGCGGGCACCATGGTAAAATTCCGAGAAGGTGAAATCATTTGAACAGCTGATGTTATTTTTTTCATGGCATTAATCGTTTCAGTTGCCAAACTCATATGAACTTTGTTTTTATACTTTTTTGCGATTGAAACAAAAAAACCCGTTGTTGTTGCCTACTACTTGGTTATTTTAATATGGCGCGCAGAAACAAAAATTTTTATTGTTTTCATACATACTACGAAGCCATTCTGCTGTTTTTTACGCGTCCTAAAAATTGTCTGCCGGTCAACTATTTATAACAAAAATGCACCGGGACCCTCTCGAAACGCACTAAATTATATTTAATACGAAGTGTTGTAATTATTTTCAAAATTCTCTCGCAGCGAAAGTAAACACGTTTTACATATTGAAATTAATTTATCCGTAGGAACTGTTTTCGGACAATACTAAACATTCATTATCAACAGCCAAAGGATTTCATAATGAGCAATACAAAATATTTAAAAATACATTTTACATTAAATTAGCAACGTTCTAAAATGAAGAATTTGGCGATTTAAGATTTAGACAGGAAAAAATTTGTCCGTCAGTTTTACGCTTTATATTTAATAAAACCAATGTTTAGAGTTGTCAAACCCGGTTTCCAAATTATGAGTAAGTTTTTAGTCACGAAAGTAAGACGGTCGCTTTCGAACGAAGATTTCGTTCGTAATCATCTTCACACCTGCTCACGTGGACAAATTTTGCTCTTTCTCAGATTCACGGCAATCACGCAAACATAAAAAGGTTTTGTTTCTATTTTATGAACCACACACGCAAAGATTGGGCAAACGCCCGATGATTTTATTGCTACTCTCATTCACGTACGGCTCACGTGAGCAAATATTGATCCTACTCACATTCATGAGGAATAGGCAAGCGTGTCTGCGGTTTACACCACCCAATTTTAGATTAAATTTAAATTTTAGGTTGTAACTCTACGCTTACGCTAATTTAGAGCTACTCCTAGCCGAGACTAAATTATTGACGACGCCGGCACAACAAAAAAATTTGGCGGCTGTTGGTTTGGTCAGTTTTGTACTAATTTGGGATGTGTTTGAAATAAATCAACCTTTAAAATTGGAACAGTCGGTCAAATCGGGCTAGTCGGTCAAATCCGCACACATTTTAAACCGATGAGAACCAATTACATCGACTGCAGCATGAGCTTCAAAAATATTGTGGGTGGCGGCTACGCGTCTGAAATTTTTCGATTGGCTTCCGTCTGATAAACAGCTGAGTTTTTGTGTATGTTTTTATAATGGTTGCATTTTTTTGATACTTACCCGAGTTGCATCAAATTGTAAACCAGGTTAAAAATTAAACTTCAGTTTTTACAGATTAAAATTATATGAGTAATCTTCTGGGTTTGCGTGGGTAACCAGAGTTAACCTTCGAAATGAGCTAATATTGGTCTGTGTAAATGAAGAAGATTACTCATACAATTTCAAATGCGACATTACGTTACCCAATTTGAGATTAAATTGAAAATAAATAATTGAATTAAATAAAATAATTGAAATGTCTTAATTCCAGCCACAAACAATTATCAAATAATTGTTTTCGTACTAAATTACTTTGGCGTATCAATCCTGTGATTGAATTTGCTTATGAAATTTTCTCAAAGACGTGATTACCAAGGAAAAGAGAAGTGAACGAAATGTTCGTTTTGGCGTAGAATACGTCTTACCATACGGTATAGGGAGTCATGTCAGATTGTTATTGTTGTAATCTTTATTTCATTGATTATGAGGAAACGGCGAGATAACTTTTTTTAAAAATTTTTTTGTAGGTAAATGAAGATGTTATCTTTCGTTTGATATACATTTCATATTGGTTGATATCTTCCTAATATTTAAATTTCTCAAATGAAAATTGTTTAAACACATACACTCAAACATATGTGTGGTGTTTGGTTGAGTGTTTCAGTTTGTAGCGTGAACACAAACTATGCTGCTGTTTCAGTGTGGACACAAACCTTCGGCTGTTGTTTTGATTGATGAAATATTGAAATTTCGTATATTTACTTATGTATTTAAGTGAAACAAAATGTTAAATGTGAATTTAACATGGATATATAATTATAAAAAATACATGAAAAAATTAATTCATACATTTTTATGTTAAATGAAAGTGCTGCCAAGTAAGCAAAATAACAATGCTGCTTGATGCTGTTTGACAGCAGCTGACAGTTGACGTTTAGTAAATTAAAATAAAAAGTAACTATCAAATAAATAAATTCATTTGCTTGTGTTATTTATCATTTATTGTTATATATGTTTTCAGCCTTATCGGATGGCGTATTCTACGTTAAACTTAATGGCCGTGTCTTTGACACAGCCTGCAGGGACAGTCCGTGGCCGAAGGCCTCGGACAACTGTCTGCTGTTTTTTTTTATACAAGTAGTACTTCTTATGGCAACGAAAATTTCAGAAGAACTGAATACGGAGCTTCAGATAGTTTTTTATATTTATATTTCCCTAATTTGTGTGCATACCCCGATAGAAGAGAAAGATGATGATGCCAAAGACATATTCTATGAGCTCCTAGAGGAAACGTATGACCGCTGCCCTGGCCATGGCATTAAGATTGTACTAGGAGATTTTAATGCCAAAGTAGGAAGGGAGAATGTGTTTCATCTAACTATTGGCAATTTCAGTCTACATACTGACAGTTCCGACAACGGTATGAGACTGATTGACTTTGCCGCGGCAAAAAACATGGTGATTAGTGGTACAAGATTCCAGCATAAAGACATCCCTAATGCTGCTTGGGTATCCCCTGATGAAAGAACGAAGAACCAAATTGATCACGTGGTAATTGATGGAAGGCACTCATCCAGTGTAATGGACGTACGAGTGATCAGAGGAGCTAACATCGATTCTGGTCACTACCTGGTAGCAGCAAAGGTTCGCACAAGATTAAGTAGAGCGAAAATCGTACGAAACCAGACGCAGAGGAAGCTGGACATCGGAAAGCTGTAATAATTAGCCACAACCTACTTAAGGAAGCTTACGCAACTTTTGGCACAGAACCCACCCCCTCCCGATGACGAGGCCTATTTCCGACTCTATAAAAACTGCCACAACAACCGTACTTGTTTTCGAAAATCCGCTTCGCAATAAACCATGGTACGATGAAGAGTGTCGCATTGCAACTAATGAAAAGAATGCTGCACGTATGGCAATGCTTCAGTCAATTGCAACGCGAGCTTAAACTGAGCGGTATAGGGAGAAAAGAAAGGAGTAAACCGTCTCTTTAGGCGTAAGAAACGGCAGTGGAGAAAGCGCGAGAGTGAGAAAATTGAGACATACAGAAGGAAGAACGAAGCCCGAAAATTCTACAAAAAAGTCAAAAACGGAACTAATGGACATGGTTCAGGGCCCCCCTTTTGTAAAGACAAGGACGGAAATCACATCACAGATGTGCAGAGCATGTTGGGAATATGGAGAGATTATTTCTCCGCGCTACTGGTACCTGAGATATCCAATGTCGATGGGATAATCAATCACAACATGGACGACGACGTCGATTCCCCCTCCTAACCAAGACGAGGTCAGAAAAGCTGGAGCAGATGGATTATAGGCGGAGCTGTTTAAGACTGGTGGCGATGAGCTGATAAGGTGCATGCATCAGCTCATTAGCAAAATTTGGTTAGATGAATGCATGCCCGGCGATTGGAGTCTCAGTGTACTATGTCCCATATTTAAAAAAGATAACCCGAGTCTCTGTGCCAATTACGGTGGAATAAGTCTTTTATCCATAACATATAAGCTTCTATCAAGTATAATGTGGGAATGTCTAAAACCAATTATCGCTGACCTGATTGGACCATTATTAAAATCATCAGCAGCAACAGTCACATGCTGCTCGCGTATGCTGATGATATAGATATCTTTGAGCGCACAATTAGAGAAGTTACTGCGGTGTTTTCGAGAATTGAGAAGGAATCAGCAAAAGTGGGACTGAAAGTAAATGAGGACAAGACAAAATCAATGGTTTCAACGACCAGGGCCTCCACGCGGTTAGACCAAAGCGTGAACGTTGATAACCGATATAATTTCGAGGTAGTGGACGAATTTATATACCTCGAATCTGCCGTAAACAAAAACAACATCAGCCTTGAGATCAAGCGGAGAATTGTGCTTGTGATGTTATTTTGGGCTAAGCAAGCACTTTAGAGATAAAACCCACTCTCGAATGACGAAAATCCAGCTATACCTCATACCAGCTATACCTCATACCTCTCATACAACCTGTCTTGCTTTATGGCGCAGAATCCTGGGTCTTATCGCAAGCAGATGAAACACCTGTGGGGGTCTTCGAGAGAAAAATACTCCGGAAGATTTATGGTCCTATAGTGCACAACGGCGAGTATCGGCGACGCATGAACCATGAGCTGTATGAGATTTATTCCGACATCGACATAGTCAGGCGGATCAATATAACGCGATTGCGCTGGCTACGCCATGTCAATAGAATGGATGAAGACGAAACAGCGCAAAGGGTTTTCGAAACTGAACTTGTAGGAAGGCGAACAATAGGAAGACCAAGACTCCGCTGGAGGGATCAAGTTAACGAATCCCTGGGTACACTTGGTATTACCAACTGGAGAGATAAAGCAAAATATCGAACTGGTTGGCGAAATATGGTATGTTCGGTGTGTAAGGTCCCTGACCCCCGGGGTTGTTCGAGGCCGGATAAGTAAGTATGTATACCTAAATACTTGTGGAGATGGAAGCTGATGATATTCCTTGGTTGTCATTGAAATAGCTATATTCCCATAGAATAACACATACGTAGAAGGTTTTATTCGCTCAATAAATTAAACGTCATAGGTACGATGGAAAGTAAACATTGGATGGTAGAAATATGGGTTCAATAATACCAGATAGTGGCAATAGTATACAGCGATCAACATAGGAACAACAACCGAATTTCGTGTTTTTGTGGCAAACTAGTTGTGTTAAATACAATACAAATGTATACCAACGATAAAAGTCAATAAAAAAGTGCAAAATATATTTAAATTTTTCAGTTCTACACCAAAACGACATGAAAAAGTTAAGTGAACATATTTTGTAACTCCACCTGGTGTAAGATAATTTTAAATTTAATTGCTCTCATTTCCACAAACCTACAATGAGAGTGTGAAATGAAACGTCAGTTGAGAGAATAAGAGTATCTAGGTATGTGTTATTCTATGTATATTCCCAACCTCCGTCAGAACAATAATTTTCACAGTATTTCAAGAATAAATATCTTCTATTAAAATAAATATTCTAGAAGAGGGTTATCGCTAACCTTCTCTCGATAAACTGCGGTCGAAATGCGGTATTAGGTATCAGAGGTAGAATCCGATTTCTAATAGACAGGACAGTTAAAAATGTTATAAATTAAATTTTTTCCATCAAAATATGTTTTTCTTTCTCATTTATTTAATAATAATAATTTACAAAGTTGTTGTACGTGCCAAAATGTCTTTGATTTCTAATTGTTTTGTTTTTATCTAAAATTAATTTACAAATAAAATATAATATTAAAACCTTAACTTAACAAACAATTGTATATAATATATATATATATAGTATATATATATCTGGATGTATATGTATATAAGTAAAAATATAAAACTAAATTATAATTTACAAACGTAATAAGAAATGAAACAAAAAATATTAAAAAAAATAAAAAACATAAAAACAATTAAAAAAGTTTACAATTATTAATAAATTCTAACTAAACGAAACAACAAAAGTGGGTGTGATGATCAAAAATCTATTCGAGTTTTTCTTAAGTTTCTGATTTTTTCTTTAAATTTATATCAGATGCTTGTGATTTTTTTTTACTTATTATCAAAATGAAACATGTTTTCAAATTAAATGGGGGAAAATATTAAAATTAATGGCAATTACTTTATACAAAAAAGAATAGAAAGATAATTTATTTATTTTTCTTCCTTTACATGACGAAATAATGGGAGATATTCTGTAGATAACTTGATCGAGAAGTGGAAGGAAGATTTGAAATTGAAGCTACAGTATTGTCAATAAAAAAACAATAAAATGGGTCCATAATTCTAATTCAAAACGTGTAAGACTTGTATGAGATTTGTTTACAAATAAAGGGTTAATTTAAATCGAAATTTCTTAAAAAAAAAATAACTAAAAATACACCTTTTTTCGAAGTAATTTTTAAGTTGACTTTTTGTTACAGTTTTCCCTTTAGTTGCGAATTTCTAGAATTTGAATTTTTAATTTTTGAGATAAAAAGGCTTCAATCTATGCTTTTGACTTGTGATCTTATTAAAATCAATCATGCGCTAGCTAGAATTTGCTTTGAAATTGCGTATCTTGTCAGCTAATCAAGTGATTTTTTTTAGAAAAATATAACGTACATGCCGGTTTACAATAAAAAAACTTGTATTATGTTGAGAATTAATCTTACGTGTGTCGTCATTTGAATCAATAGAAAAATCATGTATTCTCCTAATCTAAGGAAATAATATCAATCATACTCTCGATATAATTTCAAGTTCATATTTTAAATTAATCATACGCTCAGTTATGTTTCTTGTTCAACATTCAAATCATGATATCTGTGCCGAAAAGGAAAAACTACTTATGTGCATTCCCAAATTTTTTTTGGTGGAGTATATTTAGGAGGTATTTTCCATGTGAAGATCTGACATTTAAGTAGCGAAGTAACTTCCTGATATATAGAAAAAATTAAACAAAAACTGGATCTGAACGTAATTTCGTCTCCAGTGGTCATCATGGTACACTTAACCAAGTTTTTCCTAAAAGCGCTTAAGACGTTTTTCCTTTTTGACAGATATTAAATTCGTATACATCATATGAATTCGTTATAATTTGAAACACAATATTAGTTAGCCCTACTTTTTATGGCAGAGTACATTTACAATTGATTGATTTCTGTAGAATAAAATTGTAATATCTAGGAATTATTTTACATTACTTATTTAAAAACTTTAAAAGGTTTGTAAGAAACTTAGAATGTGGTCCATTCTATATAGTTAAACTGCATTTACTGAAGTTACAGTCGTAAATCTATTCCAAATGCCCGTATTAAGATTGAAGGAACAGTTAAATGTATAATATTCTAGCTGTCGACTTCATCAGGTCCAGATATCCTACAGTTAGGGCTAACGAACAGTTAAAGCTGTCAGTTTGTATGGAATTTAAAATTGTTAACTGCCAGTTAGCTCAATTTTTTTTTGTGAAATTGGGCATAAGTCTGATTTTTATTAATCAGTCGTTGCATCGTAACAATTATTATTTTTATACATATATCTATTGATAGAATAGATATTCCACAGCTATTTCTCATTTAGGCGTCATCGGCAAATCATGTAGAAGCCTAGTCTATCATTTTGATATCAATCATGCAAGTTAAAATCCTTTAAATTTAGTTATATAATTCATATATAAACATTCGAGTAATGATATCAAATTCATGTTAATCAGGCGCTGGAAATCGAATAATCTTGGGAGATAATTTAATGATTTTTTGTCTTTTAGGATCATTAGCATAAGGAGTTAATATTAATTATACTCTGGGTATCATGTTTAGTTTAAATAATTCAAATTTCATAATATAATTATATTAATCATACGCCCATGTAAAATATTTGAATCACGGCATAAATTTCGTTTAAATCTTATGCTTGTGAGAACATTATCAACAACGTTATCTTCAGTTTACCGTCATGAAATGCAATGACTTGGAATTGCAATCTCAGGAATGATTTATCTTTAAAATTTGTACCAAAGGAAAAATTAAAAACTAACAGGATGACCTACGAAACCTTTGAATAAGTTATTGGAAATTGTAGCAACATGTGTATGAATGCAGTAAAATTATAATCCTTGAATCAATTTATATTAATCAAACGTTGTAAAGAAATGATTTAACAATGGTAAATTTCCTTTAAATGTTACCTTTATAGTACATATATAACATCTACTATACGAGTATAAAGTGGAGTTCATAATATCAGATAGATCCCACAGATATGTCGAATGTTTCTAAACATTGTGTTCAGGAGTTTATATAAAATCCGCTAATCGATAACAGGTGTCAGATATATCTGTCGGACATATTTGATAGAGTGCGTTTTCCACTTAATATTATAGAATATTATTACCTGCTTGAACAAGTTTGACTTTAATATTTTTTATTTATTTTTGTGTTATACGAAAACCATAATGTATGTTAACGAACCCGAATGTGTTTTCCGAAACTTTCGACTTTTCTGTAGTTACAACCTCAAATCCACTTTTGATTCAAATTCTCTGCACATAATAACAATCATACGCCTGGTGGTTACATTTAATATTCTAATTAATAACAATCATACGTTCAAAGTGAATTTATGTAATAGCAATTTAGATTCAATACATTAATGAAGCGTTATTGTCTAACAAAATGACCTGGTTTGTATATCTTTGGTAATTTGGAACGGGATTTTATAAATTTAACAATCATTAGCAAAGGTTATCAGAGTTTTGTTTTTCTGACTAAATCGAATATAGAGTTTTGTTGAATATGGCGTTTTAATTGATATTTCTGTGGTTAGAAACTCATATAAGGCTTTCGTTCCGGAGTAAATTTCAGAATATCTCCATTAGATTTTTGTGTTTTTTTTATGATTTTTAAATTAAAAATAAAGATGAGTTATAGATATACAAATTGAAAGAAGATTATTTTAACTAAATTTCGTTTTCTTTCTGGGGTATTTAAATATTAAGAAACATGTTTTTTCTGTCTTCCAAATCCTTTAAGGTAGCTGCAGCAGCAGGTATTTAGGCGTAAGAACAAAAAAACTACGTACCGTGGAACATCAAAAAGGATACATTTTCCAATTAATTACTACATACAAAGGAAAAAAGAGAATAAAAGAAAATAAATTAATTACAATCACAGTAAAATATTCAGTGAAATAAATACAATTTATATGTATATATATTAAAAAGGCAAAAGGGTTAATTTTAGTTAAGGCAAAATAAGTTATTAAGGCTTTTCGGTATCCACTTTGTTGACTCAATATTCCCCACATGTTTATTCCATTCCACTGTAAGGCAATAATATTGTTTTAACTTTTCTATCCAGCATAATCCTTTTATAAGCTTTTCATTAGCGTTTCCAAAATAATTCCTTGTAATTATCCTTTAACATTCCGTTTCCAAAATTAAATCATAATTTTGTGTGTGATAGGCGACCAACTGTTACCCAGTTATTTTGAAAATGAGTTGAATTTTTGTGATATTTTTATTTTATTATGATACCTTGTGATCCTTTTATCCTTTATATGGCTTGTAATATTCATTAGTATAAGTCGCTACTTTTTTGTTTATTATCCGTTTTAGTTCTAACAGGCATTTTTTTATGTGGGTTTAAGGGTATGAGTAGAGCATGTGTGGTGGTGAATTGAAAGCCAACTCAACTCGATATGAATTTGTTTTCTTTCCGTTTCCGTTTAACGAGGACTGGCATATGTGTCTAACAACTATGTGTTTGTGTATGTATGTATGTGTATATATGTGTTTATGTTTTACAGATGTGTGCACTGAACAGATGCTTTGGTATAATTTTTGCTCCAATTTTGTGGTAATAAAATGTCATGCAGCATTTTTTTGGTGGGATTTTTTGTTTTTTGATGATAGTTCGAAGAAAGATTGACAGAGTTTCGGATAGAGATATACAGGTAGAGTAAGTATGTAGGTAGTAGAGAAATAGTGCGTTGTGAGTTTTGGTGGTAGATAAAGAGTTATGACACATAAAAGTGTATTGAAGTAGTGTTGTTGATATTGGGTGGTTTTTGTTGTTGTGGTGGTATGATTGATATTCAATGAAGTGATTGAAGCTTTTGTCATGTAAAGTAGTAAAATGAAAAACTATTTTATGAAAAAATTATTTGAAATTTCTTTAGAATGCACATAAATATTTATTTAAATGGACTTTCTACATTATTATTTGTCTTTTACTATCAATTATACACTGTTGCACGTCTAGAACAGCCTCAAAGTAGGCTTTGTTTCAAACCGAAACTATGCTTCCCATTAGGAAACGTCCTAACTGGTTCATCAAGCTACTACACCATGAACTGGTGAAAAAAGAGCTAGCTCCATTGTCACCAGTTTGTTACATACCAAAACTGGACAGGAAGTAGTTTACAACTAGTTCTAAAGTTGGCGAAAAGGTTACAATTCTCTAAACCAAAGTTTTCGCTAGTAATATGAACAGTTGTTTGTATGGGGAAGAACTAATTTTATGGTACAAAAATACAAGTTCCTAATTAGTAGATTTTCTTTTTTTTTTGGAGAAAAATTCTCGGATCTGCACAAAAATTTAGAAAGCCCTAAGATATGCTACAACATTTTTTGATAATTGTTTTATTCTACTTGATTGTGTGCATGTGTTTTTTAAAACTACAGTTTTCTGTTAAATTTTCTTTTAAATCTGCACTATTTGATTTTCTTTTAATACCTGTGACTTGAATATAATTTCTTAGCTTTTCTATCTTTTATACAAAAATGTGGAAAGCCCTAAGATATGCTACAAAATTATTGATAATTCTTTTATTATACTTGATTGTATGCATGTGTTTTTTAAAACTACAGTTTTCTATTAAAGACTTCTCATTCATTTTCAGCTTTGCTCTGCTTTCAACTTGGTTTAAATCTCATTTCGGTGGTGCAACGGTTAATGGGTGCGGCTATTGTGCGAGAGAACATGGGTTCGATCCCTGCTTTGCCCACCGTACACTTCTTTCGACGACGGCCACCTCGCTTAGTGACGGTGACACTGTCGAGTAATAAGCCATGAAATAGCTTCTCAAAAAACCGTTCGGAACCTGAAGGTCCCAATCAATGAGTGAAAACTGGAAAGTGCACAGCTCAGTGATTGTGAGAAGCTCTCCCGTATCCCTTCATGGGATGTAATGGGAAAATATTTATTTTTTTTTTAAATATGATTAATCATTTCGTCATAGCTCAAAGATATGCAGTCAAATATGTCATAGCCTTATATTTTTCATCCTTTTGTTATGTTTTGGATAAAATTATTGTTTGCTGGCTTCATATGAGTTTTTGATTTTTTGAGGTGACTATTTTCTGTACCGGAATTTCTAAGAATGAGTTTTTCTAAAACCGTAGGTTTTTTAGTTCTAATAGCTTCTTATTTCTCTTTGGTTAAATCTCATTAATTTAGTAGTGTTCGACAAAACATGTGTATTGTTATGGGATGTTCCACTTTAATAACAGCCCTAAGATATGCTATACAAATCAAATCTATTTAAACTATACCCATTATCTAGTTGTTGCAAATTGCGTATATTTTGAGACATTATTTTAAGTGAAATAATTCTCATTCATTTGACGATTAAATTTTTTACATTTCTCTTCGATGTTTAATTTCTCTGTAATAATTCTCATTCACTACCAAGTGTTTGCCAATCTTTGGATATTTTTAATGAGGATTTTAAAAAAACTACACAAACAACTACATATATTAATATGACCATAACATGCAATTGATATTTTCTTGGGATACTTGAATGAAATTAAATGATAACTATGCAGGGTTGTATTTTGCTGTTGTTGGGAAACAACATTTTCTACTACAGTTACTCGTACTAAGACAACAACAACCAATTAAGAAGTAAAAATGATTTTTAGATTATTTAAAATGATTGATAAACAGCTCTAGATCTAAGAAAGAAGCTTTTGGTTTTAAACTACGATAACTAATTATGGAGGATGATGGATATTTGGCTGATTGATTGGGTGGTTTTAGCAGCTACGTTTCATAGTAGTTTAGCATAATGTTGAAAATTTACATACTGTATTGTAGTTGAAATAGGTTATGCTTACCGTTCTTTGTAGAAACGGATTTGGGCAGATTTGGACTGACACTGATTATGTATGTGAATACAAACAGACACAGACAGACAGAGGGAGAGCGAGAGAGAGAGAGGGAGATAGGGATAGAGAGCGAGTGATCGTTTTTAAGATGCATTTTTTGATGTCTAATTTAGTTATTAACAAATTTTCTCGAGGGTCGTTTTTGAATAGGGGTTTCATTTAATCTGGGTTCGTAATCTTCGTATAAGTTTTTGTGTTTTGATTTTGGGTCTTCTGGTTGTGGATGAACTACTCGTGGCATAGTTTGCTACTACAGCGGAATGTTCTGGATGTTGTTGCTGCTGCTGGCGATAGTGGTGATTGGGTGATGCATGTTGCTGTTGTTGTTGTTGATGTGAGTTACTATTTGGTGGTTGTTGTTGTTGATGAGGCAACAAATGTTGCTGCTGTTCGTGATGCTGCACTACAGAGGCTAAACGTTGTGTATTATCGCCTATATAGTTGGTCACGTATGACGGTGAAGTTTGTGATGTCTGTTGTGGTGGTGTATCCGTTTCCGGTATTTGAATTTTCAATGAGGAGGGTATATGTTTATAACTACTACTGCTAGAACTACTAGAACCGCTACCGCTACCGCTACTTGTGGTAGTTATTGTAGCTGATGATGTTTGTCCTGACGCTGTCGACTTTAGTGATTTAGTATATGGATTTTTACTACTAACACTACTACTAAATGAACTCAATGTGGGCGAACTACCCAGCGTACGTTTTAAATATTGACCCTCATATTGTGAGATGGTGGTGGGAGCAGATTTTTCCGTTTTATCCAACGTCCTGGCATAGCCATCCTCAGTACTTCCTAAGCCAGTGTAAAAACTGGCTTCTGTGGTAGTTCCTACAAGGGATTGGGCATTTAAAGCCTGTAACTTTTTCACATACGAATCATAAATGCTGGGACTTGTAAGAGATCTAACATTGTAGCCCACAGAAGATTTCACACCATATTGCTGTAAAGGTGCTGGTGTAGAAGCGGATACTTCTAGCGCTGTAGAGGCAGTGACAGCCGCCACCGCCTGGGACTTGGTGGTGGGATTAGGGGGTGTGGCTTGCAGTTGCAATTGCTGTTGCTGTTGTAGCTGCATAGAGGTGGTGGTGGTGATGGTGCTTTTGGGTAGGTTTAACTTACGTTTTTGTTTCTCTATAGTCTCATTGCTCTCGTCATTGTCATCACCACTGTCATCATCATTGTCCTCATTATCCTCATTGTCCTCCTCATCATCGCCTTCATTATGTTGGTTATGTTGGTTGTTCGGGGGTGGCGGCTTATTATTGTGTAGATGTTTCGAGGCTGCATTATTAAGGCTGTTACTATAAGGTTTAGAAGGAGGTGGCAAAACGTTATGGCTATTGTAATTGTTGTGATTATATAGAGTTGTAGCGCTATATCTATTACTAGTACTTCTACTACTATCGCTATTCGTTTGCAAAAGCTTCACATAGTATTGAAATTGTTTGCGTAAAGTTTTGATAAAAGTTGAGGAGGTAGGTGTTGAGGGTGTTGAAGGTGTTGAAGGTGGTGTCGACTTTGGTGTAGTGTTTATGTGTTTTGGTGTTCTGGGTTTGAGAGTAGTAGTAGTGGTGGTGGTGGTGGTGGATGTTGTTATGTCAGTGTAATGATAAGGTGGTGAATTTCTGGCTCTGCTTTGTAGATTCGATTTGGTTTTCATTTTCAAACCACCATATGTTTGATAGCTTTTGTTTATTGTTTTAAAGTCCGGTTGAGGTTTTTGGTGTAACACTGTGACAGGACATTTGGTTATAGTTGTGGTTGTGGCTGTAGTGGTGGTAGTGATGGGGGTTTGCGTTTGTGTTTGTAGGTTCTGCCATAATTGTGATAAATATTGATAGGTATTGAAATTAAATAAAGGTGTTGGTGTGTCATTATCTTTATGTTTAACCATCGTTTCGTCATAATGATTATCATTTGGTTTATCCAAACGATTGTAGTCGTAGAGTTTATTTAAAGTTTTCGGCAAAGACTCTTGGTTATTATCTTCACTTAAGTACACTTCATCATCGTCATTTTCTGTATTAACCGAAAATGGAGATGAATTATTATTATGACCTTTGCCAACCAAGGACTCTGAAGAGTTTTCTTCGTTTTCTTGCTCTTCTGTGGGAGAATCATCTCCCTCATCCTCGTCGTCATTGTCGTCCTCATCGTCTTTTTTAACTTCTTCACTACTACTAGTTTTAGTGAGTTTAACTTTCTTTTCTATATCTTTTTGAACCTTTTCATCTTCCTCATCATTATCATCATCATCATCATTATCATCATCATCATCATCATTATCATTATCATCATCTTCTTCCCCATCGTCGTCATCATCATCATCATCATCCTCTTCTGTAGAGTTGATATTCTTACTTTCTTTGGCTTTACTATCATTATCATCATTACTATCCTCATTGGATCTTTGTATTCCAAATCAGTTTTATATACATACAGACATGTATAATTTAGATTTTGCAGTGTTGCAAGTAATTTGATTGATTTCGAAATTGTTGTTTGTTTTGTTTCGTGTTTAGTGTTGGAAAATATTTTGTGTAGATTTTTGTTTGTTTTATTTCGAAAATATTGACAGGATAGACAGTGTGTATATAGTTGTAGTTGTTTGTTTTTTTTTTTTTTTGGAATTTGTTGTAAAAGATGTTAATAAGAATAAGAAGAAGAATAAAGTTTGTAAATAAGTTCAAAAATTATAAAAAAAAAATTCAATACTCAAAGTGCAAAAGTTACCATAAAAAGTTTCATTTTTGGGGTTTCGCAATAAAAACAAGTGCTAACTACGAATTCCAATTCAAACAAAACTTAAAAGTAAATTCTAAAAACAAAAAAGTCATTGTACTTACTTGTAACCCAAACGATAATTAGGACCATAATTTGATATAAGATTTGAGGCCACCTGCAAGGGTGTACAGCGGCCATCCAAGCAATGCTGTTTGATGTAAAAAAGAATCCATATAAGTTAATAAATATTCTGAAGCCATAAATAAATATACATACCAAATTATTACCACATGATGATCCCTCCGCCGCAGGTCTATAGGCGACACAGTAACCCGTCTGGGCATCAAAACAGAATAATTGGGCACACACTCGTTCATCCTTGAAACAGGCATAAGTGCCACGATCTCTTCTACACTGAGCATCTAGGGATAACAGTGTACCGGGCAGAGAACGTCCCAAGGCATTGTCCTCATGGGGTACATTGTACAAACAGGTGGCAGTGGCACCACTACGAAGGGGAAGGTAAAATGTATTCAGTCATTTGTATTTAAGTAAGAATAGTAAAGGGAATTGTGTTTTGTGCAATGAATGCTTGACGGGTCTTGTAAAAAATGGAGCGTATAATTACTGTTGATTATTTCATGAGCGTATAATTAATGTTGATTAAACACATAGTAATCATACGCCAGAAAGTCGGTGATGGTAACTAATATCTATATCTAGATTAGTATTGACAGAAATTGCAATATAGAACGATCAAATGGAAATAAAACAATGGAATTAGAATTTGTGTTGGAATTAATTTATTCGCAGGAAAATATCTACTAGTGCCAATGAAGTCGCTAAACAGAAAGAACCTCTTTCTTTTGCGGAAGTCGCTGTTGAATCAAAATGACATTTAACTTGACGATGCATGGTTGCAGTAAAATAAACTAAATAGATGACAACATTACCGACTGTTAGGTATTCGGTGATTTACTTTAATTTATTTAGGAATTGAGGTGTTTTTAGTTTAGAATGACAGTATTTACGTAGTTGGCGTAAACAGTAATTGTCCTGGATCTTAACCTAAGAATAGTCATGAAGATATTTCTCAGTGTACCCTGTGATAGACTGCTCGTTTGTCATTTCAGCACTAAAAGCCGGCGTATGACTTATATTGCTTATGCAACGGAACGTATGCTTAACATTGGTTAAGAATGTGTTTCAGATAAAAACTGCGGTAAATTATAGATCAATTCATAATTGACATAGATCAATTATGTGAATTTTAAGACTTGGTGACTTACTAATGTTTATAAGGATGTCAGTGATATTTTTTCTATAGTTAACCAAATCTATAGTTAATCTAATGGAGGGCGTATACTTAATATTTAAACAATTATGGGAGTGCAACAATTGCAATCATAGGAGAATTATGAAGAAACATTTTTATCTACAATTTTAATAAAAAATAAACGTTTTCTCTAGATCGTAAGTAATTTTAACAATTATAAATTCCATACAAACTGACAGCTAAAACTTATTGTAGATCTAACTGTAGGATAACCAGACATGGTGAAATCGGCCATAAGAAGCATATTTTCGATTTTCTTTGAGCTATACAATTCAGGGGTTTTCTTTACTTCTAACTGAAAAATAATGAAAGGGTTGAATCGATTATATTGATGACAATTTTGAAGCGGTTATATTGATGAAAGTTCTTAATAGAGTTTTTAACTAATGCGTGCTTCCCTATTTACAATTAAGCGTATGATTAATATTAATTGAATGATTGTAAATACATTGCTAAACAGTGAGATATAGTCTTCGGAACTATCACAATTAGCTAATAGTTAAGTAGAAACAATATTGCCGAAATTATACTTCAATTCATAGGGAGAAATGTGAACGATAGGAAAATAGGGGTCTGATTTTAAATTAAGTAAATTACACATTTTTTTCCGAAGAGGAACTAGTTCGAACAGATGTTCATCCTTTTCTTTGTTTATCTTTATCAATTTTCTTCTTTGTTTATCTGTGAAATCTTCGTCTTTGTTTATATTTTGATATAATCTTAACAACTTTCGTCTTTGTTTATGTTTATTTTGATGTCAGTTCAATATCTTTTTATCTTATTCATAGTACTTACTTTAAGAAATGTTGAAAACTTTGCACAGAACAGGCTGACCAACGGAAACCTCTTTCCGTGTGACGCAAATCGGACATTATGAAACCATCTTCCCATCGGCAACGTTGAGCGCCGGGTCCGCCCAAATAGCTGGGTGGTGGTGAGCCATCATGAACAGCACCAAGTCTGTGTGAAAAACAAAGAAATATATTTTTAATTATAGCTTAACTTAAAAAAAAAAAACAAAAAACATGATTACATTTTTTTACAAGACGCAATGCAAGACGGATATGCATAAATTCCATTACTTCATTAAATACCAACGACAAGAGACAGAAACGAGTTACAGCAAGTCTGTAAGTTTTTGTGTTTAAACAAAAAAAATCACAAGATACTTTTGTAACGGAAATTTCATTACTCAATTAAATTGTTATGTTTATGTATTTTGTAATTTTTTCTCTCCGGCTTTAACATTTCGCCGCACAGTGGGGTTAAAGTGTTTTTTTTTTGTGAAATATCGCAGAAAATATAAGTAGTAATGGAATTAAATGCAGTCGTGGTGCGGTTGTGTTATTATGTGTAAGGGTGTCTCATTTTCTCATTTAAAGTAGTGAATACAGTGACATGTTCGCGTATAAGCAATATTAGATATTAAACCTACGTCAACGTATGATTGATATTAATTATAGTTTCTAAAAATTGGTTTCATTAGTAATTTAGCGGTGTATTTTGTAATTTTATGATTTATTCCGAACTTTTAACATTGCGACTTTTTATTTATTTTTTAATCAGAAAATATTTTTTCTCCTATCTAAGTACACCAGATCATATGATTGATATTAATTATACTACTCGTATAATTAAAGTCTAAAAATTAAAACACTTACGCCCAATTTCACCAAGCAAAGTTAAAGCTGTCTGACAGTTAAAAATTATAAATTCCATACTAACTGACAGCTGCAACTGTTCGATAGCTCTAACTGAAAATGGTGAAATCGACCGTTAAAGTTTAGAAACTAATTGATAAAAATTATTTGTAACTTGATAACTACTAACTGTTTGATTGATTGTAAAAAGTTTTGAATTCAGTTAAAAATTTTAATATCGAATAGAAATCGACCGTTAAAGGTTAGAAACTAATTAATAAAAATTATTTGTAACTTGATAACTACTAAAGTGTTTGATTGATTGTAAAATGTTTTGAATTCAATTCAAAATTTTAATATCGAAATAGAAGGATTGTATTTTTTTGATAGGAAAACCTGTTGCGCCTTAAAATGGAAATAATATTGGAAATATATATGTAAATGTAACGGGTGTCCCAAAATTCGTGCAAGATTGAATTGTAATTGCATTGTTTCTCAGGATGTATGACATGTAACACAGTCCACATGTCGTCCCCATCCATATCATGTGATTTAAGAAAAACTAGATAATCCTTTTGCGTCAGACCACCATTAACTATTATTACTGAGCCAGCCACATTTTCGAAGGAAATTAACACGATGATGACTCCAGCCAATAATTTACACCAAATAGTGACATGTTGTTGATGCATATCTCAACAACCACTTGTGTATTTTCTGAAGCCCAAATACGACAATTTTGATGATTACAAAGCCATCAAGGTGAAATGAGCCCAATCGCTGAATATGATTTTGTTCGAAAACCCTTCATTATTTGTTAACCCTTAATTATTTGTTTTGCAACAATGCAATTTCGAGTTCTATTTTTAGTAACCTTGAACAAAACCATCAAGATGAAAATGAGCTCAATCGCGGAATAGGGTTTTGTTCGAAAACGCTTCATTATTTGTTTTTCAACAATGATTATTTCGAGTTCCTGTTTTAGTAACCTTGAACAAAGCCATCAAAATGAAAACCCTTCATTATTTGTTAAATTTTTTCAACAATAAAATTTCGAGTTCCATTTTTAGTAACCTTGAACTGTCAGCTGTCTCGTTGCTTTATTTTCTTCAACTACAACACTTTATCGCACACATGGCACGAAGTTCAAATCGGGGCTGAATATTCGGATACCCTTATACTTATATATTCTAAATTTTATTCCGATTCTGAACGGGGTTTGAAAAGTTTTTTCATGGGTCATTACTCCCAGGCGTATTTAGCAATAAGACAAGTAACCGTCGCCTAAATAAGAAAATGTCGGTCAGTGGGGGAATTGTACCCGTATTCTTATGTAGAACAGTCGTGCACTCTAACATAGAATGATTGAGAAACAAGCCTTACAATTCAAACAGTTATGCAATTTTGTTGAATTAATATTACTTTGATTTAACCAGGGCGGGCTGTTATGAGGTCCTATATTTCAACCCGCATTGAGTATATTCAAACAATATAATATTGAGCTACAATTGTGTACAATTTCATAAAGATAGTATTTATAAATTAAGTATTTTCACCAAAATCAGTATTTGGCGTATGATTGATATTAATTAGGTCACAAAGTATAAATATTGAATATCTGTACTATACAAACTATTGAAGCAGACTCTTTCGATGGCGCATTCAAACATATTTAAATTGTAATATGGGATCATCCTTTTTTCACCGATGTACGAGTATTACCTTATATCATGCTACCTGACGTATGATTGATATTAATAAGCGCAAGAATAAATATTAAATACTTAATTTTAAATATCTCAAAAACCATTGTAGCTATTTCCATTGAATTTATGTTAATTGAAAGATAATTTTTTAAAGATTAAACTTCAAAATTCACGAACTTAACTTCATAGCTACAACTTAACTAAGAAGAGTGTATGTACTTCTCGCCCTTTGAATCACAATTTCAAACCACTGTACGTTTTTCTTATAAAACATATTAATAATAACACTTGGTCATTAGTGTATATTCAACTATGCACCAAATGGAAAATGTTTTAATTATTAAGTTTGATGAATAGTATATATTTTTTGTACTTACAAATGGCCCACTTCATGAGCGGCAACAATGATGCCACTGAAACCGCCGGTATCCTCAATAATAGCAACACTGTTGACTTTTTCCAAACGTCTATTGACCACGCATGCGCCGCCGACATAGGCAAATCCTATTTGGTGATGATGTTACAAATTTGCCGCAGAGATAATGCGTTTGCAAAAACAAAAAAAGAAAATTATGAAATATTTTCATTAATAAAGAAAAACATTATAATTGACGTGATGGAAGTTGTTATAAAAATCATAAATATAACAAACAAACAAGTTGGTTAAGTGCAACAAAAAAACTGCAAATTGTTTTAAAAATAAAAAATTGTCAGTTTTTTTTTCTGTTTCCCAAACTTAAATAACTTGTTTGCTGCGGATTGCGTTTTAATTGATCCAAAAAAGCGTTCATATTGTAATAAAGTAATTAACAAAAATGGTGTAATATAATGCATGAAAGATGTGGTTTTAGTTTGATAAAATAACTGGTGAGTTTTGGTGCAATATTAAAACCTTTTACCTAAAAAATGTAATAAGTGGTGGGATTATTAACATACATGGACGATGTGTTGTGGTGTAGTGGATAGAGAGTGGTGAGTTTACATTATGCCATATAATATTAAAACCATTTCCTGGATTTTTTTCTGATTAATAAAGTGTTCCTTCTTAACCTTAAACAGTATAATGCTCAATAACTCAGGTTCTAAGTGGTATCGCAGTTTTGTGTATAACAGTTGGGAATGGCGTAGTTGATCTTTAAAATCACATAGTTTATGTTTGTTTTTTAGGGATGTGCGATTAATTGATTATTCTCATTAATGAATTAATTGTTTAATCATACATTTTGATTAATCACATTTGCGATTAGTCGATTAATCTTCATTTTGATTAACCAATATTCACGATTACATGATTAATCAAATAATAGATTAGTCAGAAATAGGAGTAACTGTTTTTAAGTTTTTTCTGTTTCGTATTATTTCAAGAACCTACTCAGGACAAAATAAGTAAGGTAGGAGCAGTAGGAATTGCAGGCATTTTATTTTTATATCGACCGACCTAGTCCTTGTCAAACTCAGCTGATCGAAATTGCCAAGATTTATTTATTCAGGTTATAGCAGGAGGCATGGTTGTAATTTTCGACAACAACCACAAAAATTAAATTGTCTCTTTTAACGTCTATTGTCTCTACTGTTTCTTCTAACGCTTCCACTTGTACTAGATACATCTTGGAAATTGCTATAAACAAGTTTTGACAAGGTTGGACCACAATGACAAGAAACAATTGAAGTCCCTGGTGGAAGAAGGTGTTAACTAACTTTTTTTCGAAAACAATATTTTTCTTCTTTTACTGTTTCCATGGTATCTGATTTAAAAACAACATTTTAAATTTAATTTTTAAATTTAATTTTAATAATTTAATTATAAGATGTTGACTTTTTTCTTATCTAAAACAAAAGCAGATACCATTAAAACATTAAAAGAAGGAAAATATTGTTTTTGAAAACAAAAAGTGAGTTATCACCACCAGGGGCTTCAATTTAAATCAGCTGTTCTAACGCTTCCACCTGTAATATATACATCTGGAACCTACTATACTCAAAATTTAAAAATTTTTCATTCCGTTTAGCAAAAACGATGTACAAGTAGACAGTCAAAATTTCTGTACACTCAAATGCCAACAAACACAACGAGTGAAACCTTAGTAATTTTCTGTTCTCTCTCTTACTCTCTTCATTGAATATTTCAATACACGAGCAGCTTTTTAAGGTATGAAATGAAATAATCGAGATATGACGCTAGAGAGAAATGCCTTTGAGTGAATTTCTAGCACTTTTTGGTTCTCTTTTATCAGGGTTGCCAAATTGCGCACATTTTCTGGTCGTCTAATTCTAGATCGTCTTTGTGTTTTGTCTCCTCGGTTTAAATGTCTTCCAAAACATATTTCAATGATGAATAAAATTATTTAAATATGATTAGTGAATATTCAAATCAATTGATTAATCAATTCGATTAACTGATTAATCACCATATCGATTATTCGAAATTTTAATTAATCTATTAATAGCACTTCCCTAGTTTTTTTTGTGATAGGTATTATTGCAATAAAAGCTGGGCTACATAATCATACTAAGTATCAACTATGATATTTACCAAGTTTTTAAGTAGGTGGGACTACCAAACTGACAAGGGGTATATGATTGGGAATAAAGGATGTCTGAAGGAGCAGCATATCTAAGCGTATGATTGATCTTAATTGTAATATACAGAAGTTAAATTTGTAGGTTTAACAATTTATATCACTACGAATTTATAAACGTAATTGAATTGTTGTACTTGGAAGTTTATTATTGGAAATTCGACTCACTTAAGATAATAAAAACATATTTTTTACACAAACAATTATCATTCGCGTGTGCTAAGCCACATTTAGTCCATTTCGTAAACAATTGGATTAGGTTATTATTACGTATGACATAACTCGAGGTAATATCTGTGGTCACAAGGCATAACAGCATATGTCTTTTTTTGCAACGTTTTAGGAGAGCGTTTTATGGGTTCAAATTTCATTTGTAATGTAGTGATTGATCGAGATTTGCTAATAAATCTTTTCCAATATCTTGGGAACTACAAATTGGATTATTCATATGTGGATTATATAATGTGCAGTACGATATATACAGCTCGATTCTCGAAAAATGTAATTTGAGCATAACTAGAGTTATGCTGTTATGCCTTGTCACCACAGATATAGTCAATACCATAAAAATTACACGTGGCGTATAATTGATAATAAAGGTAATTTGTAGGTTTGCACCTGAACGTATGATTGATACAAATTATAATATAAATGCGATTTTAATGTTTTCGTGTATAAATCATATTTATAAAATTTTAAACAAATTGTTATAATATAACTTCAATATATAACTATATTTTGAGACATAAAAATCCGATCAAGGTCAATATGCGATGTACAAAATGCCAACCAACTACGGGATACAATTTTTCATAATTTAGTAAAAAAATGCCCAAATAACATACTGTATTTAATACAATAATTAATAATATAGGCTTAAATAAAATAGTTATAAAGAATTCAAATCATTTAGTTCATTTAGTTTGCGCCTACCTTTATTATCCAAAAAAATATTCCACTGAAGAAATGCATTATTTTGTATTAATTATTTTTAAAATACATTATGTTAGTAGGGATTTGTGTGATTAACTATGAAACTTTATATCCCGTAAGTAATGGCAATTGTCTGCATTTGATATTGGGCTTGACCGGATGTTTCTGTCTCAAAATATAGTCAAAATACTGTAACTAACACTGCAGAAACGATTTTTTTTTGATTTTAGATTATTGAAGGCCGTAATACATGTAATAATATAACTATATAATTATGTTGTATGTGGCAAGATTGGTGGAAACGATTTTGAGACATTTGGCCATACTCATAATTCCCTAAAGTATCTTCAAATTTATAAATACCAGTTCGAGCCATCAAAATAACATGATCTTTACACGCGTACCTTTACGTATGATTGATATTAATTATTGTAGAAATAAGGCTTTAATGTTTAATTGTTTATATCTAGCAAACTTAATAACCAAATTCAATTAAATTGGTGTCCTTGAAAGGTGTATTAGAGGAAGAATTCCAGATAGTGCCCAAAAAAATCACAGGATATGCTTTACACTTGGAAAAAATCTAAAGCCAGGCTTTTTTACATTTGAGACAGGACTAATTCTGTCAGTCCTTAGTAAAATGTTTGGCTATTGGACTAAAGCTTAGCATTTCTTTATATTAAATAAGGCATACGTTTAAATTTTCTACAACATACAGGAACGTTATGAAAGTGAACAAATATTTTTTAACACGTCTGAGTTGAAAAATAAGTCTGTAAATTATTAATGATTTGTTTTAATACTGATGAAAGGATGACTTAGGAAACACGTAATAATGAATTTATGTAAGAAGTTTTATATTTTATACAACGAAATTTCAAAATCAGTTGAGAAGACATTTCAAATTTGTTTCAGTGATATTAAGGTGTGAGAAAAACATTTAAGAAGGAATCGTACAGAAGAAGAACACAATGAAATACCTAAGAATGGAACATAAACATTCATTGAAAGATATAAAACAATCGAAAAAGGGGCATAACCTCACAATTTCATTAGATTCCAAGAGAGAAAGAAACTGTTAACTGAAATCATTCGATTATTTACATTTAAAACAAAATCGAAATAGAGTAGTAAACTTTGTACAGTGAATTTTGTAAAGTGAATTAAGAATATATAGTTCTGTAAATAAAATATACACGTGCTACAGACCATAGAAAGAAAAGGACAGATTTTTTTATTATCATAATTTACAACAGAACGTGCTGATTTATTAGCTTCTTTTCATAGCTTTTATTATTTCATTTCGTTTCAGCTTTTGTTTGGTAGTAGCTGATCATTACCTGCAGTACCACGATTACACTGGCCAGCACTGAATTCTCGTCTGCACATATCAAGTCTAATTTGTTTTTTGTTGTTATTGCGGAAATAGTAATATCATATAAGGTAAGTAATTATTTTGACGATTAAAAAAAATAGTGTAAATCTAAGGTAAAATAAAAAAAGGAAAAAATGCATTTCACCTTCAGAAGGAGTGAAGGATGAAGGTAAGGAAGGAAAGGAAGTAGAGCAAAATATAAGGTGTGTGTGGGTAAAATTTCTTAAGTACTCATAAATTTCATCTTTAAACCTTAAGCCTTTCGTTAAACTCTATTAACTTGATTTACATTTTCCAACTAATAATTCTTAAACTATTTAAAAAACTACACCATTTTGGTATGACATTTTAATGCTTCGTAAATTCTGAGCCATCTGAAGTATCGTATTAAGTCTCTTGAGCCAAATAATTTGTGGATGTATACTGGGACGTATGATTGATAATATATGTAAACTGTGAATGCATACTGGTACGTATGATTGATATTATTTAAATACAAATGAGGAGCTCATATTAAACTCTTGATATCTATGGGAGTTTTTCGATTGAGTTGGTATCATTGGAAGGTTATAGTCGTATCTAGAATTTTTTTCTTATATACCTATATAGTATATCTATATATTTTCAATTTCCATTGAATTCGTATCATTAAAAGGTTAAGTCGAATCCCCTAAGTCTTAAACATACTCCCTCTGCAACATTTCTGTTTGTCAATTTATATTTAGTTGTCCTCAAAATAATAAAGCTTTAACAACATATTTCTATATTTCTGCTGCACTCGAAATCTACAGATTTATGTTAAACTCTTGATATCTAGGGGAATTTGTAAGAAATTCCAATTGAATTTGTGCCATTGGATGGTTAAGCATAATCATGTAAATTCGTAACATAACCCCTTTTCCAACATTACTGTTTGAAAGGAAGTCTGGCATACCAATGGTATACGTATTTTTAAAGGCAGATTCAAAGTTTAAAAAAACTGACTCGACACTTCTTTGAAGCAAAATCAACTCAAAATTTTCTTAAAAGGACTGAATCCGCAGACCAGTGGTATACATTTTTTATAAATTGCATTTAAAAACTTTATAAAACATCATCACAAAAATGTTGGGTGTTTTCTTTAATTACAATCCTATAACTCTTACCACATTAAACTGCACTCGAAATCTAGAAATTTGAAGATTTCGTAGCCTAAACATACCGGTTTCAGCTAATGGAGTGAATGAAATCTAGAAGGCCGAGATTTCGATTGCGGCATTAACGCAGCATAAGCATAAGTTTATAATTAAACAACCATGATTTTCGTGGTGCAATTTTAAAATATGTCTAATTTAAAATATGTTTAAAAAAAATGTACCACTGGTCTCGACTTTACTTTAAAGAAGAGCCGAATCAGTTTTATTTAAAAAATTTTCATATTTTTTTAAATTTTTACTTTTACCCTGAACATTTTTATATCGAAATGTAGCATTCGAATGTCGAGTGATGGATTCTGTTTATAATATTTCGAAAATAGTAACATTTTAAACACGATAGGTTGGACTATCGTGAAACCACATGAATAGAATAGAATGGTTTCCCTATACATCCCATGAAGGGATTGGGGAGAGCTTCGCACAACCAGTGAGCTGTGCGCTTTTCAGTTTTTACACTCATTGGTTGGCTTTGCCTTCTTCTTCAACAGAAGGCGAGGCAGGGGCATTTCAGATGTCCGACGCTCTCGTCCTCCTCTTCATCCCCACAGCTACTGCTGAGATTCCAAATCTAGTCAAAGCCGCGTGTCTGCCTAGCAAAGAGTACCCAATGATCACAGCTACTAGCGTACAGATTAGTGATGTGCTGCTCCTCGTATTTCATGAACCGGTTCTGTGGAGTCCGGTTCCGAGAAGAATCGGGTATTTGGAGCGGTTCCGGTTCTCAGAAAATTTTTGTCCCAAAGAAGCTTAAGTTATTATAAGAACAAAAAATTTGATAAAAATACACACATTCAGTGGAGTCGGGTTCCGAGAAGAATCGGGTATCGGTTCTCAGAAAATTGCTGTCCCAAAGAAGCCTAAGTGTAACATCGTATTGTAAGAATATAAAATTTCATAAAAATACACATTTTCGTACACTTATCACTATATGGCTCCTTTGGAAGCGAGTTCTGATATTCTGGTACCGTTTTCCGGTTCTTTTCAAACCGTTTTCACATCTTTTAGAAACGTTTTTCGGTCTTTTTGGAATCGTTTTCGTTTCTTTTGAACACGATTAACACGTCCTTTAAGAACGGTTTTCGTCTCATTTGGACCCGTATTTCGCTTCATTTGAAACCGTTTTCGGTTTCTTTGGAACCGTTAATCGGTTAATGTAAGCACCGATCCAGTCGGTTCGGTACTTCGGTCAAAGCCGCGTGTCTGCCTATCAAAGAGTACCCAGTGATCACAGCTACTAGCGTACAGATTAGTGATGTGCTGCTCCTCGTATTTCATGAACCGGTTCTGTGGAGTCCGGTTCCGAGAAGAATCGGGTATTTGGAGCGGTTCCGGTTCTCAGAAAATTTTTGTCCCAAAGAAGCTTAAGTTATTATAAGAACATAAAATTTGATAAAAATACACACATTCAGTGGAGTCCGGTTCCGAGAAGAATCGGGTATCGGTTCTCAGAAAATTGCTGTCCCAAAGAAGCCTAAGTGTAACATCGTATTATAAGAATATAAAATTTTATAAAAATACACATTTTCGTACACTTATCACTATATGGCTCCTTTGGAAGCGAGTTCAGATATTCTGGTACCGTTTTCCGGTTCTTTTCAAACCGTTTTCACATCTTTTAGAAACGTTTTTCGGTCTTTTTGGAATCGTTTTCGTTTCTTTTGAACACGATTAACACGTCCTTTAAGAACGGTTTTCGTCTCATTTGGACCCGTATTTCGCTTCATTTGAAACCGTTTTCGGTTCCTTTGGAACCGTTAATCGGTTAATGTAAGCACCGATCTAGTCGGTTCTTGTAAAGGACCCGTTCTGCGGAACCGGTTCCTTGATGTGCATCACTAGTAGTGATATTCTTTCTATATATATATATAAATGGATGTATGTATGTGTGTATGTTACGAATGGACTCGAAAACGGCTGAACCGATTTTGATGAAATTTTCGAAAAATATTCCGAATCATCTAGCGGGTGACATAGACTATACAGCCAGGGTGAAAGTGGTCGGTGCCACGCCCCCTTTTCAAAAATCGCTCTGACGGCTTTTCTAATGGACCGATTGTTATGAAAATTTCCCAATGTGGTACTGATGTGCGGCTGATACTCCTTGGCTATACTTGATTGTGATTGGATTAAGGGGCGTGGCACCGCTCATAAAACTTGAAATTTAAAATGGCTATATCTCATGAACCGTCAGAGATATGAAGATGAGATTTGGTATATATGTTGTTGAAGTTGTATGAATTACAGCCAGGGTGGAAGAGGGCGGTGCCACGCCCTTTTTGAAAGAAACCGATATAACAGACATAACTATAGTTTGAAACGTAATGGAACAACACATTTTGTTCACCCTTTGGCATTACAAAAACTTTGAAGGCAGAACGTAGTTTGTCGGGTCCAGCTAATCCTGTATATAAATGGATATCAAGTTTGTGGATCAATTCAGGTGACCTAGCATGTTTGTATACTTTATGGGGTCTGAGGTAAATGTTGCAAATTGTTACAACCGCAACGAAAAACTTTATATACATAAGTACATCCCGGTAAAGGATAGAAAATTGATTTAAATACCAATTTCCTTAACCGATGTTTAACCTTAATCAATGTATTATTTATAATTGGATATTATGGAGGCTTTGTATTATTATACAATACAATTTTTACAGATTTTTATCAAAATCAATTCAAATCAAATATGTGACCCAAAATGGTGTAAATAACTTTTAAATCGATTTTCCTTTGGACTTTCAACCGATTTTTTTATAACAAAACATAACTAATATTAGGAAGCTTTTGAATTAGAACTACTAATAAATCTTTTAGATAAGCAAACAACTTCTTCAAAACACTTTCAACTTCATCCAAAAATTTTAATCTAAAGTTTTTGAATTGTTATTTTGTAATAGATTACTCTCACAATTGAAAGTGGTTTTCAGAACATTCAGCTTTTGTATTGTGTTTGACATAAAGACCTATAAAACTGTTTAACTTTAAATGTTATTTTGTATGCAGGTATGTATTTTGTTTGCTTTGTTTTATTTTTAGAAATGTGTAGACATTTTAGTAGCTTTCTATACTAATTTAACCAAGTACGTATTAGATTATGGGTGCCCAACTAACTAACGATAAATGAAAAATTAATTTAATTAATTTTTTTTTGTAAAAATAACAAAAGTAGAATTGATGAAATTTTTCTTTACCCGCTGTGCCTTTGGTACAACGACCTCCTTTACGCCTCCGACACATATCATACCTAAATATTTTTTATACATACAGAAGAGAAATTTTGATAATTTGTTCAGAATTTTTTTTCATTGTTTTTAGGATAGAATTAAATCGAAACAAAGTTGTATAAGATAGAAAGGGATAGTATTAAAAACAGATAAGTTGAGAGTTTTGTTCCTTGGACTGTATGTCCTTAGTTTTATTTCAAATACAAGTACTTACTTTGTAATGGCAACGGCTATGTCATACACTGGCAATCGTCTTTCGCGGAATAAATATTTACCCATATCCGTTAAAGCGGCTGCAGAATCTATGGCATCACGGCCAACACGATTTCTTTCCAAATACGGTGTAGCATCACGTCCCTTAAACAAAAATAAATGAAATCAATATAAATGCCAAAGGTCACTAAATTATATTTAGCATTTGCAAGAGAACTCTACATTATATTTCATATTTTGAATAACCTTTAAGAGAATAGCATCTTCAATTGACCAAGTTTCCAATGAGTTTGAAATTTGAAACTCCTAGCCAACGGGATACAATTTGGTTTCCACTCCCCCTAACTGCTGGCCATCTTTTAAAGATGTTAGCTATGTTTTGTTTTGGATTTAGGTTAACAAATGGCACAAGTCATCTTACTTGTAAGCACAATTTCTTTGTTAGCCACAAACAGGTGGTGGTAGTGAAGATGATGTTCGGTAGGTACAACAATTTTCTTAGCTTAATGTAAACCATAAAACGTGATTCATAAACTAAAATGCAATTGACATTTGAAAAATGTACACTATTTGCATTTCGTATTCTTGCATTCGATTAAGATTATTCCATTAGCAATTTATGCGGTGATGTTTCATTTAATGTAAACTGAGATTTTTAGATGGAACTGTAATTCGTATTGAATTTCACAGTTTGCATTGAAATGTCACACAAATATAGGAAAAGGGCAATCGTTCCTTTGTACGTCTTTAGGCTATTTTGCTTAACATTTCTTCTCGACTGGCAGATTTTTAGGCAAAAGTTACTTAATCTTTGGAAAATTAAAAGACTTGAAAGTATTTTAATCGGACGCTACTCTATTAATGATACAGATAATCTGGAATAAGAAGTCAATCATCCATATTACGAATGCCGTTGTCGTATTTCGACTACTACAGTTTTGTAAAAGATTGAAGATAACACGCAAACATTGTCTTTAATCTTTTACAAAACTGTCGTAGTCGAAATACGAGAACGACATTCGTAATAAGGCTGAATGTGTTTCCTATTGAGGCCACTGATAAGATACATGGATATTAAAGGTTTCCACGCCTTCTAACAGACATGCAAAGGCAGTCATAATTCAATCTCCATATCAAATTACCATTGGGAAGGTTTCCCAAGAAGACTGCAAAATAGCACTTTTAGGACTTAAGGACAAATCTTATCGAAGGTACAGAGAAACCCTCCTGACGGGCCTGCTTTCGGAATGAAAGCAAGTATGTCTATAGGTACTTCTTAAGTCCTTAGAGGTGGTCTCTTTCCGGGCCTCCTTCCTTTAAGAAGCGAAATTTGACTTTTTTTTTACCGAATACCGAATAAATAAGGAGGGTCCGTATGTATGCCTGCTAGGAGAAGGCATAGTTGAATGTCGACATACTGCCGCAGAAGCCATATTTTCAGAATTCCTCGGTGTTTATGCTGTTGAGTTTTTGATGTGTTAACATCTATAGTCTCTGGTAGGGTAATCTATCCAACTGAACACATGCAAACAACACACAGCGTTAGCATCACATACGTGGTTGTTGTACAACAATAGTCTCTGCCTGAAAATAAGTATGATGGTATTGATGTAGCTGCAGCGAACAAACAAGCAGGTCGTCGTCGCCAAAGAGTATTGAATAGTGTAGAGAATTCATGGAACGAATTGTATGACTCAAAAGCACTGGCGACATATGGCGAATGATTCAAAACTATTACTCTCTTTTTGTCAAAACTTGGTCCATTCATAATTTTGATGTGAAACATTGATACCGTTTGAAACACTATGCCTTTTGTATTGTTTTGTGTAATAATATTGTCGAAGTGGTACATTTATATTGAAATATTCTATAAAGAGAATAAGACTCGTTTATGCTCTTTTACTCAGACTCTCTACATAAGAACGGAAAAAGAGTGCAATAAGTTCTCTATACTATTCAATACTTTTGGTCGTCGCTCAGTTTATAACTAAAACAATTATTTCAGTGAGCTAAATATTGCTTGATTGATGTGTTAACATATACATATATAGGCACGGGTAGGCTATAATCTATCAAAGTCAACACATGCAAACAACACACAGCGTTATCTATGTCGAAGCTATACAGCGTTAGCATTGAAAATAATATGTGTCGGTTGCTTTGCATTCTCTAAGTTTTTTGTGGGAATAAAACAAAAAATATTCAAGCTATTCTTGAGAAATTGCACCCTTAAGTCAACTAATGGTAGGTGGTCACTAATTGGGAACTGAGTACATTCCCAGCGGATGTGGCCCCGCCTAAACTTCAAACGCCCGGATGCCTCATTTATGGTGTCTCATGACGGGTCACTGTGTCATTGCACGGCATGCAGAGAGATAGCAAGTTTTGAGATATGCCTTTTGCAGAAGCTGTAGTGACGAAGATGAGGTGGAGTCAATAAAACACCTGTGCTTGTGCCCCGCCCGCTCTTTTCAGAAGGCGGCAAGCTACACAAAGCTCATATTTCTTTGGGTAGTTAGCAAATCAGTCTGATGCTAGAATCTGATAACTCTTGTGCTTTTTAAATCAATCAAACCATAAAGTAATTCATATATAGAGAGAAAATTTGTCTAATCTGGAGTTTCCTTTCACACTCTACTATTAAAGCAATTATTTTCAACATCCAAAGTTCATATCACATCAAGCCAAATTTGCTGAGAGAAATGTTAACTCTAGATATTTGAATTACTCTATGAATCAAACTGTTGCGACGCGTCGCCGCTACCAAAAATATTTTGAAGCACACGCCGCCGCCGATATAATTGGATCTCTTCGATTTAAAATGTGAGCCGATTTGACCAACTGCCCTGTTTTGACCGACTGATCAAATTTTAAAGGTTCAGTTATTTCCCAAATTTTTACAAATCTGGAAAACCAAGAGCCATCGATTTAATTTTTCTGTTGCCGTCTTCGATAATTTTGTTTCGGGCACGGAGTTGCTCTATATTGATCTTAGCACAAAGTTTCCACCTGATATGTATGATATAAACGGCAAAGATTAGAGAACAGGGTTATAGCTAACCTGGCAGCGATAAAGGTTAACTCCGTTAAGTCACGCTAACCCAGAATCTTCCTCATACAATTTTAATCTGTAGAAACTGAAATTTAATTGTTAACCTCGTTTTAAACTGGTATACATATTGATACAACATTGTTAAATACTAAAAAATACAACCATAATAAAACGTACACAAAATATCAACTGTTTGACAGACGGAAGCCGATCGAAAATTTTCCGACGCGGAGCTGGTCTAAGCACGGAGTTGCCACCTGAAATGTGATCGCGATAAACTGTGGTGTAATGTAATACGGAATTTACACCGACCAAGATTAGCGCTTTTCAAAGGTTAACTCCGTTAACTCATTCTAACCCAGAAGATTACTCATACAATTTTAATCTGCAGAAACTAAAATTTAATTGTTAACCTCATTTTAAACTGGTATACATTTTGATGCAACATTGTTAATTACTAAAAAATGCAACCATAATAAAAACATAAACAAAATATCAACTGTTTGACAGACGGAAGCCGATCGAAAATTTTCCGACGCGTCGCCGCCACAAAACAATTTTTGAAGCTCACGCCGTCGCCGATAGAATTGGCTATAATTGGTTTAAAATATAAGCCGAATTTATTGACTGACCCAATTGTACTCTCAGTTATTTCAAAAACTCCACAAATTTGTACAAAACTGACAAAACTAATAGCCGCCAATTTAATTTTTCTATTGTGCCCCCGTTTTCGATAATTTTTTCTCGGCGCGGAGTTGGTCTAAGTACGGAGTTGCCACTTGAATTGTCAATTTAATCGTAAATTGCGTGGCGTAAACGGCAAAGATTAGAGAGCAAGGTTATCGCTAACCTGGCCCCGACAAACTGCGCCATAAATGCGACATAAAGGATCAATAAAGTATGTATAGAGAAGGTATGGCCAATGTGAATGCCGCATTTGATACCAGTGGAGGACAAACCCAATCTTGGTGTTGCTACAAATGCTGTTTTTTTTAACGAAATTTTGTATCGATAAAAAAGAGATATGGAATAGCTCAAATTTCGTCTAGCTGATCCGACAATTTTGAACCTAGTAAACTCAACTGTAGTAAATTCAAAGGATTGACATAAATCAAAACTTGTGTAATAACTCTGAATGTATAAGTATACGAACTTCATAACGCATTTACACCGCCGTTTATCGCGGCCAGGTTAGCGATAACCTTGTTATCTAACCTTTGCCGTTTACACCACCCAATTTGAGATTAAATTCACATTTCAGTTGGCAACTCCGTGCTTAGCCAAACTCCGCGCCGAGACAAAATTATCGAAGACGGCGGCACAATAAAAAATTGAGTTGGAGGCTATTGGTTTTGTCAGTTTTGTACAAATTTGGAATGTTTTTGAAATAACTGAATCTTAAAAATTGGGCCAGTCGAATTGGGCCAGTCGATGAAATCTGCTCACAGTTTAAACCAATAAGAGCCATTTATATCGGCGGCGGCGTGAGCTTCAAAAAAGATTTGGTGGCAGCGACGCGTCGGAAAATTTTCGTTCGGCTTTCATCTGTCAAACAGTTGATTTTTTGTGTATGTTTTTATTATGGTTGCATTTTTTTTAGTAGCTAACAGTGTTACATCAAAATGTAATATGAGGTTAAAAATTAAACTTCAGTTTGTACAGATTAAAATTTTATGAGTAATCATCTTCTGGGTTATCGCGGATTAACGGAGTTAACCATGGAAATGCGCCAATCTTGGTCGGTGTAAATGCCGTGTTACGCAGTTTCGGAAAAAATTCCCTCGGCTGTTGCATTATATAAGTATAAGTAAATTCTAAACAAAATTCCAAAGTCAATCCGCTAAAGGCACTTGGTTTTTGCATTAGTCTGTCAACTGAAGTGATCTACTTCTTATTCTCATAATTTATTACATATCAAGCATAGTAATATTTATAATACTGGTCCAGGCGTTGCCACTTGTTGCCTTTTTTTCTGCGACATTAACATTAATTTCTGATTTGTCAATCATTCCCTCCTCCCATACTAGTCACTTTTTACCACGATATTAAAATGTAATTAATATGTAGAAATAACAACAAATTACAATGATATTAAACCGTTAATAAATAATCTTAATATACAGACTGTAATCAAACATCTGCATGTGCGAAATGTGGCTATGACGGGAAACACGTGAGATGACGACGTTAAAGAGACACTGTAATATAATGTTAAATTTAATGTAACCAACAGAGAAACAATGACATTTAAGATTTAATATAATATTTGTTGTTTAATTTCTAGATGTCGAAACCCTCAGTTCTGAAGGTGGTTCAGGAGTTTATGGTTAAGGCAAATCGTCCATATGCCATAAATGATGTGGTAGATCAATGTGGCAAGGAATTGGGAAAAGCAGCCATACAAAAGTAACCCATTGGATATTGTAGATTATACATTTTTAATACTAATCCTATCGTTTTTAGATCTTTAGATTCGTTGGCAGACAAAGGTATTTTAAAGGCAAAAACTTATGGAAAACATAAGATATACTATGCCAAACAACGTGGCAACGCTGTGGAGGTGAGTAATTGCGTATATTTCCGATTTTATGTTTATAAGTAATGTAATTTAATCGTTTTCTTCTCCAGCTCAAAAAAGATATTCAATTAGCAAAACAAAAATTGAATCAAGCTCAACACGCTTTAAAATCAAAAGAAACTCAATTAGTCGAACTCGAATCTAAATTGAGATCTAACAGCAAAATAAAAAGTCTGGCCACATTAGAGGATGAGAGGGAACAACTTTTAGATGACATACGAACAATAAACGAGAAGCTACGCTATCATGAAGCGGAAGAAAAGGAAGCTAAGGTATAATTACAAAACTATTGGGAAGCTGCTGTTTTGTTTAATCTTCATTCTTTTGCAGTTTTCTTCTCAGGATATTAAGAAAATCGAAAGTAAATATGACACTCTCACCACAGCATATCGCAAGCGTAAACGCATCTGTAACGATATGTTGGAAGCCATTATGGAGGGTTATCCTAAAACAAAAAAAGCCCTAATTGACGATATTGGTTTGGAAACTGATGAGGAAGTTGATTTCTCACTCCAACTGAAACGTTAAGGAATTTTTAAATAAAATTCGCTTAACATTTTCTGCAGTTTTAGATTTAAATCACTGGAATGTGTAACTATAATTTGTGTTAAGTTCTTGTGTCATTCAATCATTTCGTTTGTCTTTTCCATTGATTTGTAACTTTTGTGTGGGCAGTTTGGTGATTGTCACTTTATAAATTTGTTTGTATTGTAAGTGATATGTGGTATACTATTCAATACAGAGCTGGCTAACATTCAAATGTGAGTGGCAAAAAAAAGACTCGAATGCAATTTATTAACGACCGAGGGAATTTCAGTATTTTATTTTGCTCCGGATGGAATTAAAATAAAGCATAAAGCAACTATGATATAGAGAAGAAAATTTACTCATGGAGTGGAATGCCAACAAAGAAAACGAGTGAAGCGTGTCGTTTCTCTGCTCGCTCTCTTACTCTCTTCGTTGAATATTTCAATACACGAGCAGTTTTCTGATGATGTTATTCTATCGAACTATAGAAATTCAAATCATATTTACATTAAATTACATAAAGTATGTAAAAAGTATGAAATAATCAAGTTATGACGCGGGAAAGAAATGAGTTTGAGTGAATCGCGTCGACTTTTTGGTTCTCTTCTACTAGGGTTGCCAAATTCGAGGTTTTTACTTCTCTACCTGTACATACTTTTTGAATAAAGCTAATAAAATGTTGAGCCAGTCATGAAATAACTTATTTTCCTGATAGAATATCCAGAATCTGATTTTTGTTTAAATAAACTGTTTAAAATCGTATAATGTAAGTTGTACTTCTTTTAAAAATGTAATTGCCGCGGGTGGGATTCGAACTCACATTCGTTGGACGATGATTTGGATGCTTGTGAAGCATCATCTTCAGCAGCGTCTTGACCGTTAAGCCACCGCAGTGTGTATTCACACATATCACTAAACGATGTCTTGTATTTTTTTCTGTTTTTGATCTGGCCCTACCATATGATTTCTCAAATTTAGTTGTATTTGGTGCGAGTTATTTATAAACAGTTGTAATTACTTTTAGTCTCACAGACCATGTTTTTCCTGGTTGGTGAAATAGTAGTGGTATTCATGCAAACAAGAAAACCTAGAACTTTTGCTCAGCGTAAGTTTGCCCCGAAGAGTTTCATGAGGCACCAAATAAAGTTGCTCAGTGTATCTATGCAGCAATTGCCAAAAAAGGCTGATAAAGTAAATAAACAAAGTAAAATTAAAAGTATATGCTTTACCTATTCCATTATTTTATATTTTTTCACATAAATCAAAAACTCTCTCTTCTTTCAATACAAAAATATTGACATTGAAATGTCAAAAGTTTTCACTTTCTTTTTCCAGGGCTGCTCAGTAAATTTGCCTCGAAAACTTTCCACTTTTGTGCAAGTCGCTTTGTATGGGAAATTTGTTTGTTTTTTTTACGATGTTTTCGAGTTTACGAGGTTCTTTCGAGCTTTCACGAAGACCACTAGTATGTTTCTATATTTCTGATCTGGCTCAGAAATGTAGAATATTCAAAATCAATGCCTGTTTTTCGATTTCGACCGAAAATCAATCACTTGAATTGATTGAAATTTGATTCTTTTAAGTCAAAAGGTTTCGTTCATGGCAAAATAAGTAAGGTAAGGCTTTTTATTTCGTAAAGCCGACCTTGCCAAGTTGAGCTGATTGAGACTGCCAAGATGTATTTATTTCAGGTTATAAGCAGGAGAAATTGTTGTAATTTTCGGACAAAAAAAATGTAATCTGCGATTTTGACGCTTCCATCTGTACTAGAAACATCGTGGGATTTAGTATAAACAACATTAGACAAGGTCGGACCACAACGACAAGAAAATATTTAAATCTTTCAAGCTTTCACATGTATTACTTACATCGTGGTTTCGATCAAATGATTTTTTCTTTTATCGGAAATGACAGCACATTTTAAATACATCCAAAAATTTGACGTTATCGTTTGACTGGTTTCACTGGAAACGACAAGATTGTATGGAACATAGATTAAATAAATTTCGACTTGAATACGAACGAAAGCTTTTGTTCGACAACGGGAAAAAGGCACTGAGTTGGTCTATTTTTAATTCGTTTAACTTGTTTAAGATCAATTTTGGCATATACCAGTATGTTATACATTTTGGAGTATATTGCTCTCGAAGTCTGCTAGAGCTGCTTCATTTGTTAGGCCAGATGAGACAAGTTTATGGGACATAAGCAAGACGAGCATAATAAGATTCTGATACAGCTAAATAGATTTTTGTTACTCAGAATCCGTAAACCCCTTAACTTTAGTTTAGACCGATTTGTTGGTTGTATGTTTTTTTCACGATTTTGCTTAATATAAAAATCTCTTCGGGTATGGGGGTTTCAAATTTAAAGCTCCGAAAACGTTTCTCACTTTTCTTTCGCTTGCCACTCAACTCTTTTCGAAAATTTTGTGAAAGAAATCAATTACAGGGTTGTTATGGAGAAGTTTTTTTTCGAACGAAACCGACATTTTGAGTTCGAAATTTTAATATTTCGATTATTCTGCCAATCAAAAGTAACACGACATGCGTTAAAATTAAAATGGAGTGTGAATAAGAAATATTCACGACATATTTGCGAGGAGAATCAGAGATAGGTGGTAACTCTCTGCAACAAAAATTTCTGTTTAGAGATAAATGAAAATTTGTTGCAAGAACTTGAAAAAGCTATACCCGAACAGATGTTAATGTTAAGCCAAATCCTGACAAAAAATTGACCAATAAATCGACCTAAATTAAACTAACTAATGGAAAATGTATCAATGATAACCTTTCTTACGAACATTTTGCAAGAGCTGAAATTCCTGATAACAATCATGACAAAGAGAATGTACAAGTAGAGAAGAAAAAACCACCGCAATGTGGCAACCCACGTAGAAGATAACAAAAAACGAGTGAAGCGCCTCGTTCTCTGCTCTCTCTCTTACTCTCTTAATTGATTATTTCAATACACGAGCCGATTAGTATCTAACTATTGAAATTCCAACCATATTTATACAAAATTACAATTACATCCTTTTAGTAGTACATTCTTTTTGATCATGACATAAAGCAACTATGGTATAGAGAAGAAAATTTACTCATGGAGTGGAATGCCAACAAAGATACCGAGTGAAGCGCCTCGTTTCTCTGCTCTCTCTCTTAGTTGATTATTTCAATACACGAACAGTTTTCTGATGATGTTACAGTATCTAACTATTGAAATTTTAACCATATTTATAAAAAATTACACAAAGTATGTAAAAAGTATGAAATAATCAAGTTATGACGCGAGAAAGAAATGCGTTTGAGTGAATCACGTCGACTTTTTTGGTGCTCTTCTATGAGGGTTGCCACATTGCGGTGGTTTCTTCTGTACCTGTACATCCTTTTTGATCATGACAGCTAGGGTTGCATTTGGTTAAATCAGACATGTTTATATGAGACTTAAACAGTAGATAGGAAACTATTATGAATCAACTCATGACTAAAGTTCATGGCTTGCTACATATCCTCGACATTCGTTGGATTCTTGTCTTGATGCAGACTATGCGACAAAGTTGATCAAGAAGTAGAGGAGGACCAGAAAATGTGCGATTTAATAAAATAGACAGTCGAAATTTCTCTTCACTCAAATGCCAAAAAAAAAACGAGTGAAGTCTTAACCATTCTCTGCTCTCTCTTTCTTACTTTCGTCATTGAATATTTCAATGCACGAGCAGTTTTTTATAGTGTAATTATATATAACTATACAAATTCCAACCATGTTGAAATAAAATTACATAAACTATGCAAAAAGTATGAAATAATCAAGATATGACGCAAGAGAGGAATGCGTTTGAGTAAATTGTTATCACTTTTTGGTTCTCTTTTACGAGGGTTGCCAAATTGCCCACATCTTCTGGTTGTCTAATTCTTGATCGCCTTTCTAACTTTCCAACAGTATTTAAGAAATAATCTAGATATAACGCGAGAGAAATGCGCTTGGGTGAATTGTGTCGACTTTTATGTTCTCTTCAAAAACGATGTACAAGTAGACAGTCAAAATTTCTCTTCACTCAATTGCCAACAAACAAAACGAGTGAAACCCTAGTACTTCTCTACTCTCTCTCTTACTCTCTTCATTGAATATTTCAATACACGAGCAGCTTTTTGATAGTGATATTGTATATAACTATACAAATTCCAACCATGTTGAAGTAAAATTACATAAACTATGCAAAAAGTATGAAATAAGCAAGATATGACGCGAGAGCGAAATGCGTTTGAGTGAACTCCTAGCACTTTCTGGTTCTCTTTTACCAGGGTTGACAAGTTGCGCACATCTTCTGGTCGTCTAATTATAAATTGTCTTTGTTCTCTTTTACGACAGTTGTCAAATTGCGCACTAAGACTGGTTGTCTACTTCTTGATCGTCTTTGTAAGCGATTAGGTCAAAAACTATGTACTAAAGTAGACAGTCAAAGTTTCTCTCGTGTGGAATGCCAACAAAAAAAACAAGTGAAGCATTACGTTTGTCTGCTCTCACTCTCTTACTCTGTTCTTGGTCGTCTACTTCTTGATCGTCAAATAGTTAGTCTACTTCTTGATCGGAATTTGAATAGTTATATAAAAGCTGCTCTTGTATTAAAATATTCAATGAAGAGAGTAAGAGAGAGTAAGAGAGAGTGAGAGAGAGCAGAGAATGATTAAGGCTTCCCTCGTTTTGTTTGTTGGCATTCGAGGGAAGAGAAATTTTGACTGTCTACTTTAGTACATCGTTTTTGGTCTGCATATGTTGGTCTAAATTGGATTAACTAATAGGTGAACCAGGGCTTTAACGAGTAACTAAGCCTAATAGTCAATATAGTTAGACACTCGTTGTAAGGGACATAGATCCGGTGACTAATTGTTTGTTATGAATACGGGTGTTAGTTGATTTTAGATCGATTTCTTGGACGTATGTTTTTTCGGGAATTGCCTTAATATAAGTTCAGGTCTAAAGCCTCACAGATATGATTCAATCAGAATTGAAATAGCCGGGGAAAACTGTAACAGTACACTGAAAAAAATATGTTATTTAACCCAGCAACAAAAATTTGCTGAAAAGGAAAAGCAAACACATGTTTGTTGTTTCAGTAAAAACATGTTTGTTGCTTTAACAAAGTTGTTTCCTATTATTTCATCGAATAATTAGTTACGAAAAAGCTTACCAAAAAAACGTCCGGAATCGGTGAAAAACTGTAGCTGACAATCATAAAATAAATTGTTTCCCATTACATCCCATGAAGGAATCGGGAAGAGCTTCTTACAACCAGTGAGCTGTGCGCTTTCTAGTTTTATACTCACTGATTGGGACCTACAGTTTTACACCGGTTCCGAACGGTATTTTTGAGAAGCATTCTCATGGCTAAATACTCGATAGTGTCGCCGTGACTATGCGAGGTGACCGCCGTCGAAAGAAATTTTAAGGTGGTCAGAGCAGGGATCGAACCCAGGATCTCAAGTACAAGAGGCGCGCACACTACCCATTGCACCACTGACGGCCAGTCGGTGAGTGTGAGTGTTAAAGTGAGTGTTCAACTAGAAAGCACACAGCTCACTGATTCTCTCCAGTCTCTTCATGGGATGTAACATCTAAATTATACTTGCAAATAGACAGTGGAAGAAGTCTAGACACTTGAATCATAAAAATGAAAATCGAAGTTATAATTTTTTCCAAAGAAACTGAATTTTTATTTTTTAAAGTGAACTCGTGTTATATTATTTTGAATAGGGAATGAATTATTTTTTCAGTTAGAAAAATATTTTTTCTAAACCAAAATAAATATTTGTGACTGGAGTCGTGTATTTTGAAAATGCTGGAGTTGGAAAGAAGTAGTTGATTTTCAATTGACTGGAGACGGTGTCGTCCAATTTTAAAAGTAGTAGCAAACTTTTTTTTATTAAGTGTTTGTGATACTTTGAGAATATATGTTTTTACCATAGACTAATACATACATGGATAAAGGGTTTTTCAACAGAGACGCTACAAAAGTAAATCGATAGGGACAGCAAACGACGCCATATTTTTTCCCGCTCTTTTGACATTTCTCTTCAGTAAGGTTTGCCATTTCATCATGGAAAGATATGCGAGCCAACAACGAGTCGAAATTATTAAAATTTACTACCGAAATTTGGAGTCAGAGGCCTCAACTTTAAGAGCGCTACGTTCGGATTTTCATCGGAAAATCATCTTCACCGATGTATGAGCCGAATGGCTTCGTCAAGAAGGAAAATATGCGTTATTAGTCAGACAGCAATCCACACGTAATCCATGAGTCATCATTGCATCCCGAAAACATTACGGTTTGGTGCGGTTTATGGGCCGGCGGCGTCATTGGGCCGTACTTCTTCGGTGATGATCAAGACCGGCACATTACTGTGAATGCGAATCGCTACCGTTCAATGATAACCGAATATTTTTGGCCCCAATTGGATAATATGGGCTTGGAGGACATGTGGTTCCAACAGGACGGCGCCACAAGCCACACAGCGAATGCCACAATCAATTTATTGGAAACCAAGTTTGGTGAACGTGTTATCTCACGAAATGGCCCAGTCGATTGGCCGCCTCCTGTGTTTCCTGTGGGGCTACGTCAAGTCTATGGTCTATGCCAACAAGGCAGCGACGATTGATGAACTTCGTACGAATATCGAACGTGAAATTGCAGCAGTATCGGCCGATTTATGCTTGAACACCGTCGAAAATTGGGTTCAGCGTCTGGACTTCTGCAAGCGTGCCCGTGGTGGCCATGCAAAAGAAATCGAGTTCCATACATAATGGCATCGAACGCACTTTCATAGGAATAAAGAATTTCAGTAGTATCTAAAACCGGTTTTGTTTTATTTGAAAAATCTTTTGTAGCGCTCTTATTGAAAATCCCGTTACATTTATTCTCTCATCTGACGTTTCATTCCACACTCTTCGTCGTAGGTTTGTGGAAATGAGAGAAATTAAATTTAAAATTAACTTACACCAGGTGGAGTTACAAAATATGTTCACTTAACTTTTCCATGTCGTTTTGGTGTAGAACTGAAAAATTTAAATGTATTTTGCACTTTTTTGCTGACTTTTATCGCTGGTGTACATTTGTATTGTATTTAACAGAACTAGTTTGCCACAAAAATACGAAATTCGGTTGTTGTTCCTTTGTTGCACGTTGTTTACTATTGCCTCTATCTGGTATTATTGAGCCCATGTTTTGCGCCATCCAATGTTTACTTTCCACCGTACCTATGACGTTTAATTTGTTGAGAGAATAAATGTATCTATGTATATACATATGTGGCCGTCGGTGGTGCAATGGCTAGTGTGCGCGACTCTTGTACATGAGAACGTGGGTTCGATCTCTGCTCAGACCACCTTACATTTCTTTCTACGACGGTCACCTCGCTTAGTGATGGCGACACTATCGAGTACTTAGCCATGAAAATACTTCTCAAAATACCGTTCGGAACCGGTGTAAAACTGTAGGTCCCAATCAGTGAGTATAAAACTAGAAAGCGCACATCTCACTGATTGTGAGAAGCGCTCCCCAATCCCTTCATGGGATGTTAAGGGACACCATTTTTTTTTTATTTTTTTATGTATGTATTAGTCGATGGTTTTTACCAATCACTTTTAAAGGGTTACCCTTTCTCCCCTAGAATATATAATTTGAGAATTGTAGCAGAAGTAACTTATAGGTTTTCTACTGACTCTAATGAAGGGAATGTTGTCATATACCTTACATTAATCTTACATTTTGTATAAATTTCTAAGAATGATAAGGTACGTATCAAAACGATATCTATGCGACAATATGAAACCCCGCCTGTTGAATGTCGTTCCATTGTGTGTAATCTACGTTACCCAGTAGTCCATTCTATTTTCCATACACTTAATTATTGTGTTAGTAATGGCAAATGATCATAAAATGCAAATAATGCAATTTTGTTTTTTTGTTAAAAGGGAATTGGCATATTTGTGACCCTTGCAGCAGCAGACCACCGACACATTTCCAGTGTCTCATGCCAATTTTCGAAATTGTATAAAATAGGTGGCAGTGGGTGTAGTTTTTCACTGTAGACAATTGAGCCGACGACTCATGTCTAAGCTGCTGGTGTGGGTGGGTGGTCACTTCAAACCAAAAGGAAACAGAAAAGTATGGTAACAAACAATCAACGGCAACATTACAATAACTGTCTCAAATGTCTTTAAAAGCGAAAGTCCAAATAGTTACAATTGATACCAACCAGACGACATACGGCATGAGTCGCAGTGGCCGCCGCCACCACCACCACCACCACCACCGATAATATTTAAAGTATGGGCCATGGCAAAGGTAGTACCTCAGAAAAGCATGAATTACTATACCCAAAAAAAGGAAAACAAATATCCAAAAATGCAAATATATGTAATTTTCCGCATTAGATATCGCTTTACACAAATGCAAGCAATTGAAATGCTTCAAAAAAAAAAAAAAATTAAAAAAAACCTCGAACGCGACAAAATTGAAATTCAAAACTAAACCAAGTTTCTTGGGCTTTAGAAAATCAGAAATGAAAAAATGTTGGGGAACAAACTCACAACACGAATTGTCAATTGCTTAATACCTTATAATTTTAGCAGTATTAACTAGGTTTTTTTTCCATCTCATTTTTCATTTTTATTGGAGACTCAGCGTGGGTTTTTATAATTCTAACGAAAATTTTAATATACCGACTTTAGTTTGTTAGCTGTTTCCTTTGAGAGCAAAAAATGGTTAACTCATACTTTGACTGGTCAGCATGGTAGATCTAATGGCTATAAAAAACTTTAAGCTGTAGGCAAAACAAACAAAAAATACTGTTGCGTAAATTGAACTTTAATTTAATTGACAGTACCAGAAATTCGGTAGAAAAAGAAACGCCAAACTTAAGATTTATGAGGTTTTGTAGAAAAAAGAAAACATGAAATAAAAAAAAAAATATCGTACGTTTGTATATTTAATAAAATAACTATTGAAATTAGAAATAGGAGAAAACCAAATTACATACATACGACATACTACACAATAAGGAAACTGTATACACTAAAAGGTAAAGGACACCAGGGATATACCCTACACTTGAATACCTAGTCCAATGAAACCCCTTTATTTAAAAAGAAAAAACAGTTGTGGAGAAAGCGCGGCAGCGAACAAATTAAATCTAACAGAATGAAGAATGAGGCCCGTAAATTCTGCCGAAAAGCACAAGGTCCTACCAACGGCCATGGATTAGGCCCCCCTTTTATAGAGATAAGGCCGGGAATCTAGTCGCATACATGCAGGGTATGTTGGAATCCGAATCCCTAATCCCCTTAAGTTTAGTTTAGACCGATTTGTTGGTTGTAGGTTTTTTCACGATTTTGCTTAGCATAAAAATCTCTTCGGGTATGGGGGTTTCAGGTTTAAAGCTCCGTAAACGTTGCTCACTTTTCATTCGCTTGGTACTCAACTCTTTGCGAAAAGTTTGTGAAAAAAATCAACTACAGGGTTGTTATGGAGAAGTTTTTTCGAACGAAACCGAAATTTTGAGTTCGAAATTTTAATATTTCGATTATCGCAGATATGCAGGGTATATTGGAGATATAGAGAGATCACTTCTGTGCTATACTTGATCCAGGAGACTTCAATATAGATGAGGGTGTTGAGCAAATACAGAGCAGTGGCGTCGACTGGCCCACTCCTAGCCAAAGTGAAGTTATAACTTCAATTTCCCGTCTTAAGAACAACAAAGTCTCTGGTGCTGGTGTACTACCGCCTGATGTGTTTCAGGCTGTCCAGTTGGAAAGGTGCATGCCTCAGGTCATATGAAGAATGCATGCCCGAATTTGGAGCCTTAGCATACTGTGTTCTGTTTTCAAAAAGGCGACCCGAGTATATGTATTAACTATCGTGGAGTAAGTCTCTTATCCAGCGCATACAAGGTCCTCTCGAGCGAAATGCGCGAAAGACTTAAGTCGTTTTTGTAGACCTGATAGGACCTTATCAGTGTGGCTGTAGGCCTGTAAAATCAACTATCGGTATTCGCATTACGACAAATTATGGAGAAAACCCACGAACAATTTATCGACACCTACCACCTCTTTGTCTATGAGAAGGCTGCGTTCGACGGTGAAATGTTATAAGGCCACAGGCAATAAAGCCATATGACTTTATTTCCACAGACGTAGTGGTATAAATTCACTACGGCATTACGGGGAAATCTGCACCAGCCTATGTCGGAGCTTGGTGTTTCTACTAAGCTGAGACGCCTTTGTAGAATGCCACTGACCGACACGAAATCCTCAGTAGATATTGGTAAGAATCTCCCTCAAGAGCCAAAGATCCAACTCTATCAGACTCTAATACCAACTATCTTTCTTTATGAGGCAGAATCCTGGGTTATATCGCAAATAGATGAATCACTACTGGAACGCTTCGATGATAAAATAATCCCAATCAAATTATATATGGGCCGATTAACAAAATATGATATTGTTGGCATATTATGAATTCTTAAGGGGTTTACGATAGAGAAGGAACGGGATGGACTGGTAATCGTAATACTTTTTAGGGAATTAGTCATAAAAAAAAGGTTGGCGAAGAAAAATCGTTCGGAGTGGAAAAGTTATTTCAATAAAAATTCAAAAGATTTTACAACGCGGCTCAATATGTGAGCCTATATTACACATACGCTGTATATATTAATATATACAGCGTATGTGTAATATAGGATTTCACATGCGGCGTATAAGTAATATTGATTATTCACTTGAATTTCATATGTACTGAGTAGGCGTAATGTGCGATTTCGCTTGAGGCGTATAAGTGATATTGACTTTCATTTAGAATTTATATTCATGGCGTACAATTTTATCAAAGCGTTTCAAAACTTAAGGCTCAGATCTCAGGGGGTCCAACATTAAAAACCGTAAAATCTAGCATGCTCGATAATTAGGGCCTTAACATACTGTCCCCTGTTTTCAAAAAAGGCGACCCGAGTATATGTACCTACGTAATGTGCGAAAGATTAAAACCGATTGTTGCAGATGAATCACCACTGGAACGCTTCGATGATAAAATAATCCCCAATCAAATTATAATGGGCCGATTAACAAAATATGATATTGTTGGCATATTATGAATTCTGAAGAGGTTTACGATAGAGACAGGACGGGATGGACTGGTAATCGTAATACTATTTCAGGAATTGCCTTATCCGGTCTCGAACAACCCCGAGGGATCAGGGACCTAACAAAACGAAGATAACATATTTCGCCAACCAGATCGATCTTTTCCAGTTGGCAATACCAAGTGTACACAGGGATTCGTCAACCTGATCCCTCCAGCGGAGTCTTGGTCTTCCCATTTTTCGTCTTCCTTCGAGTTCGGTTTCAAAAACCCTTCGTACTGGTTCATCTTCATCCAATCTACTGACATGGCCTAGCCAGCGCAATCGCGTTATTTTGATCCGCTTAACTATGTCGATGTCGGGATATAGCTCATACAGCTCATGGTTCATGCGTCGCCGATACTCGCCGTGGTGCACTATAGGGCCATACATTTTTCAGAGTATTTTTCTCTCGAGACTCCTACAGATATTTCGTCTGCTTGCGATAAGACCCAGGATTCTGCGCCATAAAGCAAGACAGGTTGTATGAGAGTCTGGTACAGCTGGAGTTTTGTTACTCGAGAGGGAGCTTTATCTCTAAAGTGCTTGCTTAGCCCAAAATAACATCTATTCGCAAGCACAATTCTCCGCTTGATCTCGAGGCTGGCGTTGTTGTGTTTCTATACGGCAGATCCGAGGTATATAAATTCGTCCACCACCTAGAAATAGAAATTATAATGGTTATCAACGTTCACGCTGTGGTCTAATCGCGTGGAGGCCCTGCTCGTTGAAACCATTAAATTTGTCTTGTCCTCATTTACCGTTAGACCCAGTTTTCCTGACTCATTCTCAATTCTCGAAAAATCCGCATTGACTTCTCTAACTGTGCGTCCGATGATATCTATATCATCAGCATACGCGAGCAGCATGTGACTTTTGCTGCTAATGATTTTATTCATGTTGACTGCAGCTTTTCTCCGAATAATCTCTATTAAGATGTTAAAGAGATCGCACGATAGGGTGCCACCTTGTCTGAGGCCTCGATTAGTTTCGAATGATTCGGTAAGATGCTTACCAATTTTCACTGCGGATTTGGTGTTCGATAGGGTCATCCTGCAAAGGCGTATGAGTTTAGCAGGAATACCATGCTCAGACATTGCTTCGTAGAGTTTCCCCCGTATCGGGCTATCGAAGGCCGCCTTATAATCGACAAATAGATGATAGGTGTCGATTGGTTTTTCGTAGGTCTTCTCCAGGATTTGGGGTAGCGTGAAATTCTGGTTGGTTGTCGATTTTCCAGGCCTAAAGCCACACTGGTATGGTCCAATCAGCTCAGCGATAATTGGTTTTAGTCTTTCGCACATTATGCTTGATAGAACCTTATATGCTATGGATAAAACCCTTATTCCACGGTAGTTGGCACCCAAACTCGGGTCACCTTTTTTAAATATGGGACATAGTACACTGAGACTCCAATCGCCGGACATGCATTCATCTAACCAAATTTTGCCAATGAGCTGATGCATGCACCTTATCAGCTCATCGCCACCAGCCTTAAACAGTCTCCGCCGATAATCCATCGGCTCCTGCGGCTTTGTTGTTCTTAAGCCGGGCAATAGCTGTTCTGTGACCTCGTCATGGTTAGGAGGGGGGCAATCGACGCCGTCGTCAAAATTTTAATCGATTGTCTCATCATTGGATATCTCAGGTACCAATAGCGCAGAGAAATGATGGTTCCATATTCCCAACATACTCTGCATGTCTGCGATAAGATTTCCGTCCTTGTCTTTACAGAAGAAAAATCGAAAAATCGAATTTATCGAAGAAAAATCGTTCGGAATAGAAATGTTATTTTCAATTAAAATTCAAAACTTTTCACAACGCGGCTCAAAATGCTAAAATATATATACAGCGTATGTGTAATATAGGATTTCATAAGCGGCGTATAAGTAATATTGATTAATCACTTGAATTTCATATATAATGAGTACGCGTAATGTAGGATTTCACATGCGTCGTATAAGTAATATTGTTCGTTTTCTTGAATTTCATATATACTGAGTATGCATAATGTACGATTTCACATGTGACGTATAAGTAATATTGAGTTTTCACTTGAATTATAAATTATATTCATTGCTTACAATATTTCCAAAGCGGTTCAAAATTAAAGTCTCAGATCTCAGGGGGTCCAACATTAAAAACCGCACACACACTAAAGCTCTTACCAGTAGTGATGGAGGAGGAACTTAAGCTTAGTTTGAACTAAAATGCTTAGTCTATCCCGACATGGGCGAGTTAAGCTAATTAGAACAAAGACTGTGCTTCCCAGTTGGAAATTTTGTCTTGAAGACATTGTCAGTAGAATTTCACTAGTTTTGCCTTGGGTGACCTAAATTATGAACGAGCTGACAATCTATGTAAGACCGTCCTATTGACTCATCAGCATTATGTCATGACTGGCTCTTTCTAATGCCAATGCTGCTTATTGATAGAGGAAGTTTTTACCTTTTGTCACCAGCGAGTCATGCGTATAAAATTTCAAGTTAATCAGAAAACATAAAACTGAAAAATTTATATTTGAATTGTATGTCAAAAATTTGCAGAAATAATTTCCAAAATATTTGAAAATTTATTAAAGAATATGCACATTTTCAGGGAATTATATATATATACATATGTATGTGTGTATATACATGAATGTATATATTTCTTATTATCAATATTTATCAATATATTTATTGCAGCTTTTTTAAAATTAGAGGGCATCCGTCCCAAAAGCTCTAATATAATAATTATATATACATATAGGAACTGCCACAAGGTCGCCACATATGGACACGTCGTGGCCAACTGACTCTCTGATGAATTGTTACTTACGGACGACTTGCATACATGTCATAAGGTAATCGACACTACTGACAAACTTAGGAAAATTCCTGCTGACTTTTTACCAAATGTATGAAAATCTCAGGGGGTGTCATAAAGTTTTTTTTTTATATGGGATCGCATCGGCAAGTCAGCAGGGACACTTACATGCAACATCTTAGTCACTAATGATGTCTTTAGGAAATTTCCAATTGGGTTTGTATTGAAAATGTTGGTTGATTTAAGAAAATCTTTCTAGCGTGGAGAGTATTCGAAGATATGCTTGAAAGAAGTCATATAATAGGAATATCAAGGCTTTACTGTAAGTTGTAGGTAGATGAAGAACTGCGACAGTTTGGTGGTGCTAACTAGAAAAAAAGGGCAATAGGGAATTTGAATGTCTACCAATTGATTATCCGAATATAGAATTACTTGCACTATGGAACGTATGAGTGATATTAATTATATAAATCAGGAACGATAGTACGTATACTTTATTAAAAAAATTTACTACGTATTAGTAATGTAGATTATCTGAACTGAATGGTTTGGAAACAAATATGAGGCTAATCATCAAAAAAGGTTTGTTTACAACTTTCTTAAAACTACCCAAAATTTTATCTTCAATTTCAGAAGTTTGTTTATAAGTATATACTTCGTAGTTTAACCTATCAGAAGGATAGGACTGAAAAGTATTGATTACCAAGCTTAAGCTCCTTTTGGTATCAATATTTTTTGATTAAATTACAAAAGGTATTCAATTCAACTCCTTACCACCGAGTAATTATTTTAAATATCATTACCAGCTGTAGCGCTACAAACCACGGAAAATCGTGCGTTTGTCAAGCGACAACAAAAAAAAATATTCAAATTCAAAGTGCGATTATAAATCTTTTGCGAAAACCTAAAACACATTTCGCTTTTAATTAAAATGTATTAAAAATTTGTTATCATGATTTGCTTGATTTTGCGCTATTTCTTTTTATATTTTCTATCTTGTCTTGTACGTCAGACTTGACGGCCAGACGTTGGTACCACCTTAAGGAAGTTGGTAATTTTTCAACGTTACATTTTGTTGTTGGAATTTATTAAGTGTAGTCGACTTGTAAACTTTTGATTTGGCAAATGCGTTCAAATGCGATTTGTGGTGTTAAGGTATTTAAAGCCAAAAAAAAAAAACAACCGACTAAGAGGGAAACAATTTTTATATAATTTTGTTTAGAAAGGGAAACCGGTTTATTGGTTTCTAATCTATCGAAATTATGTAACAAAATACCAAACTATAAATGTCAGATTTGGAGGTAAATGACAGCAGGTCATAAGAAAAGGATTAATAAGGAAACAATTCTATATCGTGGACAGGGGTGAAATGTAACAGGATGTCTTCTAAACTGAATACTGTTTAGTGAATAAGCTGAAATTTTTTTTGCTTCTATGGTAAAAAAGGAAAACATTACATCAATTTTACTATTCAGTTGGCCCATAATTGTACGTTACATAATAATAATACAAATACAACAGTAATAAATTTAATTATAAACGAACCACATGTTTTTCCCCTCAAAATCAAGTTTTTACACAACACTGAAGATTTTCTTTGATTCTGATGAAAATAGGTGAATTTCCACAATACTAAACTTGCACAGTCATTAGACCATGAATGTCATAATAATGTAGAATATAAATTGTGGGTTGTTTTCATGTTATGGTCTCATGAAAAAACCTCAATGAAAACCTTCCATAAGGCAAACATAAAAATTGCGTGTTTTAAATGACAAACAAATTATATATAATTAAATAAATTGTAAATAGCAACTAGTAGTTTTTTATCAGATGATTCATAAAGCTTTTTCTGTAAAAGCCAATCTTACATTATCAATTTAATTTGACGAAATTTCGAATTAAATTGAAATCTGAAGGGGCAACAATGAATTTTAAAAAATTAAAATATGAGCTACACGGGCCGCAACGAAGCGGTGTAAGAAGAAAAGGGGAGAGAACAGTTTATTTACGATGGAAAAACGGTTGTGGAGCAAGCGCGAGAGTGAGCCAATTGAAATATACAGAAGGAAGAACCAGGCCCGTTAATTTTACCGAAAAGTAAAAAGTCAAACCAGCGACCATGGATGAATATAGTCAAAGATGCCCAGAGTATGTTGGGGATATGGAGGGACCATTACTTGTCCCAGGAAACTTCAATGCAGTTGAGGGAGTTCAGTAAATACCCCTTCTTAACCAAGGCGATGTTAGAACTGCAATTTCCTGGCTTAAGAATAACAAATCCGCAAGTGCTGATGGACCACTGTGTAACGTGTAAAAGACGATGAGTTGAAAAGATGCACGCGTCAGCTTATTTGCTAAATCAGCTTATTTGCTAAATTAGAAGGATGCATGCCCGGTGATTAGAGCCTTAACATACTGTGTCCTGTATTTAAAAAAGGTGATCCAAGACATTGTGCTAACTATCGTCGAGAAAGACTTTTGTCCATTGCATAGAAGGTGCTCTCGAGCGTAATATGCGAAAGATTAAAGCCATTTGTTGCAAATCTAATCGAACCTTATCAGTGTGCCTTTCGACCCAGAAAATCAACAAGCCACCAGATATTCACAGTACGATAAATCCTGGAGAAAAGCCACAAGAAACAAATCGACATCTACCACTTCTTTGTACATTATTAGACTGCCTTCGATAACCCGGTACGAGGAAAACTGTATCTAGCTATGTTGGAACGCATTCCTGCTAATCTGACACGCCTTTTGTATAATAACACTGACCGACACGATATCCTCACTAAAGATTGGTAAAGATCTCATCGAACCATTTAGTATGAGACGAGGCCTCAGGCAGACCGATGACCTATCATGCGATCTCTTCAACATATTAATTGTGATCATTGCGAGAAAAGCTGCAGTCAACATGAATAGAACCAACAGCAGCAAAAGTCACATGCTGCTCGCATATTCTGAAGATTTAGATATCATTGAGAGAATTTAAAAAAAAAATGGTTTCCTGTTACATCCAATGAAGGGATTAGGGAGAGCTTCTCACAAACCAGTGAGCTGGGCGCGCTCTAGTTTTACACTCACTGATTGGGATATACAGTTTTGCACAGGTTCCGAAGGGTATTTTTGAGAAACTTTTTTATGGCGAAATACTCGATAGTGTGCCGTCACTAACTCCGGGATCACACACGGCAATTATACTTGCGCAAATCTTGAGTTTAAAAGAGAGAGAGAGAGGGGAATAGCTCCCAGAGTGAGGGTAATAGCTTCCATTCTATTCCTTTCTCTCTCCTATAAACTCAAGCCTTGCGCAAGTAAAATTGCCGTGTGTGACCCCACACTAAGCGAGGTGACCACCATCGAAAGAAATGTAAGGTGTTCAGAGAAGGGATCGAAGCCACGTTTTCATGCACAAGAGCCGCGCACACTACCATTGCAACACCGACGGCCAGCGAGAAGTTACTGCAGTATTTTCCAGAATCGGAAAGGAATCAGCAAAAGTGGGTTCAGCAGTAAATGTGGATAAGACAAAGTTAATACATTCGGCGAGCAGAACATCCAAATGATTCGACGAAAGGGCCAACGCTGATATCCGTTAAAATTTCGCGATAGTTGACGAATTCATTTACCACGGATCTGCTGTAAACAGAAGCAATAACGTCAGCCTGGAAATCAAACGGAGAATTGTGTTTGCAAACAAATATTATTTTGGGCTAAATAAGCACTTCAGAGATAAGACCCTGTCTCGAGGAACAAAGATCCAACTATATCAGACTCTCATGTAAATCTATCTCGCTTTATGGCGCAGAAACCTGCGCCAAATCGCATGCTGATGAAACATTACTGGGAGTCTTCGAGAGAAAAGTACTCCGAAAAATATTTGGTCCTATAAAAGAAAACGACGAGTATCGACAATGGATGAACCACGAGCAGTATAACCTATATCCTAATATTGACGTGGTTAAGTGAATCAAAATACCCCGATTATGCTGGCTATGACATATCAGTAGAATGTATTCGAAGACGTACTCAAATGACATCGAAAAATAGGAAGACCACAACTCCTCTGGAAATACCAGGCGGAAGAATGCCTGCGAGAGCTCGGTATTACCAATTGGAGAAGAAAAGCTAAAGATCGAGCCGGCTGTAGAAATATATTCCTTCGTGTTGTAAGACCCCTGTCCTCTTTGCGTGTTTTGAGGCAACCGCAGTACGTTACGAGTCTGTGTAGAATTTCAGATTTGAAAATGCTTATGACAGACTGTACTATACTTGCCGTTCTGAATGTCCTGATTAAACTGAATGGTCCGAAGGACCGATGGGCCTCTCTTCTTATTTAATGTCCTATACACATTTACGGCAACATGTATGAATATTGGGATTTTCAGTCGGAACTTCCAATTTCTCCACCACTGGCAGCATTGGGCATCCTGAGCACTGTGCCATCTTGGGGAATGAAATGGTGAATGAGTTGCCTAGGATGGGCATGAACCAATGGACTGCATTTCCAAAAAATTACGACCGAGCTTCAACAATAGCCAACAATAATTTACAGAAGATCATGGAACGTTTTAAAATGCAGCAGAACGGCAAAGAGCCTGTGGGATGGGAACAATACTAGAGGGCTGGCGAGTCTGGAAAAAGTGGAACTAACACCATTCATGGGTGTTCAGAATGGACAGTACACTGTGCAGGCACATCTGTATAAGACAGCCAATCTATTCAAATTAATATAGAGCATGCAAGGAGGACATATAAAAGATGGAACCAGGTTTTGAAACTGCTTAACTATTTCCAAATGCAATGAATCCCGTCGTTGCAACCACCGAATTTCCAACTATTTTTCCTGCAGCAACAACTGTTTTCATTAGCCTCATACTCATAGAACCACTTTGTTTATAAAGAGGTTGATTCAACCGTCAATTCAGTTGTTGTCAAGGAATGTCGGTAGCCATAACCCAGTTGAGATTGCCAAAACGGTATTCAGCAGTGCAACTAAATTTAGGCCGAAAAAACTTCATTCCATAATTAATTTGGGTGTGGCAAACGAATTTGTAATTATTTTCGTTGCTATTTGAAAAGAAGTTGAAGCAACCCTAAATTCAGTTGTTGCTATCGAATTACGGTTTCCACAACCGAATTGCTTATACAATAACTGAAATTGGGTCGATACAACACCATAACAAAATTGAATCGGTTGTGTAAACCGAATTGTCAAGCACTTTCGTTGCATCAACAACAGTTTTCATTAGCCTCGTACTTAGAGAACCTCCTTGTTTATAAAGAGGTTGTAGCAACCGTCAATTCAGTTGTTGCCATCGCAATGCGGCTGCAATAACCGAGCTGAGTTTGCCACAATGGCATCCCCTCGTTGCAACAAAATTTCGGTCGAAACAATTTCGTTTCATAATTGATTCGGGTGTGGTGACCGAATTTCTAACAATTTTCGTTGCATCGACAACATATTTCATTATCTGCGTATTTAAGAACCACTTTGTTTGAAAATAGGTTATAGCAACCGTAAATTCAGTTGTTGTCAACGATTGTCGGCTGCCATAACCGAGCTGTGATTTCCACAATGGAATTCAGTCGGTGCAACTAAATTTCGGTCGAAACGACTTCATTTCATTATTAATTCGGGTGTGGCAACCGAATTTGTAATTATTTCCGTTGCTATTTGAGCAGAAGTTGTAGCAACCCCATTCAGTTGTTGCTATCGAATTACGGTTGCCACAACCGAATTACCTGTACAATAATTTAAATTGGGCCGATACAACATCGTACCAACATTGAATCGGGTGGGTTAACCGAATTTCCAGGTACTTTCGTTGCACCAACAACAGTTTTCATTAGCCTCATACTCAGAGAACCACTTTATTTATAAAGAGGTTGTAGCAATCGTCAATTCAGTTGTTGCCATCGCAATGCGCTTGCAACAACCGAGTTGAGTTTGCCACAATGGAATTCAGTCAGTGCAACTAAATTCTGTCGAAACAACTTTGTTTTATAATTGCGGCAACTGAATTTCCAACTCTTTTCGTAACAGCACCAATAGTTTTCATTATCTTCCTACTCATGGAACTACTTTGTTTGAAATGAGGTGTAGCAACCGTCAATTCAGTTGTTGCCATCGAAATGCGTCTGCAACAACCGAGTTGAGTCTACCGCAATGGAATTTAATCAGTGCATCTAAACTTCGATCGAAACAACTTCGTATTATAACTTATTCAGGTGTCGCAACCGAATTTCCAATCATTTTCGTTGCAGCAATAACAGTTTTAATTACCCTCATACTCAGAGGACTACTTTGCTTGAAAAGAGGTTGTAGCAACTGCAAATTCAGTTGTTGCTAACGCTTTTCGGCTGTCATTACCGAATTCATATTGCCACAACTAAATTCAGTCGCTCCACCTGAAATTCGATAGAAACAACCATAATTGATTCTGGTGTGGGAACGGCAATTCCAAATATTCTTGTTGCAGCAATATTAGTTTTTATTATCATTATACTCACAGAACAGCTTTGTTTGAAAAGTGGTTGTAGCAACCGTAAATTCATTTGTTGCCAACGAATTGAGATTGCCACAATGGAATTCAGTCAGTGCAACTGAATTTCGGTCGAAACATCTTTGTTTCATAATTAATTCGGGTGTGGCAACCGAATTTCCAATTATTTTCGTTGCACCAACCACATTTTTCATTATCCTTATACTCACAGAACTACAATATTTGAGAAGAAGTTGTAGCAACCGTAAATTCAGTTGTAGCCATCGAATTTTGGTTGCCACAATCGAATTGTCTGTTCAACAACTTTACTTGGGACGATATAATGCCGTACCAAAATTCAAACGGCTGTGGCAACTGAATTTCCAATTATTTTCGTTCCGTCAAGAATATTTCTCATTATCCTTATACTCACAGAACTACAATATTTGAGAAGAAGTTGTAGCAACCGTAAATTCAGTTGTAGCCATCGAATTTTGGTTGCCACAATCGAATTGCCTTTTCAACAACTGTAATTGGGTCGATATAATGCCGTACCAAAATTCAAACGGCTGTGGCAACTGAATTTTCAATGATTTTCGTTCCGTCAAGAATATTTCTCATTATCCTTATACTCACGGAACTACAATATTTGAGAAGAAGTTGTAGCAACCGTAAATTCAATTGTAGCCATCGAATTTCGGTGGCCACAATCGAATTGTCTGTTCAGCAACTGAATTTACTGTCCTCACATTTCATTATCCTCACATTTACGGAACCACTGAATTACGGCTGGCACATCTGAATTTAGGTTGCTACAGAGGAATTCAGTCGATTCAATTGAATATCGTAGTTACATAAGTGATTCAGTTATTACAAACGAATTTCCAGTTAGTTTCGTTGCATCAACAAAATTTTTGAATATTTTGGTAACAATAGAAAATGCTGTTCTGCAACGAATTTCCCATGAATTTCGTTCTGAAAAATAGTAAAAATTCAATTACAAGGTATCAACTTATGACCATCGATATCTTGATGCTACAGCGTATGAGTGATAGAGAATTGAAAAAGTATCCAGCGTATGAGTGATATCAATATTAAAATTAATCAGAACAAGATAATTCTCTATATAAACTTTAAAAGAAATTTCTGAGGTGATCTTTTAGTAATCTAAAAGAATCCAAATTTATAAATTTCATAAAATAGGATTAAGAAACCGTGGCCAAATATTAACGATTATCGGTAATAGGTGAAATTAGTGACATAAATCCGAAAATGAGTGATATTGCAATAGAAACCGAATAATCAACAATTTGCCCTTCGGTATCTATTTACCTAGAATATTCCCAATGGATCGATTGACCACTAAGTGTAGTATTAACCACGGAACGGAGGAATCAAAGAAATCAAGTTACAATGTTGGTCATCATGGACCATAGGTTAACTGTAAATTCATATGCTCCCCAATGCGGCAGTTGTGTTTCCATTATTGCTTACATGATTGATTACCCATCATTTGCTTATCATCTAGAACTTGTTTAATTTTATTTCTCCTTTATCATTTTACATCATTTGTTTTCCATTCTTCCATCCACCATAAAGTGTTCAAGAAACAATTATGGTATAATTACAAATCTGATTTCTAATTCTTGTAAATTTTTATCTGCTCCGCATTATTTTTATGGTTGTAAAAGATTGATTGCTCTGAAATTTGTAATGAAAAATTGCACAAATGTAGAAAACAGGTTATGAGTGATGTAAAGTAGTTGCACAATTAACATATTTAATTCCAATTTCTGAATCGGATTAGCCAGACGACATGTGTTTTGAGACGGACGTGCAGCGAGAACACGTTGAGTGGTAAACAGAAACAGTGATAAACAGAAACAGAAAACGGCAACTGTAGGATATCAAAATCATGTTTGCTACAAAGACAACAGCTGTCAGTTTTTTAATGAATTTCTAGAAAGAAATTTCTCTCGCACTGACTTTAGTCATGTTAAACAAGTGTAACATAACTCGAGAGGTAAATCATCAGCTATATGATATCATTCTATAACTGGGAATAAAGAAATTATTTATGGAATTGTTAGGTTTTCAATATATGGTTGAAATATATTTGCAATATACACAATATTACTCTACCGTTGGTTCAACGCATCCGTAAAATATTACAAATTTGTCATGAAGAAGAACGGTTGTGATTTTCAACTGACACCCAAAGAAACCAGCGCCGGAATTCTGTTTCTTTTAAAAGACAAAAATCGGTACATAAATAGTCACAATTCATGAAATTTCATTACAAATTTCCAAATTTTGTTAATTTAACTTTTTTTGTCTTTATAAAGTTACAGAATTCAGCACTGGAATTCTGTAACTTGTCAACGTTACCAATCGACAGGTCAGTTGTCCAAATTCATAAAATTTCAATACAAGATTTTTCAATTTTGTCAATTTAACTACCGATTTTTATCGTGAAAAAGTTACAGAATTACGGTGCTGGTAGTGAACTAATAATGCTAAATCCTATAAATGAATTCAGTTGTCATAACATATTATAAAATTTATATCAACAAAAAATTATTTCCCTAAAGACGAGGTCCACCAAAGGAGAAACTGCTTCGATTCATCGTTTCCCTAACAAAACTAATTCCCTGGCGATACTATATCGTATAACTAATAATAATTTTAATATTATTCAGGCGTATGGGTGATATAAATTCAAACAATATTGTAAATCAAATTAAAGTTAATCATACGTAAAAAAAAATACATTACGGAAACGCCTTCTACAGTGTCTTCTGTTAGTTGCGTCTTAGTTTGTCCATGTAGTATTAATTTTATTTATTACTAATATAATTTAAACTATTATTTCCATTACTTACCCTTGATATAATAATGCCAGCAATGCTGACACGTATTTTGGGATCCTTCAACAGACGATATCTGAGATCAACACCATTCCAGAAGGCAATGAAATAGCGTTTCACCTAAAAAAGAATAAAACAGAAATGTTGAATCTTAATCAAACACAAGTTCAAATCAAATCTAGAATTTTAATAAGGCGGCAAAAATCTTAAATAAAATACAAACAAACATGATGTAGCAGAAACCAAGTATAAGAGTCGTAAAATCACGTTTACAAAAACTGGAATCAAACTGGGAATTGATTCACATGATTACTCGTATTTTAAGAGATTCTCTAGGTTGGGCCGTGGCGTTCAAGTTCTAAAGAAGCTGCGAGCATTTTATAATTCATTACGTACTTTGGGGTGGTGATTTATGCTCACATTTTATGACATCAGTAAGAATAAATTTGAATTTGATTTTAAAAATTGAATTTAAAGTCTAAGGGCGAGTTTCACACTCGTCATTTAAAAATTCAATTTAAAAGCTCGCAAACAATTTCCATATTAAATGAATTTTAAATGACAAACATCGGGCATGTAAATTAAATTTAAATGGAGAATGGCGAACTGTGAAATTGAGCATAAAAGTTCGTTATAATTCATTCGGCTTTTTTGGTTTAAAAACATTTTGAATCGCACCTCTTTGCGGTTGATGTTATAATTTAAATTTAAATTCTAAATGTGGGGTGTTTTGCTTTAAAATAATTTCGAAGCGCACATCTTTGTGGTTTAGCTTTTTTGTTGTGTTGACACAACCAGGGTGTGCCTATACAATAGCCAAAATGTATTACTTATTTGCATGCCATTACCTGTAAATTATCACCACCATGCAAGCGATATCCATCATAATCAACTATTACTAAAATTTCCGGGTATATCATATACGGCGCTTGACGTTTTGCTCTTCGGTGGGGTGAGGTTTCATCAGCATCCAAATCATCTTCTGTTTCCAGGCGTTCTTGTTCCTCTTCAATATCACTCAATGTATTACGATGTGCAGATCTTTTATGACGTTCTTGCAATTTTTCCAATTTTTCATGAGTTGCCATATCATCAGGTTCCATATAAGCTGGAAGAGAGAAATAAAGGGGTGATTGATTAATAAAATTTTGGAATGGAATATATTTTCTAATAAGTTAAGTTAAAAGGTTTACTGTTTTCATGGTTTGAATAGACAAGTTGAAATGAGAATTTGTATCCAGCCAACGAACATTCGTTTCCTCTCTAATTCATATACACGAAATGGAAAATTTGTTTCCAGTCTATTTTATATACAGGAAGAGTAGCGTCCACATAATTATGTATACAGAATTTATAGGAAATTTTGTCTCCAGCAAACTTTCTGTGTAGAAAATTATATCTCTAGCATACTATACAGACCCAAAACGTAGCGTCCATCCAAAATTATATAGAGATAAGTTGATGGGAAATTTTGTCTCCAGCCAACTTACTGTATAGGAAATGTTGTGTCAAGCCTACTTTCTTTACTCGAATAAGTGCCTCTACCCAATTTTACATCTGAGAGAAGTTCTCTTCCCTCATATTTTTATACTAACTCTTTCGGTATTCACATTTTATAAATATTATTAAATCATTCTCTAACTAAATTTTCTGTTCTCTTTCCATATACTTGCTAGCGTATGAGTGATATAAATTCGAAAGAGACAATAACGTATAAGTAATATAAATACAAATAACGTCACAAAGCATGAATGCTACAAATTAAAATTACTTATACGCAGGACAAATTATTATGTAAATAGTGACCTATGACAGAGTACAACATCTTACCATTATTAAAAATGAAGTTATTCTCCGTTTCATCTCAGAACTAAGATTTTCTACCAACATATAGCGTCACTATATTGTATGAGTAATTTAATTTTTAAAAACTTCTGGGCGTATAAGTGTTTTGAATACAAATATTTATTAAGGTTCGTGAATTTTGTAAATTATAGTTAAACATAAGCAGAAAATTCAAATAACAATAAAAATTCATTTTAAAATTCGGAAAAGTTGTCTGGTTCTTGTAATTTGTTCTCTGATTTTTAAACAAGAAATATCCGAGTGGACTCGCGGATGTCTGTAAGTTAGAATCTTATGCCACTGTTATGGATAATTTATTGCCGCGACGAAATCTATTAATCTCATTACGTTGAAAGAAGTGCTAGCATGTGACTGAAAGACACTTTCCCTGGCAATTTATGCATTTGAAATTTCCTAGAAGAGGCATGGGTATTGTTTAGGCACTTATAATCTCTTGGCCATTTACTGGATAGTAGCAATATCAACCTCATAAATTTCGAGGATATCTCCCAGTTTTATACTGGCACCTGATCTGTATAGGGTTCTCATATTATAGGTGCATATCCGTAAATCGTGGTCCTTATATCGTTTTCGGGGGTCTTCAACAAATACGGCGTTTGTATGAATCTGCTTCGCTTTAGAAATATTAATACCATTTTCAATGGTGGTCATTGTCAAGACCAGCCCACCCCGTATTCCTATCTTACATGCTGCCAGGATTAATCTGCAGGAACAGTCGGGCCTGCAATTTTTTTTGGGTTTCTCGAATAATGTTGATTCATTCGCATTCTAAGGATTAATAATAAATATACTAGTTAGTTGAGGCCGTTGGAGGTGCAATCGTTAGTATGCACGGCTCTTGTACATGAGAACGTGGGTTCGATCCCTGCTCAGACCACCTTACATTTCTTTCGACGACGGTCAACTCGCTTCGTAATTTCGACACTATCGAGTACTTATCAGTGTAAAACTGTAGGTCCCAATCAGTGGGTGTAAAATCTAGAAAGCACACATCTCACTGATTGTGAGAAGCTCTCCCCAATCCCTTCATGGGATGTTATGGGACACCATTTTTTTTTGTTTTTATTTAGATGAGCTTCAGTGTCTGTTGTCACTCAATTATCAGACTCCTGATAATTAGGTGAGCTTGAGTTTCTATTGACGCCTGATAACCTGAGACGCGCCATTGTTGGCATGTCAGACAGGTTATTCACCCAATCGCCTACTCCCTTTAGCTACTATCAAACGGTACTTGCCAAAATGTCGGAAGTTTGTGCGCTGCATTGGAAATTCTATAAAAGATTTGCCTCTGGTTATTCGCACAACACCTCGGGTTGGTCTCCAGGCATTAATTCTATATAGCTAAGATTGTCTCCCATGAACTTTTCTATATAGGTATAGTTGTCTCCCGTGAACTTTTCCATATGGGAGAAGTTGCATCCCGTGAACTTGTCTATGTAGGAGAAATTGCCTCCCGTGAACTTTTGTACATAGGAAAAGTAGTCTACCGTGAACTTTTCCGTATAAGAAGAGATGTCTCCGTGAACTTTTCTATATATATAAAAGTTTACCAGAAACAACATTTCCTATTTAGAAATGTTTAAGGGAGCTTTTATATATAGAAAAAGTTGTCTCCTGTGAACTTTTCTATACAGGAAATGTTGTCTTCCCTGCTTTTTCCATATAGGAAAGGTTGTCTCCTATCAACTCTTCTATCAACTTTCCTGTGAACTTTACTGTATAGGAAAAGTTGTCTCCCATGAGCTTTCCTAAATAGGAACAGCTGTCTCCCGCGAACTTTTCTATATAGGAAAAGTTGTCTCCCGTCAACTTTCTATATAGCAAAAGTTGTCCCCGTAAACTTTTCTATATAGGAAAAGTTGTCTCCCATAAATTTTTCTATATTGGAAATGTTGTCTCTCTTGAACTTTTCTGAATAGGTATAGTTAGTTGTCTCCCTTGGACTTTGCTATATAGAAAAAGTAGTTTCCCGTGAACTGTCTCCCGCCAACTTTCCTATATAGGAAAAGCTGTCTCCCGTGAACTTTTCCATATAGGAAAGTTTTCTCCCATAAATTTTTCTATATAGGAAATGCTGTCTCTCTTGAACTTTTCTGAATAGGTATAGTTGTCTCCCTTGGACTTTGCTATATAGAAAAAGTAGTTTCCCGTGAACTTTTCTATATAGGAAAAGCTGACTCCCGCGAACTTTTCTATGTAGGAAAACCTGTCTCCCGTGAACTTTTCTATATTAGAAAAGTTGTCTTCCGTGAAATTTTCTATATAGGAAAAGTTGTCTCCCGTCAACTTTCTATATAGCAAAAGTTGTCCCCGTAAACTTTTCTATTTAGGAAAGTTGTCTCCCATAAATTATTCCATATAGGAAATGTTGTCTCTCTTGAACTTTTCTGAATAGGTATAGTTGTCTTCCTTGGACTTTGCTATGTAGAAAAAGTTGTCTCCAGTGAACTGTCTCCCGCCAACTTTTCTATATAGGAAAAGCTGTCTCCCGTGAACTTTTCCATATAGGAAAGTTTTCTCCCATAAATTTTTCTATATAGGAAATGCTGTCTCTCTTGAACTTTTCTGAATAGGTATAGTTGTCTCCCTTGGACTTTGCTATATAGAAAAAGTAGTTTCCCGTGAACTTTTCTATATAGGAAAAGCTGACTCCAGCGAACTTTTCTATATAGGAAAACCTGTCTCCCGTCAACTTTCTATATAGCAAAAGTTGTCCCCGTAAACTTTTCTATTTAGGAAAGTTGTCTCCCATAAATTATTCCATATAGGAAATGTTGTCTCTCTTGGACTTTTCTGAATAGGTATAGTTGTCTTCCTTGGACTTTGCTATATAGAAAAAGTTGTCTCCAGTGAACTGTTCTATTAAGGAAAAGTTACCTCCGTGAACTTTTTTAAATAGGCCAAGTTGTTTCCCGTAAACTTTTCTATATGAGAAAAGTTGTCTCCCTTGAACTTTACTAAAACCAAAAAAAGTTGTTTGACGTGAAATTTTCTAAATAGGAAAAGTTGTCTGTCGTGAACTTTGTATTTAGAAAAAAGTATTTCCCGTGAACTTTTCTAATAGCAAAAGTTATTTCCCGTGAACTTTTCGAAATAGGAAAAGTTATTTCCCGTGAACTTTTCTAAATAGGAAAGTTGTTTACCGCGAACTGTTTTAAATAGGAAAATTTTGTCTCCCGAGAAATTTTCTGTAGGAAAAGTTGTCTCCCATAAACTTTTCTATAGGAAAATTTGTCTGCAGTGAACTTTTCTATATAGTAAAAGTTATATCCCATGAACTTTCCTATATAGGAAAATTTTTTCATATCAAGTATTTTTTTTTGATAGAAAAATTGAGTTAAATTAGGTTTTTTATATAGAAAATCTTGGCCTGAATCAAATTTTGTATGTAGGAAGACATATTATTGATTTATCTTTTCTATAAATTAAAATATGGCCTTTTGACTTTGAAAGGTTGTCTTGGGCCAATTTTTCGATATAGACGATGTTGTCTTGAGTTAATTTTTTGTATAGAAAATTCTGTTTTAAAGCAAATTTTGGTGTATTAAAAACAGTGGTCTTGAATTTTCTTTGCTGTAGGGAAAAGTTGTCTTAACTGAACTGAACTTAACTTAACTTTTCTGTATAAGTACAGAAATGTTGGCTTTAGAGAGCCTAATTCGCATTGTTTTACATAAAATTAAGCCAACCTCTTAGAATATAAATATTGTATTTAATATGGTTAGCAATTGCTAACCCATGATTTGTTGTAGATACATAAAACAAAAGACTTAACACACGAACTTTATGCCAGTACTTAGTTCATTGTAACAACAAACAATTTGTAGCATTAACCTTCATTATTAGAGATCTTTTTCTAAATCTCTATTTAGTTAAATGTTAAAACCACTGAAACCTTGCAACAATTTTGGTTTATGTATATAATTTATAAGTTCTTTAAACTTGTAGACAATATTGTTTAATCTCTGCTCGTAAATCTAAAAGGCAGCCATAAATTCGTTTAAAAGACAAACAAAACAGATTGGGGAAAAATCATTAAAGCCCATCCTTAGATTTACGTGACTAATCTTTTGTGGCCCAACAATTTACGTACATTTCCTGTTGAGATTTCGGCAGTGGTTTTATGAATAAAGTAAAATACATAAAAAAAAAAAATGTCAATCCAAGAAAACGAAACTGTCCAGCACTTTAAGTTTACAATTTTTAACAACAATTTTTAACAAAAAAGACATCAGCACCACCAAGTAACCTTCGGCCAATTTGGGGTCATTCTCCTTATGAAATGTGGAAGTTTTTGTTTCGTTGAACTCGAACTTAACAAGTAATTTAACAGCCAAACAGCGAAACAGACAGTCAGACAGTCAGTCTGTCTCTTTGCGGTCGAGGAAGGCTTGTCTCATTCAGTTTAAGGTAATATTTTATTGAACTTTATGGAAAATTACTTTTTGAATTATCAATATTAATGTGAAAAACTACAGTTTTAATTAGGTGCTACTGACATTTTTTTTTTAAACAAATTAATAATAATAATAATTAAACTGTAATGCAAAAAAATAACTTGGAGAATGTTGGCGCATGATAAGCAAGTAAAAGGAATGTATAACTTCGTGACATGATGCCAGAATTTCAAAGCGAAAGTTATGGGAAAAGTACCGTCCTTTCAATTTTCCCTTTTGGTAAACAAATTTCTAGCCAACTTTCCCATATATGGAAAGGCAACTTTTTTATATAAAAAAAGCCTTTTATATAGGAAAGTTGTCTCCAGCAATCTGTTCTATATCCGAAAGTTATCTCTGTCATCTTTTCTATATAAAAAGTTGCCCCCAGTCATCTTTTCTACACATGATAGTTGTCTAACTATTTAGGAAAGTTGTTAACTATTTAGGAAAGTTGTCTCAGCCCTTTTCTAATATTGTCTTTACCCCAAATTTTCGATATAAGGAAAGTTGTCTTGTACCACCATTTCTGTATAAAAAAAATGTGTGTCCAAACAATAAATTGACTTTGTTTTGATATATGTCACTTTGTCACATATCAGATTTAAAAAATTTTCCCGAAAAAAATTATTTCTATATAAAACAATTTTAAACTATTAATTTTTATCATTTAGTCTGACAATAAAAAAACAACACAACTTCCTCATAAACTTACCAAAATCACTTAAATGCTCCATAGAATCTGCAGCCCTTTTATATATCACATGATGGGATTCTTCTGGATTTGGACTCAAATCATGAGGCAAAGGTTTTATCACCATATCATGGCCAATACTGCCTTCCTGTAATGCAACAAAAAAAATAGGGAAAAAACAACAACATTAATAAGTTACTAAATATGCAATCACACACAAACAAAAATGAATAAGGAAAAAACATCTCATGTCAAATTGATCAAAAAACACGAAGTTCACTTCACAATCTGACATCACTTGGTGTAAACAGCAGGTGATTCACGCAATCAATAGACACACTTGCTTACGATCCTATTAGTTAAACCAGGGTGTAATAAACCATAATGAAACCAGCAACTGCATACATTTCGAAAAAGGTTAATTAAGGTTTGAATTAAAAATAAAAAAAATAAAAAACGCATTCACTATCAACCACAAATTATAAAATCGTAGAGTCAAAATGTAGTTTTTTTTTCATAGTATTGCATTATCATTCATTAGCTCCCAAAGAGTTTTAAATTAATTTTTAAATAAAATATGATAAATCATATTTTGGGGGATTTTTTCTATGAGAATTGGTCTTGAAATAGGAAGTACATTTGGTTTAGATAACGAGATGTATGCAAGAAGAACGGAAGTTAATTGTTAGCCAGACCCAATTGGACATAAAGAAAATCGGAGGTGATAATATGAATTATACATTTGTTTAGCTTTCAAATTAATTAAAATCACAATAAAACTTAAGCGAAAGTTAATTGAATTCATACAAAAAGTCATAAATGAATGAATGATAAGCGGAATCGTTGTCACGGTCTAATGAAATCAAAAGACTTAACACATAAACTTTGTGGTATGCAAACACTTTCAAGCAGTTATATGTCAGAAAGGCATCAGGTAAGTTTTTCCAAAGTCTAACATGGAATAAGACACGTCTGAACAGGAAGTAAGCCAACAAAAGTTACATATAATCGTCCAGAATTCAGAGATGTTAAGAAAACTAATATCACGACATGGTGCTAAAACTAAAGACTTAAGACACACACTTTGCAACATAAAACTATTGTAAAGAAATATGCGGGAAAGGGATAAAGACTATATCAAATAACATTTATAATAATTTCATAATTTTCGACATAGGAAATGCTTTCTGCAGCCAATAAGCAAATCCAGATGGAATCCACTTTGTTAACCAAATTACTATAGGAAAACTTGTAGTCAGAAGTTTTTTCAATTAGATGTCTCGTAAACGATAAGATATCTAATTATGGCGGTAGCAGTAATTAAAAGATGAGCCCGTTTTAATACGGCGAGATATGCTAATGTGTTTATCAAAAATTGCCAGTTAGAACCTTGTTGTTCTAAGGTCCCGATTTCTTTATAGGAAAATTTGCCTCCAGCCAACTTCTTTGTACTATGTGGAAAACTTTCTTCCCAGATAACTAACGGGTCCGCCATCTAACGTTTTTTTTTTCAACTAGTGCTTATTTCGTGAATGGTAACACTTAGCTCATGTCTGATTTGACAGATAATTAGTTGTATCCTTCCGCTGAACGAATATGGTTGTGTATACGCTTGAACAACGCTGGGAAATATGCGTTTTCGCTTCGCTAAGTGGGCCTGCGATCGACTTACAGAAGATGCCGATTTTGCCAAAAAAAATCATCTTTTCCGATGAAGTTCATTTTGATCTTGGCGGGTATGTAAACAAGCAAAATTGTCGCTGTTTGGTGCGGATTTTGGTCTAGAGGCATAATTGGGCCATTTTTCTTCGAAAATGAGCAAGGAGCGGCCGTTACAGTCAATGGCTATCGTTATCGGGCCATGTTGAACGAATTTGTGTTCACAAAAATTGAAGAGAAGGATATTGGCAACATTTGGTTTCAACAGGACGGCGCTACGTACCACACAGCCGAAGCTAAACTCGATATTTTGCGCCCTGTTTTTGAAGATCGCATTATCAGCCGCAGAGCTGATGTCGTTTGGCTACCTCGGAGCTGCGATTTGACACCGTTGGACTATTATTTGTGGGGTGCCCTCAAAGATAAGTGTTACGCCGACAAGTCAGAGACAATTGACGCTTTAAAGGACAATATTCGTGAAGCCATTGGTGAAATACAGCTGCACACAATCGATAATGTGCTTAAAAATTGGACCGATCGTGTAGGCTACTGCATGGCCAGCCGAGGCAGCCATTTGAATGAAATTATTTTCCGTCATTAACCGGATGGATTGTACTTTCAAATAAAAAAAGAAATTTGAGAAAATATTCAGTAGTTTTTTTTATAGCATTTTCAAAAAAAAAAGTTATTTGGCCGGACCCTTTATTATACATAGGAAAAATAGTATCCTGCCATATTTTTGGTAGGAAAATATGTCTCCAGCCAACATTTATTTATAGAAAACTCGTCTCAAGTCAACATTTATCCATAGAAAACTTGTCTCCAGCCAACATTTTCGTATAGAAAAATTATTCTGTCTACATTTTTATATTTCTATATACACAATGTTGTCTCTAGGCAACGTTTCTGTATACGACAAGTTGTCAACAGCTAACTTTTTTTATACAGGAACAGTTATCTCTGGCCAACTTTTATATTTAGGAACAAATGCCTCATGCTAACCTTTCGATTTAGGTTAGGTTAGAGTGGCAGCCTTGTAGTACATAAGCCTTGTAGTCCATTGTGATACCTCAGAGGCAAAAGGGGAAAATATGATATTTGCTAACATATGTTTTCTAACTCCCCAAAAAAAAGTCTTAACGCAGTATAGCCCGCCGCCTTTCGGAAAGAGCGGACCACCGACATAGATGGTGTTCTGTTGACTACACAGAATGTGTTCTATTTACTACAACTCCTCTTCGTCACCACAGCTCACGCATTAGTAATATCTCAAGAGCTTCAGTCTCTTTGAGTGTCGTCCAATTAGAAAATATCAATTGAAATTCAGAAAAGATCAATTTAATTTAAGAATTTTTAATTCAAATTCAGAAAATACCATTTAAAATTCAAAATTTTCATTGCAAATCAGAAAATAAAAATAAAATATCCCATGAAGAGATTAGGGAGAGCTTCTTACAAACCAGTGAACTGTGCCCATTCTTGTTTTACCGTCTCTGATTTGAACCTACAGTTTTACACCGGTTTCGAACTGTATTTTGGGAAGCTTTTTCGTGGCTAAATACTCGATAGTGACGCCGGCATTAAGCGAGATGACCGGCGTCGAAGGAAATGTAAGGTGGTTAGAGCTGGGATTTTACCATTTGCATTTACCATTGCACCACCGACGGCCACAATATCAATAGAAAATCAGAAAATTACAATTTAAATTTAGAAAACATCAAAAGAAGTTCAGAAAATATCAGTTGTAATTCAGAACACATCAAATGAAATTCAGAAACACATCAATTGAATTCAGAAACATCAATTAAAATTCAGCAAATATCATCTAAAATTCAGATGACAAACGATAATCAGATAAAATTAATTGAACTTCAGATAAATTTATATAACGAGATGAAAATTGCATTTAAAATATCCGAGTTAAAATTTATATTTTCTGGATTTTAATTGATATTTTCTGAATTTCATTTTGAAATTCTTAATTTTGTTTAATGGGTTCTGAATTTTAATTGAAAATTCCGGATTTCGATTGATTTTTCCTGAATTAAAATTGAAAAAGATGTAGTGTGACCACCTACTACCGTTAGTTGCCATAAGAGCACAATTTCTCAAGAAGTTTACTTTAGTTCCCCTGGAGGCATGTAGTTCCCCTGGATGGATCTAGTTACCCTGGAGGTATGTAGTTCCCCTGAAGTATGTGAATACTAAACTGTTGAGCCATCTTGCTAAGAGATCTGTGATAGTCGAGGGCAGTTCTCTTCCAGGGACTTAATGCCAGCCAACCTATAATAGAAAATATAGATTTCGAATTTTAGTCAGAAGATTTCTTCTCAGCCATTCCACTACCTCTCTAATATCTAAGATTTATGTCTGGTAGACACTACAGTGGTCGGACATATATCCTTAGAAAATACACCAAAGCCTACTTTATCGTTAAGTTTTGAATGTCCAGGACCATTCCATTCTAATGTATGAGGTATTACAATGTGGTACTTCTTGTCGAAGAGTGGTTCGGCCAAAGTGTAATCAACAATGCCCGACAGATGATAATGACTTGGGAATGAACTGAGCATTACAAGGCGTTGTTGGAAAACGGAGAAGAGGAACGGAAATGGATATATCTCCGAGAACATACGGTCTCCCAAAGATCCAGAAAGACGAGTTCCGATTAAGACCCATTTGTTCATTGGTTAATTCACCGTGTGGAAAATTATGTAATGACATTACATCAATTTTGACGTAGACTACCACAGACTCGAGATATAACATGGAGGATTCCGTACAATTCAAGCCAACTATAGTGGAGTACGTTATCGGAGGTGATGAGGATATGGTTTCTTTTGGCGTGTAGTATCACTTTTCCCCCAGCATACAGATTGACTTGGCTCTGACGATGGTCGAGGAAAAATGGTTCAGAATGGTGTATTTTGCGAAGATAGCGGGGAACTTATTTATGGCGATTTTAAAATTCTGTTTACAGGACAACATGTATTTTAAATACAAGGATAGGTTCTATCAACAGGAAGGGGGTTTGGCCATGGGATCGTTGGCATAATAGCCGATACCGTTACGAGAGAATTATTGGAATGATGCATGGCAAGCTGTGTTATAGTCCCTAACATCTTAACAAAATATGTGGACTACCTATATGGAATAGTGGAATCAAGTGCGATGAATGTAATCTTGACAGAATTCAATAGTTGCGGTCATGATGCTAAGTTTTCATTGGTAAAGGAGGACAATGGTACAATTCCAAATTTGAATACTACCAGTACCAGAAACCCACAGCCTCTGGGGGATTGATCAATTTTCACTCGAAACATCTAAGGAATATTACGAATGAATACTGCCAGGAACTTTCTTTCAAAAGGGTACGGCAAGGAATTCGGTCGAAAAGGGTGCAACGGGAAAGGAGATGATAAGGAATACAAATACCGAATTTGTTTGAGAGGGTTTGCAAAGTCTGATTGTATGAATGTGAGAGTTATCGGATGGATGCCTCACAAGCTATAGTGTAGAACCTAAGATCCTTACAAAATACGTGGTCGACCTGGTTGGGATTAAGTTGTGTCGGTTTTTGGAAATTTTTCAAATTATTTCGTAATAGTAATAAGTTATAATAGTAAACAGGGTTAATATTTTCATGTACTTATGCACTGTTTATTTATTATATTTTTATTGTTGTAGAATTCCTGATGATGTTCTTTGAACAAGGATGAAATATTGATTTAGCGAATAAATTGGATTATATATAATTAATGCCTCGAGCTTGAGTACCAAACTATTGAAAGAGAGTACTATTTGGTTATTTAAAATCCAACGAAATTCGTTAAAATTTAATGAATTTTATTTGAAAAATCTTTGCGCAAGAAATACTTAAGACACAAATTTGTATCAAGCAGTGATGATGTTGTTTGAAGAAGGACGAAATATTGATTGAGCGAATGAATTGGATTACATACAATTAAGACCTCTAGCTTGAGTACCAAACTATTGAAAGAGAGTATTATTTAGTTGTTTAAAATCCAACTAAATTCGTTACAATGTACTGAATTTTATTTGAAAATCTTTGTGCAACGAAAGACTTAAGACATAAACTTGTGACAAGCAATGATGATGTTCTTCGAAGAAGGACGAAATATTGATTGTGCGAACAAATTGGATTATATACAATTGAATCCCAAACTATTGAAAAAGATTATTATTTAGTTACTTAAAATCCACTGATATTCGTTAAAATTTAATGAATTTTATTTGAAAATCTTTGCGCAACGAAAGACTTAAGACATAAACTTGTAACAAGCAAAGCCAATCTTATCAAATACTCTGTGGCCAATTTGTTCATTTATTTTACTTTGTTTTTCATTGCATAGAACTCCTGTTACGATAATCTTAACGCCCATTATTGTGGCGCATGTAAGACAAAAAAAAATACAAAAAAAAAACAAGTGTCCAATATCAAGTTAACAACGTTTTTGTTCAAACTCCTCAGCGTGATACCAAAAATGCGGAAAATATTACCATTAACCAAAATACAATTTGGTTTGTTAGTAACTGTCATTACTCTTTTCTTGGTCTCTATACAGTTTTACTACAACATTTTGATGTAGCTGTTTCTTTTTGTAGGTTTGTGTAACACTGTCTATCTGTCTGTCCTCCATACTGCCTTTTTGTTGTTTATTTTTTGTGTCTTGTTATTTGTCAACCCATTTCATTTTTGGTTACAGTTTTTTTTCTAATTTTTTCTCTCTCTCTCTTTATCGGCTTCAAAACTCTATGGGGTGTTATAAATTAGTTTTTAAAATTTCCAACATTTTCAACATGTTGATTTGCAGATGAAAGGCGTAGAAAGGTGTGTGATAGGGTGTTTGGTGTTTGAGCTTTGAAATGTGAAATTAAAACAAATGAATTGCAGTCTACGGCAGTTGCTAGTGATTGAAAGCCATAGAGGGAAATGAAAATTGGGTAACAGTTTTTAAAAATATAACTTAAGTTATTTTGAAGTTAAGGCGTTTTAGGAAATCTAATGACGGGAGTTGACAAAAGCTTTAGGAAATATTTTTATTTTGGCAGAAGATTGTCTTGATTTCCTATTTGAAGTGTGAATGACTGCATAAAATTTAGGCAGAGGCTGTACAAAATTATCTTGTAATTGTGACTTTTTACGGAAGAATTGTAGAAAAACAATAAGCTTCAGAATGTATAATAATATAAATGAGGAGACAGTCCGTGGCTTAACGCTGAATATCAAATCTCTAAAACATTTAAACCAACGTCCAATAAACGTATATTATTGTAACTATTCAGGGGCCTAATTATGTATGATGACAATCGTCCAACCAATACTGATATGTCGATAATGACGGTTCATTTACCATTTAAAATACATGCGTTCATAAAACTTCACTACCGATAAAACGATAGTTAATTCGATATCGTTTTCCACATAATTAACCCCCAGTTCTATTTCGTAAGAAATTTAGTTGCATGAAAACGTCCGTATTTAAACTTGAGTTGTTTGTCATGACACCTGCTGGTTTATATCGTTATCAGGGACACACAATAAGTTTACAAAACTCATAAAACATACAAATTTCAGTATTTTTTAAAAACTGAAACAATATTTTACAAATATATGAAAAAATCTCTTAATTTTAATATTCGTTCTTAATGTAACAATTAAATACAACTTAAAGGGTTAATTGAAAATTTCAATTAAGTGTAATTGAAAATTTTGAAAAATATTGTAATAAAAAAACAATAAAATCTTGCAAATCAAAACAACAAAATGTAACGAAATCATTCACATTATTGACGCAATAACCCAACAAAATATTCGGTTCATTTGTATATATTTGTAAACTTGAGATGACATTACGACGTAAGAAGGTATTCGAAAGAGAGAAAGGGAGAAAGAGGCATAAAAACAGAGAGAGAGAGAGATAGATGGATAGAGAGAGAGAGAGAGGAAGAGAGAAAGAGTGAGATTACATTTCAAATGCCAAATCTTATACAGTAAAACAAAAGTGTAAAATAAATTTTAATTACATTTGAATTTATAATTAACAGTCATAAATTTTGTTTATTACCAAATTATAAGAAAAATGTTACCTACAAAATCACAATCGAAAATAAATCAATTTCTAAGAAGAAATATTACCAACAAAATCACCAGCGAAAATAAATCAAAAGACTAAAGACAAAAACTCGAAATGATACATGCGGTTAGACTGACGCTCTCTACAAGTTAATCACAAATGTTGGACGCTAACTCTAAATAAATCTCTTAAGTTGAAGCTTCAGTTGGACTGCGGGAATTTTTCCATTCTGGTTTATTAATTTAAGCCTAATATTGCGTTGTCAGATTGATATAAACATCAATATTGAGGCTGAATTTCAATTGAAATCTTTTGGAATGAGATTGAAGGAGTTGTTGGAAAGCATTTAATTAAACTTGTTTTCAAAAAATATATTTGATTTTGATTTGATATATATTTATTTTATACTGAGAAGTTTTGTTTAGAAAACATACACTAATTAACTAACTATTTAGATACTTTAAGATGCTAGTCCATAAGGAAATATTGTCCATAGACTGAATAAATGAAATGAAATGAATGAAACAATTTTTTTTAAAAAGGTAATTTGGTACTGGGCGATGTTTTGTTAAAAGATACTTTATAGCTTAAAATTCCAGAAAATAGTTGGACGGATTTCCAGATGATCAACGCGAAATCTCCCGTAAACCAAAATCGATTTCATTGGAATTTTGGTATTTTCTGAAAATCTATTTTCTGAAATCTACCTTCCATATAAATGGTGGTCGGAAAATTGGGCAGTTGACACGTTAAATTTCCAAAAACACAACAGAGCCTAATTAACATGAAAATTAGTTAATACAGGGAGGGGCAAAAGTAATCACCCAATGTTCTTTTGCTGTAATTTTTTTTTTTAAAGAAAAACTTTGGTTCTTCTTGTGAAATTTTAATTTTAATTCACTCCACTAGAATTTATTCCATCACGTTCAGAAAATGGTATCGATCAAGTGGCAGCCGCCAGAGTTGATCACCATACGGGCTCGTCTTATGGCATTTTCCATCACTCTTGCCAGAACTTAGGGCGACAGGTTCTCGCATTCTTAGCGAATATTCTCCTTAAGGGTTTCAAGAGTTTGAGGCTTGTTGACGTAAATCCGCGACTTCAAAAGACACAATTAAAACAAGTCTGGACCAGTTAAATCGGTTTATCTGGCTGGCCAGTGCAAATCACCAAAACGAGGGATTAAGCGACCCGGAAATGCTTCCGTCAGAATATATGTTAGGGCTCGAGCAGTGTGCGCCAATGCACTGTCCTGTTGGAACCACATGTTCTCCAGTTCCAATTCATCAAATTGAGGAAGAAAACATTCGGTAATCATGGCTCTGTCCATAGCCGTCGTTCTAAAAAAACAAAATGGCTCGATGACTACTCCAGCGTAAACAGCACACCACGCAGTAACTTTGAGCGGGTGTAATGGTTCTTCGTGGGTGATACACCGATTTTCAGTGCCCCATGAATGATTATTTTGTTTTATAACCGCTAAGATGGAAATGAGTCACATCGCTCATGATAAATTTCGATGAAAAATCGTCCACCTCTTCGTTGAGATTCACGTTTGGCGGCCAACTGCTAAAAGCTGTTGCACTGTCTGCACTTTGTAAGGGAACATCTTCAAATCTTTCACCAAAACTCTGCGTAGGGACCGCCGGCTAATGTTTAATTGGGTGGCACGTCGTCTGGTCGATGTTTCGGGCTCCTCTTTGACATCTTGGGCAACAGCAGCGATATTCTCAGCGGAACGGCTGCTGCGGAGCCGACCAGTCTTGGGTGTTGGCCCAGTCTCTTCAAGGCGAGTGGCCAAATTCCGCAGTGTTTGTCCATTTGGGTTGTCGCACGGCTAGGAAATCTGCAACGACATTCACGCTGCGCCAACACAACCGTCGAATTGTTGCGCAAAAAAGTGGGATCAATTAATCCGCATTCTTGCGAAGTAAACCGATTCATAGCTTGTCGATTTATATGCTGCGTTTGTTTACTTCACAAATGTCAAAACCGAATTGACATTTGGCGTCAGTTGCAAAAGTTATAGGGTTATCCAATAGGGTGATTACTTTTGCCCCATCTTGTATATGGGGCAACAGCAATCTGCTATTCAACATGGACGAATTTACCGTGCCGATTCGGGTAACTGAAGGTTAACCGCCTTAAAAACAAACGTTTATAAACGTTTTTTGATGGAACTTGGAACCAATGGATGACTAAGGGTAAGGGTTCACACGACTGAAATTTCTGCACTGGTTGAGATGAATTTCTCTAAAAATTTGTTTAAGTAAAATTACCTTAATATAATGATGTTATTCGAATTTCTACAGTTCTTTTGCAAACTACGGCCCCAGCAAACATATTGCAGGAACCATGTATATGTTTCCAAGTAACGTTTTCATGAATTGAAGATATGCTGCTTTTTTTCTTCGTTTGTTGTCTGTCACGTTTTTGTTTTTAGCAGTTTTCAACAAACAAAGCCACTTTTGGGTCACAAAAACATATATTATATCCAACTAATCATAGTCTTCGTAGCCGTCGGTAATGCAATGGGTAGAAAGCGCGGCTCTTGTGCATGAGAACGTGGGTTCGATCCCTGCTCTGACCACCTTACATTTCGTTCGACGACGGTCACCTCGCATAGTGATGGCGACACTATCGAGTACTTAGCCATAAAAAAGCCGTTCGGAACCGATGAATACCGTTCGGAACCGATCAAAAACTGTAGGTTCCAATCAGTGAGTTCAAAACTAAAAAGCACACAGCTCACTGGTTTGGGAGAAGCTCTCCCCAATTCCTTTATGGGCTGTCATGGGAAACCATTAATTTTTTTTATCCATTGTGTCTCCAACAAATAATAGCGCATAGCAAACACAATGTGTTTGGACACAAGTATGATATACTATTTGCGACAAGCTAGAAACACGTTATACAACAAACAACGAAAAAAAAGACAGATTTTAATTTTTCAGAATTAAAAATCAGGAATGTTCTGCCGACAACATAATAATGGTTCGGTGTTGTAAACTTTGGGTTCGAGGAATTCCGGTAACATTCATTTCAAAAATACAAACAACTTTATTTGAAAGATCTTATTCAAACATGGTCGGGGAAAAGTCCAGTAGAACGTCCTACAGCTAAATTATATTTGTCCGGAATGGGTGTACAAATTTAAGAGCCCATCAGTGTAAAATAAAAATTGAAAGAGCATACATTACACTGTGTGTAATTTTTTAAGTCATGGCAAAATAACCATATACGGACACCACTACGTGATAAAAGACTAAAAAAAAAGACCCGTGTTTCCCAATTTTTCCCAAAGTCATGCACTTTTTTTTTTATAGGCCGCCAAAGATTTGGGGCCTCGGTATCATTTTCGTAAAAATGTGATCATTTTCTCAGGCTCATATCTTGCAAACCGTTCAAACCGTTACTCTCTGAGGCAAAGTTGTAGCTCTTGTCATAAAGAACAAAAATTGCGAACATATAAAATCAAAAAAACTTCACCTTCCAGATCAAAATCGCAAAAAACTTAAAAAAATTCGATTTTTTTTACCTTTTTTCCCGTGTTCAGGTCCATAGGTAGCAAACCGTTCAAAATTCAAGGAAACAATCAACTACAAAAATTTACCTAAGATCTCAATAAACAAATTTCTAGAACATATAAACTTCCTAGAGATGATTCTTAACACTGTTTAGGTAGCACGCAAAAGTGAAAAATTTGGCGAAAATTTTTTAATTTCATTTTTTTTATTTTTTTCTCCTGTTCAGGTCCATAGGTAGCAAAAAATGAAATATGCCTGGCCAGAACCATGTGCATTCTTCAGTCTATGTTGTTGTATTTGTTCATCCACACTTCCTCTTGGCCTCCACGAGTTACATTGGAATTGATTCAGAGGTGAGCGTGAATTCCAATTACAAAGAAAACAAAAGAATTTTGGGAAGCCGCCCTTATCGATGATCCCTTGCAAAATGTTGATGACCTTCAAATCACAGCAAATCTTCCATTTATTTTCATAGTATTTAGTTTTTTCCATTATATCTTTCAATGTTTCATAGCTTTCTTTCATGTTGATACCCATTGCTAGCGGAATGGAAGGTTTTCGGTTCGACACATGCAACAAGACTGCTTTCAAGCTTGAAACAGAACCATCAATAAATAATCTCCACTCACTAGCGATGTAGTTCATTCCCATTTTTACCACCAAAGCTTTTATATCGTTGCAGTAAGCGAACGAATTGTCATCATTTAGAGTGTAGAGCATCTGAAATTCAGCTTGTCGTTTGCGGTACGCCGTAGAGTTAACATTAGCATGTGTGAGTTTTCTTTGCTTTAAAAAAGCTGTCAAAAATATTGCAAGTCGCTGCGATAATCCCAATATGGCCACAATGAAATCCATTTCCATTTGTGTTATTAGTTGTGGTCCATCTCTTCCCTGTTGGGGCTCATAATCGGCATCAAATGGATCTTCATAAGTAACACCACTTGATGTACTCATTGCTGTAAATTCTGTAGTACGATCTGGAGTTGGCGGCCTTGGTGATACAAAATTTTCAGGTGCAAGCACTGGTAGTGTGGCTGTTGCAGTTGCTTTATAAATTTTTTTCTTCTCAGAATGTCGATTTAGACGACATGTGTAATTTACGCATGCATAGCAACTGGTTGCATCATGATCACCTGGGCGATTAATCCAGTTTACCGGCTTACAATACTTCATAGTACCTCTGCCTCCACTCAACCATGCCATGAGATTGTTATAACATTGGCGACACACTGTACTAGGTGTGTAATTTTCACCGGTCAAGTCCACTTCGTCGAAAAACAATATATATGCTCTTTTGAATTCACTAGTTAAAAGATTCTTTTCCTTCTGAAATCTTGTAGATGTTTTTTTCTGGTTTGATGACCGCAAACGTAGCAAAATAAATCAATATTTTCACACTGCATATTGAAATTGTCAGTTGCCAATGTTGTGTGCGAATTATACTGTAGCACTTTCACTTTTTTTACTTTCACTTTCACTTTATAACTTTCACCGCTGAGCTCTCGTTGACGTCGCGCTGTGTAATGCCTCGATGTGAGCGTCGTGTCGCTTTTATATTGTGTGCTGCGTTCCTTGTTGCGTGTGCTGAGCTTACTGCATTGCCTGTGCTGCTGCTGTCGGGGCATGATCGCGTGATACCTAAACGCTACCTAAACGGTGTTAACCCTTGGACAAACACATGGTTCTGGCCAGGCATATTTAATTTTTTGCTACCTATGGACCTGAACAGGAGAAAAAGGTAAAGAAAATGAAATTAAAAAATTTTCGGCAAATTTTTCACTTTTGCGTGCTACATAAACAGTGTTAAGAATCATCTCTAGGAAGTTTATATGTTCTAGAAATTTGTTTATTGAGATCTTAGGTAAATTTTTGTAGTTGATTGTTTCCTTGAATTTTGAACGGTTTGCTACCTATGGACCTGAACACGGGAAAAAAGGTAAAAAAAATCGAATTTTTTTAAGTTTTTTGCGATTTTGATCTGGAAGGTGAAGTTTTTTTGATTTTATATGTTCGCAATTCTCTTTATGACAAGAGCTACAACTTTGCCTCCGAGAGTAAATCGAAATTCTGAACGGTTTGCAAGATATGAGCCTGAGAAAATGATCACATTTTACGAAAATGATACCGAGGCCCCAAATCTTTGGCGGCCCATAAAAAAAAAAGTGGATGACTTTGGGAAAAATTGGGAGACACGGGTCTTTTTTGTTTAGTCTTTTATCACGTAGTGGTGTCCGTATATGGTTATTTTTTTTTCGTGTTGCACTGTGTTATAGATTCGAAGAAGATCTATGCAATCCCACCATAGGTAATCAGAAAACGAGGTGCCAACAATTTCCCTTAAAGTCGGTCAAAGACAGCTTTTTCTCCGACATATACCACTCCAATATCATCTTTCTAAATTCGCCTTTCGTCACTCCAAATCGTCTTTCTCTCTCTTTCTGGTTGCAAATGATTTTCGCTCCGCTGTGAAAGTATTTAAATGCCAATTAACGTAGTAATCTAATTCTTGAGGTTAATCAATTTATTTCAATAAAATCAAAGCATTCAGATTCAAAAATATGATTAAACAAATGTCAGTAATTCCCGCGTTTTATCTGTCCAATCTAGACATTTTGGCAACGCAAATGAGTGAACTCAATAAATTATGACGTTTAATTGCATCTTAGTTCAAGTTTTTTGGAAAAGACAAATTAGGGTTTGATTGTTTTGACAAATGCAAAGATTTAGCTGTTGCTTTGATTTCTCTCCATTCCGTTTCTACCTACTTGATTCGTAAATAATTTCTTAAATCTGGGAACTGACATGCAACAAATATCATATCCAAAATAAAAAACTGAACGTGCTCTGGATGTCAACAAAAAGTGAATGACTTTATTTTGTTTATATATGGAAATAAACAATATTCTTAAGTTATATTGAAATTCTAATTTTTCAATACAACGGTTTAATTACTGTCAAATTAAAGCAATTAATAATTAAAGTCGTGGTTTGCTAAAATTCAAATTCAATTTGTAAAAGATTTATTATACAAATTGTTATAACATGTTTTTTTTTTGGCTTGAAAATGGTAATAATTCTATTTAATGGAATTGAAATATTTTGCATCTAGACATAGATATTTACGTTCTTCTTCTAGGTACTTTATTTGAAAATAACATTGTTTCACAGATGTTTTAATAGAATAGACATTTCAATAGATTTCGTATACAAATGTCTTCTTCACCATTATATCTTTAACTTTTTCTTTGAAGACAAGGAATTGTAATTGCATTTAATTTCAAATTTATTTCTTTTCAATTCCAAATGCAGCAGGTGTTGTATGTTCAATTATAGTATACAATTCATGGTCAATGGGATTAATAATGGACAAAGCTTTTAATTCTGTGTATCTTAAGGCATTCAATCAATGGCTTTTAATTTGCATTTGTTTGATGAAATTTATGAGATATTTGAAGAAAAAAGCTTTAAGGTTTTTCAAACATTGAGCGAGGACTGTGATATCGTCTCAATTCTTAAATAAAGAGCTGCAAAACTGTTTTATCTATCCAGTCCGTATCTTGAATAGTAATCCTTCGTCATCTAGGGTGTCTCAGTAAAATTTAAATTTTTAAACTTAATTTTTCATTTAATTTTAAATTTTTTTTAATATTTTTTTGTGCAAGTGGCAACTCTGAAATTTGGCAGGTGTCACATATGTTTATTCCGATTAATAAATAAATAAATGGTTTCCCATTACATCCCATGAAGGGACTGGGGAGAACTTCTCACAATCACTGAGCTGTGCGCTTTCCAGTTTTCACTCACTGATTGGGACCTACAGTTTTACATCGATTCCGAACGGTAATTTGAGAAGCTTTTTCATGGCTAGATACTCGATAGTGTCGCCGTCACTATGCGAGGTGACTGCCGCCGAAAGAAAATTTGAAGGTGGTCAGAGCCGGGTTCGAACCCAGGGTCTCATGTACAAGAGGCGCGCACACTAACCATTGCACCACCGACGGCCACGTTTTATTCCGATTATTAATTATTAAATTAAATGGAGCACTTTACGAAAGAACAACGCGTTATAATTGTGAAAACTTATTACAAAAATTTGGAAAGTTATGCGGAGAGCGCTCGCAAACTAGGAAGAACTTTCAGTCGAGAAATTGCACTTAATGTGTCAACCATTCGAAGAGTGGGCAAACAATTTTAAGAAACTGGGTCGGTTATGGACAACAAGACTCCTGTGCGTCAACGTACCGGTCGGTCTCTTGAAAACATTGCTCCTGTAAACCGAAAGCCCGAAAACATCAATTCGGCATCGTTCTCAACAACTTCAAATTACACGAAGCACTACGCAGCGAATTTTGACAAAAGACCTCCATCTTCATGTGTACAAAATTCAGCTTACTCAGGAGTTCAAACCAGCAGACCATGGAAAGCGCCAGCAATTCATTCAATGGGTAAAGGGCAAAGTGAACTCAATGTCAAATTTTCAAAAAAAAATTCATCTTCTCCGATGAAGCGCATTTTCATCTGAATGGCTTCATGAATACACAAAATTTTTGAATTTGCTTCTCAGCAAATCCTCATGCAATCCATGAGAAAAAAATGCACCTAAATACAGCGAGCAAATGTCTGGTGCGGATTTTGGTCGGGCGGCGTGATGGGACCTTAATTCGTTAAAGATGAAGCCGAAATTGCAGTGACTGTGAACGGCATTCGTCATAGGAAATTTACCACTTGGAAACCGATACGTATGAGTGATATTAATTCCAGCTAACGCGAACAAGGTACGAATGTTAATATAAGTAATATTATTATAATTTTGATGTAATATCTTCCCGTATAAGTGATAATTTTTCGCATACTGATAAGTGATAAAATTATTATTTAGGATTTAATGGTCTTGTCAGTTTGGAAGTATTTTAGAAGAAACAAAGCATACATAATAAAACAATAAATATCAAAAATTGTGAGAAACTTGGAACCGCTTGTAAATTTGACCGTATGCGTGTTATTAATACCAGATAAAGTGGCCAAGGTTACTGTGGTCATATAAGTAATATTATTATAATGTTGGAGTAACATGTGTGCCTATGGGTTAATGTTAAGTATAGGATTACAGTGATGGATTTAGTATGCGTATAAGTGATATTTTGTAGGTGAAGTTAGATTTGAATGTATTTTGTAAAAAAAACTGCATATATCTCTGATTGTTATAATTTAGAAACGCTTGAAAACTGAAACGTATGATTGATATTAATTCCTGGTAATCTAAGCCATAAGTAATAATATCTGTCCGTATGAGCGATATTTTTCATAGTGATAAGAAATAATTTTTATTGTATGAATCGATCTGAAGTTATTTCTTAGAAGAAATGATTTTTCTATTCCTTATGATCTACACAGATCAGGGGTTTTTCTGTAATTAGAAAAAATGTAAACCGTCGGCACCAAGATTTGAACTCGCATTGGCGGACGATCGTTTCGAAGTTTGTGACTCTTCTCATCAGCGACTTAGCGTTCTAGGCCAGAGACGGTCTTGTTTACATTGTAACTAATTGCAGTTGTCGTCGTCTGGACTTCTCTCTTATTTCTATATCTCGTGCGAACGGCTAAGGAGCTGATGAGAAGAGTTACAAACTTCGAAACGATCGTCCGCCATCGTAGGTTCAAATCCTGGTGCCGACTGTTTAAATTTTTTCCAATTGCAGAAAGAAAACCCTGGTCTGTGTAGCTCATAAGAAATACAAAAAATATTCTGATAAGAAATGTGAGAAGTTAGGGTTTAACATGGGTGTAAGTGATAGTTTTTAAGTGAAGTTACATTTGAAGTATTGTAGAAAAAAAAGCCGGATCTATCAATAGTTGTGAGAATATATAACGGCTTACAAATTGGAACGTTTAAGTGATATTAATTTTAATTATTATAAATATAGGTAATATTTGTAATGTTATTATAAAAGTGCCAATAATATCTGAGCTTATGAGTGATATTAATTGCTCAGAGTGATAAGTAATAACATTATAATTTATAATTTAATATGCGTAGAAGTGACATATTTTAGTCGAAGTGAGATTTGGAAGTAATTTAAAAGTAAAGTGCCGCAAATGTCAGTAATTGTGAGAATTTAGAACCGCTTGCAAAATGGAACGCATGAGTGTTATTAATTCCAGTTCATGTGAACAGGGTTCATGTGGCAATCTAAGTATTATTATTATAATGTTGGGGTAATATCTGTCAATATGAGAAATATTTGTTCATAATGATAAGATATAACATTATAATTTAGTATTTCATACGCGTATATATAATATTATTATTGGGTGAAGTTAGATTTGGAATCACTTTAGTAGAGAAAACCGCATATATCAGCAATTGTGCAAATTTAGAAGCGTTTGCGAAATGGAACGTATGAGTGTTATTAATTACACTTAATGTGAACAAGGCTAATGTGGTAATAAAGTAACATATTACAATGTTGGGGTAAAATCTCTGCGTATGAGTGATATTTTTTCTCATAAAATTATAATTTAGTATTTCATGTCCGTATAACTGATATTTTTTAAGTAAAGCTCGATTTGGAATCATTTTAGTAGAAAAACATTGTGTAATTGCAATTGTGAGAATTTAGAACTGTTTCCAAAATGGGACGTATCAGTATTTTTAATTGCAGTTGATGCGAACAAGGTTCCCATTGCAATCTAAGTAATATTATCATAATTTGGCAGTACTATCCGACCGCATGAGAGATATTTTTTTTAAAGATAAGAAATAAAATTATAATTTAGTATTTCGTACGCGTATAAGTGATATTATTTTTAGATGAAATTAGATTTGGAATTATTTTAGTAGAGAAAACGGCATATATATCAAAAATTCGAAGAATTTATAAAATGGAACGTATGAGTGTTATTAATTCCAGTTAATGTTAACAAGGCTAATGTGGTAATAACATAATGATGGATTAATATCTGTGCGTATGAGTGATATTTTTTTTCTTAATAACATTATTGTTTAGTATTTCATATTTCGTATAAGTGATATTTTTTAGGTGAAGCTCGATTTCGAATTATTTTAGTAGAAAAACATTGTGGAATTGTAATTGTGAGAATTTAGAACTGTTTCCAAAATAAAACTTATGAGTGTTATTAATTCCGTGGTAATATTTGTAATATTCTTATAATGTTGGGGTAATATATGTGCGTATTAGTGATATTAATTTCTCATAATGATAAGTAATAACTCAATTTAGTATTTCATATGCGTATAAGTGTAATTTTTTAGGTGAAGTTAGATTTAGAATTAAAAAAAAAAAAAAAAATGGTTTCCCATTACATCCCATGAAGGGACCGGGAAGAACTTCTCACAATCACTGAGCTGTGCGCTTTCCAGTTTTCACTCACTGATTGGGACCTACAAGTTTACACCGATTCCGAACGGTATTTTGAGAAGCTTTTTCATGGCTATATACTCGATAGTGTTGCCGTCACTATGCGAGGTGACCGCCGCCGAAAGAAATTTGAAGGTGGTCAGAGCAGGGTTCGAATCCAGGATCTCATGTAACCACTGCACCACCGACGGCCACTAGATTTTGAATTACTTTAGTAAAAAAACCGAATATATCACAATATGTGAAAAAGTTGGAATGGAAAATGGAATGTATGAGTGTTATTAATTCCTGCTAATGTGAAGGAGGTCCGAATGAAATTATAGGTAAAATTATTATAATTTAGGAGTAATGTCTGTGTGAGTAATATTTTTTTCGGGATTTGGAAGTTTAAGATATTGACAATACAAATTTAGAACCTCTTATACAACGAGTTGTATAAATGAGAACTCATCCAGGACAACAGAGGCAAAAGTAAGTATAGGATCTACATAGAAAAACAACCGTTTCCCAGCTTGTCACAACAAGTGAGCTGTTCGCTTTCTTATTTTTCACTCACTGATTGGGACTTACTATTTTACACCGGTTCCGAACGGTATTTTCAGAAGCTTTTTTCATGCCTAATTACTCGATATTGTCGCCATCACTAAGCGACGTGGCCGTCGTCGAAGGAAATGTAAGGTGTTCAGAGCAGGGATTGAACCCACGTTCCCACACTAGATATTGCACGGCTACATAGCATCAACACATATTGCGTATAAACTACATAAGGTAAATTTAAAGTTCGAAAATAAATTTGGATCACTTCTGATCAGTTGTATATAGAAATATATTTTTTGATCAGAAAATCAAACCATAATCACTCGAATCCAAATTTCAAGATCATGAGACTAAAAATGAAAGACACACAGTTCGTTGATTGTAAGAAACTATCATGAGTGAATGTTTGAATTTAAGGGGTGATGAAGTTATTCTTAAAAGATCAATATGTAAGATAGAAGAGTAATCAAACAAAAGACTTAAGAAACGAACTTGAATAATAGCAAAGCAAGCTTAGTACAATATTCGTGATATCACGTCAGAATTAGTTAAGTTTGACAAATCAAAAGACTTTTGCCGAAACTAAAGTCATGGGAAAAAGGCAAATAGTCAGATATAACAATTTTGAATCTAATTTTTATTCATTTTGTTATATGTACATATTATACTTATGTGTGAACAAACCATAAAGTTTTTAAATAATATTTTATCTCGTTTTTAGGATACCAGTTAGAGTAGGTGTTAATTTGTTAAATAAATGCCTTATTGGAATTATAAAACAAAACCCAAAAAAATATACAAAACTCCGCTGACACATAACACTTGCCATTTTAGCCAACTAGTAGTTGATGTTGTTAAATATACAAAGGTTGAATGAACTTTTTTCTGTAAAAATTTATGAAAACTACAAGTATTTTAACTACGCTGGCAATTATAATTTTGAAATCTTACAAAAACCTTTTTGATCTCGTATTTATTCCCTCTCTATATGCGTCACTTTCAATTTCCTGTGTCATAAAAATCCAACGTGTTTGGATTTCTAAAATCTGATGTTAAAAATGTTTAAGTGCTAAATTAAGTTTCAAAAAAAAGGGAATGAATATGTTAATTTTTAAAATTTATTTTTATCTTCCGACTGCATCTGCATGTATGTTATGGTGTTCACACCTGTCAAATTATATATTATTTGCTTGCCTTGTGTTTCTTTCAGGAACATGTTCATTATGTTACTTTTTTGGGGGGAAAGGGTTTGCATGGATTCAATGTTCCATCTTATCTTGATTTATACGCTTTTCAAGTTTAGCATGCGGAGTCTTCTTTTGTGTGGGATTACAAAATATAGCGCCAAAGAAAACGCTTAAGAATGTCAGCGTGAAATAAACATTACAAGTCAAACAAGTGACATTTAAAAATATACAAGAACTGGTAGTGGCCATCAGCATCATCATCATAATTTTTTTTATTGGTAAATCGTAAACTTTGAAGATGCAGCTAGTAAATGCATTAAGCAGATGCAATTGAAAGTTGAATACATTAAATTTGTCCATAATGAGAATTGCAAACTGATATACCGGTTTGGTTTGGAAAAAATTGTTTGTTATATCTGAAAATTCAAATGATCTATACTAAACTTTGAACTGCAAACAAATGATTGTATGAGATTACTAAAGTTTGTATCTTAAGTCTTTTGTTTGTGTTTAGCAAAATTTTTATTATTTTATTTTTTTTTTTCTAATATTCTTAATATTTTAATAAAATATTATTCTATTTTGCTGATTTAAGTTTAAATTTTACTATTTGCCTGTCGCTTGGTAGATTTTTTCCCATAATCTCCTTGGTTTCCCATTACGTCCCAAGAAGGGACAGGGGAGAACTTCTCACAATCACTGTGCTGTGCACTTTCCAGTTTTAACTCACTGGTTGGGACCTACAGTTTTACACCGATTCCGAACGGTATTTTGAGAAGCTTTTTAATGGCTATATACTCGATATTGTCGCCGTCACTATGCGAGGTGACCGCCGCCGAAAGAAATTTTAAAGGTGGTCAGAACAGGGTTCGAACCCAGGATCTCATGTACCTAAGCATTGCACCTCCTAAGTCTCCAATAAATTGCTGTTTTTCAGGTCAACATTATGTCTTTAATTTTTAATATTAGTCCTTACAGGTTTGTGTCTAAAGAACCATTGAGAACCATACATTTTCGTACAGAGTAATTTTAATGTTCTGTTTACATACGTGATCTATGACCTAAGAAGATAAATTGCTGTTTTTCAGGTCAACATTATGTCTTCAAATTGTAATATTAGTCCTTACATGTTTGTGTCTAAAGGACCATTGAGGACCATACATTTTCGTCCAGAGTCATTTTAATGTTCTGTTTACATTCCTCATCTATGACCTATGAATAGCAATGTCACAAAAAATGGGCCGGCCACATTTTTTTTGTTACGTTTTAGTACGTTTCACTTTAAAGTCAACAGATACTTGCCAACCAAATGTTCGGCCCATGTGGGCACGTTGAGCACGACCATACAATTTTTGAAAGCTAAGGAAAGAACCCGAACTACCCAAGTACGCCATTCTTTCGACTCCATTTGTATTGCCACCACTTTCTTGATGGAGTTTGATGGCTCCCATGGGCAAGTCGCGACAGGTATCGTATTACCGGTTACTACACAAAGGTTGGTCCAACTCTTTTCTATAAATCACTTTTGGAAATATTTGCTCTATCTACTACCTGTGCAATTATAGGGTTCAGCACCCCTTGAGGGAACACACTCCCTTTGATCGTCAAGGGGTAAGTATTTTGTTACTTTTTATGAACTTCTGAGATTGTAAATCATGTCCTATTATTATTTTTTTCAAGTTCGTAGCTTAAATCTTTTTTATGAACTTATTTGACTGCAATTACACACATTTGATCAGTAATCACGGTATACATTTCTTTTGTTCTCCTTACAGGTTTGTGTCTTAAGTCTTTTCTTGTAGAATGATTAGCATTTCCTATTATATTTTTCCATTGCACTTTTTGCAATTAGTTTTATATTTAAATGGTAACTAATATAGTTATGTTATTTAAACTGTCAATATTTTCTAACATATGTGATTTCTTATCGTTTCTTTGCATACAGTTTATATTTCTTGGCTTAAAGTTCAAGTTTTTCAAAACGCAACAATTTCTATTTCAATTGATCTGATCTAAATATTCAGAGGTTTGGTTGAAGTCTATTGCCTTTTAATTATTAAATGCGATAATATTTTATAGCGGTTGGTTTTTTTTTATCAGTGCAGACACGGCAACAATTAGCGTGATTTTAACATATAAATTATTAGAAACCAAAAAATCAAAGAAAAAATTATTTCAATTAATTTAAATGCATGAAAAACAATGGTGATTAATAGCTGATACTAAATACGATTTTATGCGTTTTAAAAATTCCAAGTTGCTGGACTGGTTTTGTTGAGAAAATATTTCGAGAGTTGGAGGAAAAATTTTAAAATGTAGTAGGACATGACTTGCAACAAGAAAAGTTGGAAATAATCAGCAACAACAGTTTCCCTACGTGACTATTTAAAATTTGCCTTTGTACCAAATATTCTTAAATTTGGATGTCTTGTTTTTATTCCAAAATAAATATTACCATACGGTGAAAATTATTTAAATTCAAATTCAATTGAACGATCTAATTTAGGCAACATTGTCCAACGTCTTTATTGTCTCAATTTTTGTATCGGTTGAACAATGTATCGTATGAGTAATATAAATATTGAGGCATCATATAAGTATAAGTAATATCATTGTAAAGCCACATTTGATAGGCGTATAATATAGATTTTTCCGGTAAAGTTTGGCCTCAAAGTCAGAGTAGAAAATGTGAGCAGTTAGCTAATTGTAATAATTTATACTCCCTGGCATAGAGGAGCATTTGAGTGATATTTATATCTTTGAAATAAATGTAATGTGTAGTTTATAGAACTTCCTCATTGTTTCAAGATTTTTATCGCTTGCACTAAGTATCGTTTAAGTGATATTAATAACGAGTACCATGAACGTATAAGTAATAACATATTAATGTATTATTTTACATGTGTATAATAGATAAATGTTCGGTAATGTTTCATCTCAAACATTTGTGTGATATTAATTTCTTTGAAATAAATTTAATGTGAGGTTTCTGACCCTGGTAAAATAGCAGAATTTCTTCATTGTATTAAGTTTTGTATCGCATGCACAAAGTATTGTATAAGTGATATCAATAACGAGTACCATGTACGTATAATTAATAGTATAATAACGTATGATTTTACATGCGTATAATAGATACTTGTTCGGTAAAAATTGATCACAAAATCATGGAACAAAAAGCGCACAGTTAACTAATTACACCAATTTAAAATACCTGGTACAGTGTAACATATGAGTGATATTAATTTATTTGAAATAAATTTAATGTAAAGGTTTTGATCTAGGTAAAAGGGTAAAACATCCTTATTGCATCAATGTCTTTGACGTCTGCATAGGGTTCCGAATAAGTAATATTAATCGCTGGACCCATGTACGTATAAGTAATAATATAAAACGTAGCAGTTTAAAGATGAATAATAAATATATTTTCGTTAAAGTTAGATCTGAAAGTCATTGCACAAAAACAGAACAATGCCATGTATGAATAATATTAATTCAATAACACGAGGACCTAAGTACGTATACTAAACTACAACACGCGGGAATACTAATAAAATACACTGTGATAATATAATAATATAATATTTATCCACAGATTCCGAATTGTATAAAGTTTTGTGTTCCTTGCACAATCAATCGTATGAGTGATAGTAATAACAAGGAATAACCCACATATAAATAATAACCTAGCATTTTACAGATGTATAACAGAAATTCATTTTTCGAGTTTGACCTCAAAGTTTTTTCCATGATGGTGCAGTTAGCTAATTTCAATAATTTACAAACTCGGGTATTTTTAAACAGATGAGTGATTTTAGTTTATTCGAAATAAATTTAATGGGAAGACTTCAGATCTAAGCAACAGTGTACAGATTCATTAGTGTAGCATTTGGTGACAGTATAAGCAATAATATAAAAACACAGCTTTTGCAGGTGTATAAGTATGACATATATTTTTTCTTCGGGTATGTTGGATCTCAAAGTCATAGAATAAAATCGGAGCAATTACCTAATTGCAATGATTTCTAATCTGTGGTGATATAAATTTATTTGAAATAAATTAAAATTTAAGGTTCTGATTTACACAAAAGTGCACAATTTATTTATTTATTAAAATGTAATATAAAAATTATATTTAATAAATTTATTAATAACTGGAATCATGTACGTATAAGAAATAATATAATAACGTATAATTTTATAGGCGCATAATATATATTTTTTACGATATATTTTGATCTGAAAAACATTGAGTTTAAAGTGCGCTATGTAGCGTATAAGTGATATTAATTGAATATCACGAGTAACTTAATTCGTATACTAAAATACAATGCGCGCTAATACTAATGAAATACAGTACGAGTAATATATACTTATACATATGATGATATTTTTAAGGCAACTATGATCAGGAAGACCCTAAATAAAAAGATCTAAGTTTTCCTAGTGTCAGAATTTCCAATCGCAATGGGTCGAATGATTAATATTAATTTCAAACAGACGAGACCTAGGTGTATTTAAAGATATGAGACAGTACGCATGAAAAAGATACCCAGCAACATTTTTTAGAACCTGTTGCCAACATCATGTTATGCAGAGCAACCTACTTTGTAATAATCTTCCGTTCCACTACTGGTTCCACGAAATACAAAACAAACTAATCTGCTGATATATTTGATGTCGCAAGAAATGTGTTAGTTGTACTGTTCTTGTTCGTCTAAACGCAATGTGGCTGGGTTCGACTCCTGATTGGGGAAAATTTGGTAATCGAGAGTATTATAATGTAATAATGTATAAAATATTTTCAGACGAATTTAAAATAATTTCATAAATATTCGTCACATTTAAATATAGATGTGGCTTAAGTAAAACACATCTCAGTATATACAAACAAATGCTGACGTTTTGTTATAATAATTTTATGATAGCACGAGCAATTGTCATTTATAAAAATATTAAAAAAGGGGTAAAATAGCAAACAAAATATTAAAAAAAATTGTTTAAACTCTGTTGGGATACGTTCTTTGGACTCATATTTCTACTGTTCCAGATTATAGTTTTGCATAAAATATCCTGTGGGTTTTGAGGAAAACTCAAACAAATTTGACAGATGGTAGAACCTGGAGCATATCTTGTTAATTTTACAGTATAAGATGTTCCACAACTGGTTGTTTGTAACCAAATATTTTGTTGGGTGTTAATGAACGAATTATCTGTAGTATGAGTAATATTAATTTCGAAAATAATATTTGATAACATACTACAGTTCGTATGAGTAATGACATTGTAATGTACGATTCCTCTAGCGTATGAGTAATATCTTCAACGTAAAGTTCTTAGTTAAAGTATTCTGATTCTAAGAGTTGAAAGTCGATTGCATACTAATTCGTATATGATATACTAATCCCAAGTAACCAATGTATTTAATGTATCATACGACAGTAAGGTCCATTATCACAATATCTAGCTAACTGAAGTTATAATTTTGACATGCCATACAAACCGACAGTTAAAATATTTTAGTTAGCTTTGAACACATATTTCTCCCGATCTATTTCTCTAGTCTTGCGTAAAATAACTTGTAGGTTTTGGGACAAACTTAAACAAATTTAACCGAAGCTAGAAGCTAAGGTAAACCAGGTTTATTTTACAGTCATAGATGTTCAACAACTGGTTGTTTGCAACAGAATATTTTGCTGAGTAGAAATGAACGAATTGTCTCTGGTATGAGTAATATTTTTTCGGAAATAATTTTTGATAACATACCACAGCTCGTGTGAGTAATGACAGTGTAGTGTATGAGGTATCTAGCGTATGAGTGATATTTTCTACGTAAAGTTCTTAGTTAAAGCTTAGTGATGGTAAGAGTTCAAACTCGATTGCACAATAATTCGTATGAGTAATTCCATACAAACTGACAGCTATTACTTTTAGTTAGCTTTAACTGTAGGATAACAGGAAATGGTTATAATGAATACATTACTAATATGGATTTTTAATTTCCCCTCCTATAACTTCTAACCACGTAGAAATCCTACAGGCAGTTAAGGTAAAACATATCGGAATACATTTTGACAGAGGACTCATATGCAAAATCCAGCTACAAGTGGAAACGAAGGCTCATGATTTAAAACTGAGTATATTCTGTTCCTGTATTAACTGCTGATGTCTACCCTCGGAAGAATATAAACTCATAATTTACGATGCATTGCCCAGGGCATTTGGATATATGAAATTCGGATATATGAAATTCGGATATATGAAATTCGGCGGTATCCCTCAAAATCACTTTGAAAAATATCAAATTCTCTGTGGAATGTTACAAACAACTCATTACATACTGATCTCAAAAGTGTCATTGCAGAAGAAGAACAAATCCATTCTAATATGGACATGTAAAAATCTCGTATAGAATCCGAAACCTCTAGCGGAATATTAATTGTCAAGTACGATTTACATTACAGTACTGAGCTCTCGATGATCAAATCAACAACAAGCGAATCTTAGACTCCACGTGCAAATTGTCAGCCTTACAGATTCAGTTTCTTTATGTTTCACTATAGCCGTCAGTGCTTGTGGAACTTTACTCGAAAGGAATCACAAACAAATCATATACTAAAGTAGTAGCGATCCACTGATCTACTAAGTCGATCATTGCTACTTTATTATATGATTTGTTTGTGACTCCTTTCGGGTAAAGTTCCAAAAGTTCTGACGGCGACACCATCAGGTAATTATCCATAAAAAAGCTTCTTGAAAAATTATTCGGAACCGGTGTAAAATTGTCGGTGCCCTATCAGTGAGTGTACAACTAAAAATCACACAACTAACTGATTCTGATAAGCTCTCGCCTTCACCATCGTGGCATGTAACGGGAAAATATTTATTTATTCTTATAAAGTTCCGAATCACAGACCTGCAGTTGTAAAAATATAGAACCACTTGCACAATGGATCGTATGACTGATATTAATTGTAGATATCGACGGACGGGGAAAACAGTAACGGAATACAGATTGTATGAGCTATGAGAATAAGAGTTTTATGAAAAATTTCACATGCTCTTAAGTGATACTATATAAAAGTGATACTATATATAAATAAAGCTTAAAAACAGAATTCTATGTATGTTATGTTTTCCAAACTCTTACAAACAAGTCGTATGAATGATATTTATACCAGATACCAGGGACACTTGTACGTATGAGTAATATCATACATATACACGATTTCATAGGCGTATGAGTGTTATTTTTATGAAAAGTTCAGAATCACTTGAACGGGAGTTATATTTGTAACATATTTTGTAAAATTGAACATCTTTTAAACGAAATGTATCACTGGGTGATATTACTTTTACAGTTTTCTTATTTATTGTGTAAACTCACATTTAAAAAAATATTTCTTAAAAATGTTGTCGCTTATGTCACTTAAAAACATTGTCGTTTATGTTCACAACAATTCACTCTCCGTCGATAGTAATGACTTCAACTACGTTTGTGCCTTAAGTCTTTTGTATTATGTATGATATTGCAAGCGTTTTCTAAGTTCTGTTATCTTATTTGTTGACCTTTGTCTGTTTAAATTTAAATTGGAACGGATTTGATACCTGTTATAAAGCGTTGAAAGCCAAATCCCAAACGACCTTGACTATTGATCAAGCCTCGATAAAGTCCGTTATCTGGCAAACAATTTTGTTTTTTAACAAATTCTTATGCGGCTTATGTCACGGCAACTCTCATCAAGCCAGCCTACAAAGATTTATACGCTTTGAAATAAAAACAAATCCCACTGTTTCACAGAACAAGAACAAGGATTTCAAGTTCTTTGAAACACCAAACGCACTGACTTTGACAGAAAACTTGACAAACCGAATGTCAAATTGACAAACAAAACAAAAAAAAAAAAGCAAAACAAAACACCAAACTCAATATGATTTCAATAATCACATTAAGTACATTTATGAATTAGTTAAAAGCCAAAAAAGAATCGAAAAGCTTAAAAAATTCACATTGAACTTGTTCATCAACTTATCATGGGGCCTGTAAACCAAAAGAAACAAATTCTTAGTCAATTATATGTCCAACCTTAGAACCATGTGTTTTTGTAATTCGTAACATGCTGATGGTTGTGGTGATTTTAGCTAATCTGAAACAGCTTTCAAACACAATTAAAAGATATTGAATCAAATCGAAAATATTATTCGTTTCTTTTTTTTTTATCAAATATTATTTTGCATTTAGCATTAGAATCTATGATACTAAGTTGCGTTTTTAAAGAACATGTTCTTAAGGTCATTCTACTGGTGTGAGCTTCGAAACCGTCATAAAATGTAAAGTTTTTCTCATATTATATAAAATATTCAAAATCAAGTGCGTTTTGAATTTGAAATCTAAGATTTGACGCCTATTCTTGTTTAAAGTAATTTAACGCTATGCCAAGTTATAAGAACACAGAAATCGTTTGCAATAATACAATAAATATACAATTTTTACATGTATTCTGTCTAACCGTGCCCCGTCAAGCCACTGTTATGGTCAATGTTACTTTAGTTTAAATGTTAAATTATTATAGAGCTAAGAACGCATTTAGTTTGAATCAAAAAAACGAGTAAAGAATGACATTAGAAGCGGTACTAGTTTGTGTTTCTAACTGTTAGTTGGCTGAGAGGAATGTAAAAGTACCCTACAATGTAATTTGAACATTAACTCGTGATAGTTAATTAATGGATTAAAGTTTGAAAAAAAGTAATCAAATTGACTTTGGGGTCTTGAATTGAATTTAATTTACTGTTGTAAATATTAAACATGTCAGAATTGGATTAAATATATTATTGAGTCGTATAATTGATAATAATATGAAATGATTGGTTAATTGGTGCGTATAAGTACTAATAATTAACAGAAGTTAAAAATTTATTTAATTTCATCTAGAGAATTATATTCTTGCAGAATATATTAAGTAAATCTTAATCCTAATTTAACAATTCAAAAAATTTTAATTTAAATTTATTTTAGTTAACACAGTTCCTGAAGATAATATGACTGTTTTTAAATGGAAATTAGTTTCTCTACCTATGAAGTATTTTTTAAATATTTTAATTACTCTCGAAAGCGTTATAACAAATTAATATTTTTGGCCTAGGTGGCTGGGACCCAAAGTTCTTCACAGCCTTTGAATAGTTATGCCAATAAACATTTAGAAATAAGACAATGTACATTTATAAAACGTGTTTAAAAATCATAACCTGATATTACGCAGCCCTAATACAATTAGTTATGTCTATTGAATACATGGAAGAAATTTTAGTTTTAAAAAATATTTAAATCTAGTTACTTCAAATTAATATAACTTATACGGACCAATGGTTTTTAGAACGATCGCATGAGTAGCACATGATTTTTCTTACGTATTGGTAATATAAATTATTTTCCAATAGGGACAGGTAGATTCTGGCGGTTCATGACGGTTAAAATAACAAAAAACATGATGATGAAGATCTTGGCAACATCCGAAATAGCTATACAGACAGCCTTGGTATCATTTTTATGCTCGACTTTTTTGAAAGTAATATAAAGCTAATAAATAAGCTCTATATTATTTAAAAAGCTTGAATAAATTGTAAGTTTGGAAAACAGACCGAATAAAACTCCCGCAAGGGAAATGATGAAATAAATATTTTGTTAATTTTTCAGATTTTTATTAATAAAAACAAATCACAATGGCAATGTAAACCTTTGATCAACACGTCCTTATGTCGCAGGTCTCTGCCAATAAGCCACAAATGACCGGTGCCCTCAAAGGCAATCAGCCTTATTACGTATGTCGTTGTCGTATTTCGACTACGACAGTTTTGTAAAAGAATAAAGACAAAGTTGGTGTGTGATCTGTAATCTTTTACAAAACTGTCGTAGTCGAAATACGACAACGACATACGTAATAAGGCTGAATGTAACCCGTGCGAATGCTCAAATTCATTCTGATGTATGCGCCAGGGCCATAAAAATCTTCTCGAAAAACCATTCGGAACCAAAGTAAAACTGTCGGACCCCCCTGCCCTATCGTGGCGTGTAATGAAACAATATTCATTTACTCTTTTAAAGTTCCAAATCACAGATCTGCGATTGTAAAAATATAAAACCACTTGCACTATGGATCGTATGACTGATATTAATTCTAGATAACGACGAACAAGGTAATGGAAAACATTAACGGAACACAGATTGTTAAAGTTATGAGAATCAGACTTTTATGAAGACTTTCACATGCTCTTCAGCGATAATTTATATTTACAGATTCAAAACAAAATTTAATGTTTTTGTACAATTTTTCAAGCTCTTGCAAACAAGTCGTATGAATGAGATTTATACCAGCTACCAAGGACACTAGTACATATGAGTAATATCATATAAATACAGGATTTAACAGACGTATGACTGACATTTTTATGAAAATTTCTGAATCGCGAGAACGAGAGTGAAATTTGTAATATAAATTATAAAAGTTAAAATTTTTAATCGAGATTTATCATTAGCTGATAATACTTTTGTTTATTTGTTATATATAAGTACTGTCTAAAAACATATTTTTTAATAATAATATTTTTTATTAATGACAGTTAAAAATATTGTCCCTAATCTACACAACAACTCACTCTACCTCCTAGTCGTTGAAGTATCGATGGTAATGAGTTGTACTACGTTTGTGTCTTAAGTCTTTGCTATTATGTATGATATTGCATGCATTTTAAAAGTTTTGTTATATGTATTATTTGTTAATATAAATTATTTTTATTTAAAAAACATTTAAATCTCTCTACTTCAAATTAATGTAACTTATACGAACCAATGGTCTTTATAATAATCGCATGTGTAACACATGATTAATCTTACGTATTAATAATATAAATTATTTTACAATACGCTCGGGTAGATTCTGGCAGTTCATGACGGTTGAAACAACAAATATTTTGTTAAATGTCCTCTTTGTGTAATAAAGTCAAATCGCCATGACAAGGTGAACCGCTGACTAACACGTCCTTAAGTCGCAGGTCTATGTTAATAAACCACAAAGGATCGGTGCCTATCAAAGTCAATATAAGCTGTGACAAATTAATTCTGATCTATAAGTCAGAGTCATCGAAATTCGGATGCGTGCCAATTGTGGCAGCCATTTGAACTATAACATATTCTACACACCATTGATAATCCTTTAATATTGATGACAAAATTTGTTGATATCCCACATGAAACTTGTATTATTAAGAATTAACATCCATCCATCCCAAGTGCAAATCCCTTTATAATAATAACTTAATTCTTCAATTGTTTAGAGTTCAAAAGTGTTTAGAATACATATTTTTAAAAAATAAATAAATGGTTTCCCATTACATCCCATGAAGGGACTGGGGAGAACTTCTCACAATCACTGAGCTGTGCGCTTTCCAGTTTTCACTCACCGATTGGGACCTACAGTTTTACACCGATTCCGAACGGTAATTTGAGAAGCTTTTTCATGGCTAGATACTCGATAGTGTCGCCGTCAGATATTTTTGGCACTTCGATATATTTCAGCTTCAACACATGAGTCAATTGAGTCTTTTACTCGAATACCCCACGTATGAATGATACTAATAGAAACAATATGGGTTTAATATACGCATGAGTAATACAAATTATAATCTGTTGTCCTATTTTGAATTGTAAGGCCAACGGATCTCGATATCCGAAGCATAAAACCATCAAACTATGTACAGAACGTTCTAAGCATTTCCAAGTCCAAACCTTTTGGCAGAATGCTACGCATGAGCGATATTAATTACAGTAACGTGATTTATAATACGTATGATTAACAATAATTGTAATGCATTGTTCTATTATGTCGTAAAGATCCACAGAATTTCAATATCCGTGTTAGTTACCATGGAACGTATGAGTGATAATATATTGAATCCACAATGGTGCGTATAATTAATATAATTCGAATGAGTTACATCTAAATAAGATTTAGTTTTCAATATCATTCACATTCTGTAGATTCGTTATAAATTAAGAGATATCGTTGTGATACCATAGTCCTATAGATAAAGCGCCTGTATGTTTTAGTTAATAACATTTAAGGTATAATATGGTACATTTAAGGTAACCGAACAAAATAGATGGTGCGTATAAGTAATATAATTAGAATGAGTGTCATATAAATAAGATCTTAAACAGCTACTATTTTCTATAGATTTTAATTGATAACATTTTAGTTAAATTTACGTTTCGTCAACTGTGGCTGAAAAATTATAACAATATATTTAATTCCTGGGTCCTGCAAATTGATCTCCAAACTATAACTTTTTTCCTGTATTCATTGACTTACAAATTGTATGATTGTTATTTCATTGTTATTAATTTCATTGTTAGTTCTCTCATTTCCTTTTTATTAATATTTAATAAGATTTATTAATAAAGATTTCTTAAATAAAACCAAACAGCTCAGATATTTTGGAAAACAAAACTGTGATTTTATTCTTTATTGTTTCATTTATACTTCCGTTTTGGATTCAAACAAAATTAGTGCCGAAGCGTGAAACCCTTGAACTCTAAAGTATAAAATTAGTTACTTTAGCGAAACTTATATCGTATATCTGTTTGTGTAAATATTTTAGTGAATATAAAAACAGTAATAGTTCTAGCAATTCCGTCCTTTTATTTACAATACTTCCGTTTAATATTTTAAATGCTCAAAAGGTCAGGGAGTACAAATTCTGTATCTCTGGACTATTGTTCCTATTTTAGGAAATATGTGCAACATTTGGCTATTAATTGTCTCTTATATTTTGGCTCTTATTATTAAGATAATATGAGTTATATAGTATATAATATACCCCTATGTCTTTATCTAACAGCACAAAGTTCGTGTCTTAAGTCTTTTGTTTTTTAACTTTGTCTTTCTTTAGTGTTTCAGGGCTGTGTAGGGGTTAACTTTAGCCGCATTTTATGCTGTTACATTTTGTGTAATTGACCAGTTCTTGATTTTTATTTATGTTGTTTTTTTTATATTTCTAATCGCTTCTAGTCTAGTACATATATTATTACCATTTATGTCTCATATGGGTGTTTGTCTTATTGTTAACAATGTGTTAACATATATTTGCGTTTTTCTCTCTTGTTGCTGTTTTAAAGTGTCATGGTGTTTGTAAGAAATTGAGGAAAAAAATCAAGTATTACGATTTTTTCTTTTAAATTTATAATAAGTAAAAACAAAACGCGAATATTTAACCTTGACCAAATTGATAAGCACTTGCCGAGCGCTTAGTTTAAACAGATTGTTCTCGTTTAGATTATTTTAGTCTTAAGTTTTGTTTTTGTATTTTTCTGCTTATGGTTAGACTTTTAAATGCTGCTGTTATTGGTTTGGCAAAATGTTATTAAATCTTGATTGAAAACCTTAACAAATTACATTGTCTAACCATTAATATTCTTAATTTCAAGCTTATGAAAATGTAATTGCAGTGAGCAACTAATTTGTCAAGCTCATAGTTTCATGTTGTTGCGAGGGAAGTTTAATGAAAAGTTTGGGAGGAAAGTACGGACAGGCAAATGTGTTAGGTACTAAAGTATTATACATGAGCAAAACTCCTCATTATAATCCTTGTTAATACTCTAAGTTATATTAGAATTTTTGGATTATTATTGGATTGATTTTAACCTATTTTTTTGGCTTAAACATAAATTGCTTAGGAGAAAAAGTTACAAACTGTATTTTGTGTAAGTTGTGAATGCATTATAGAGGATTTCGCTTGCGCTAAACTGATACTTTTTATCCAAAGTTCGGAAACACAAATCCCTGATTGTGACAACTTTCAAACTCTGGCACAATAATAGATCGTATGATTGATATGCATACCAGGTTCCTGTGTACGTATGAGTAATTACATAAAAATACGTGATTTCGCATGCGTATGAGTGATATAAAACTTGTAAATCCCTTGAGCGAGTGTGGGATTGGTAAAGTAATTTAAAAGTAAAAAAGTTATAAGATTTTAAAATAGATCTATCGTTAGGCGACATATCGTTAACTTGCTGGGACCAAAAATAAATAACGTTAAACCCTAGAAGCGAAATCATATTTTACATACTTTGAAGATAATCTTCGTCAAATCGACGTAGTCCTGTTTTGCTTCGAAAGTTTTAACGAACAAAATAGCGTACAAGTCCGGCACTCTACTTTTAATCAATAATAGACTTGAGCAAAAAAAAAAACTCACACACACAAGCCATACATACATTTTTAAAGCTTTTTGGTTTCTTTTTGAGCAATTCGCTCTTCAGTCGACTTAATTGGAAAAGATCGGCAGTGTTTGTCGAATCGGCGAAGATTACCCTTCTGGGGTTAAAAGTGTCTGCGACTTAAGCTTTTTGATTTGGTTTCAAAGCTTTTTGAATTGTTTTTGAGCAATTCGCTCTTGAGTCCATTTCATTGAAAAATTGAAAAAGAGCGACAGTGTACGAAGAATCGACGAATATTACCATTCTAGGGTTAGAAGTCTCTGCGACTTAAGCTTTCTGTAGTAGTTACGATATTGCAAGTATAGTGTAAATTGTATTACCGTAGTTAGGTTCCACTTCTTGTCTAAATTTTAATTCACGCGGATTTGATACCTGTTATTAATAAGTGGCAGAAAACTCCCCCAAAAGAAATGAATGATTCTTAAGGTACCAAAATACAATGTAACAATGTTCAAACTCTGATACAAATGATCGTATGACTAATATTTCTACCAGATAACGAGGACAAGAGTACAAGACTAATAACAGAAAAATAATCGATTCTAAGGGCGTATGACTGATATTTTTATGAAAAATTCTGAATCCTTCGACCAAGGGTAATAACTATTTGTGAAGTAACTTGTAAAAGTGGGAGTATGTTAAATGAATTTATCATTAGGCGACGTTAAGCCTGCTTCCCTATCTCATCCTATCTAAAACCGCCGTAATAATAATTAGTTATTTATAAATGATGTTTAAAAGTGTATGCGTCTTAATCGTTATATAGTAGTCACGATATTCCAAGTATAGTGTAAATGGTACTACCATATTTGTGGACCTTTTCGTGTCTACATTTTAATTGGATATCTGTTGATATATGTTATTAATAAATCGCAGACAACCCCCCCCCCCCAAACAAAATGAATGATTCTCAAGGTTTTGAAATACACTAAAATTCCGAAACACAGCTACCTGTTTGAAACAAATGATCGTATGATTACAGAGTACAACAGTACGTATGAGTAATAACATAACAATACAAGATTTCACGTGCGTATGAGTGATTTTCATAAGAAAAGTTCTGAATCCTGTGAGCAAGGGTGATATTTATGAATTAACTTGCAAAACTGTAAAGTTTTTAAAATAAATTTATCATTAGACGGAAGTACATTTACTTGATTGTCCCATACTATATGTCTGCATACATTTTCTAAATTTTATTATCTTACTTGCTGGCCTTTATTTGTTTTAATTAAAATTTTAGTAGCTTTGCTACTTGTTATAAATAAATAATATTTTAATATAAATCAATAATGTCAAAAGGACCTTGGTCAAGGGTCCAAAACGCACCAAAGTTTCGTTTTATACTTTAGCTCCTATTTATATCAGACACCGAGGGCTATAGCACGTATAATTAATATGATCATAAATACACGATGTCACATGCGTATTAGAGATATTTTTATACAAAGTTCTGAATGGCTTGAGTAAAAATTATGGTTGTAAATTCATCTCTAAATGTAAATAAAAAAAAACTTTTATGAAAGCGATTTCAGATATTGCCTAATTAACAGTTTAAGGTTTGTCGCTTATATTCACGACAATTAACTCTCCCCATTTCGTTGAGGTGTAGATGGACAACATAATGAGGCGAACTAGGTTAGTGCCTTAAGTCTTTTGTATTTCTTACGATATTTTGAAAATGTATTTCGTATTTGTTGACTTCTATTTTTTTTTAGATATTAGTTAGAGTGAATTACACACCTGCAATAAAAAAATCGCTAAAGTCCGTTAACAGGCAACAATTTTTTTTAAATTTCTACCGACCAATTATTTGATATTCAAATTAATCTTTCAAACTATTGCAAGCGTTGACTTGTTCCTATAAGTAATATTAATTTGATGTGAAAATTTCGCCATTGATAAGTATATTTGATGGCAGACATATTGCCAAGCACAACCATAATTGTAATTAATCGCAAGAAACCTTTAAGAGTGTATGTTTTAAATGGTTAATACCAAAACTTCTGGCCATCAGTGGTACAATTGTTACCATGCGCGATTCTTGTACATTAGAACATGGTTTCGATCCCCACACTGACCACCGTATATACCTATCGACGACGGTCACTTCGCAAAGTGATTGCGATACCACAATGTTATTTGCCATGAAAAGGCTTCTTAAAAACCCGTGTGGAATTGGTGTAAAACTGTAGGTCACAATCAGTGACTATATATTCTAGACCACAGCTCACTGAGAATATCTCAACTTCCCCATCATTACATGTAATGGGAAACTGTGTATGTATGTATATAACGGGTTTTTCAATAAGAGCGCTACAAAAGTTTTTTTAAATAAAACAAAACAGGTTTTAGATACCAATGAAATTCTTTATTCCTGTGAAAGTACGTTCGATGCCATTATGTATGGTACTCGATTTCTTTTGCATGGCCACCACGGTCACGCTTGCAGAAGTCTAGACGCTGAACACAATTTTCGACGGCTTTCAAGCATAAATCGGCCGATACTGCTGCAATTTCGCGTTCGATATTCGTACGAAGTTCATCAATCGTCGCTGGCTTGTTGGCATAGACCATAGACTTGACGTAGCCCCACAGGAAATAATCTAACGGCGTTAAATCGCACGACCGCGGCGGCCAATCGACTGGGCCATTTCGTGAGATAACACGTTCACCAAACTTGGTTTCCAATAAATTGATTGTGGCATTCGCTGTGTGGCTTTTGGCGCCGTCCTGTTGGAACCACATGTCCTCCAAGTCCATATTATCCAATTGGGGCCAAAAATATTCGGTTATCATTGAACGGTAGCGATTCGCATTCACAGTAATATGCCGGTCTTGATCATCACGGAAGAAGTACGGCCCAATGACGCCGCCGACGGCCCATAAACCGCACCAAACCGTAATTTTTTCGGGATGCAATGATGACTCATGGATTACGTGTGGATTGCTGTCTGACCAATAACGCATATATTGGACGTAGCGCTCTTAAAGTTGAAGCCACTGACTCCAAATTTCGGTAGTAAATTTTAATAATTTCGACTCGTTGTTGGCTCGTATATCTTTCCATGATGAAATGACAAACCTTACTGAAGGGAAATGTCAAAAGAGCGGGGAAAAATATGGCGTCGTTAGCTGTTCCTATCGATTTACTTTTATAGCGTCTCTGTTGAAAAACCCTTTATATTTATACACACATTGTTCGGGTTATTTATATATTTCTTTGAGTGTTAGTTAAAAGAAGGATGCCTGTTTTACACATATATTGTGAATGCAATTTATACATCATGACCTTGGTTTACTGATGAGTATAAAACGTAGATAACATCTACTCAAATTGTTGCCCCATATAAGTTTCATTGAAATTGTAGCGATTTTAATTGCTTTCTACGATAAATATCTCTTTAATTACTGCAGTTCACAAATCATACAAATGCTATTAACAAACAAATGTGGTTTGATGTTAAAACATCAAATGTTTAAGAGCCCTTGATAAACTCTTTAAACAATCATAGTTAAATTGCCATACGGCTATTAATTGTTATCGAAAGGGATTACAATAATCTATAGGAGCAATTAAACGAAATCATGATATCTCGGATTTAGCAAATAATCAGTTGATTTCAATATTGGAATTAAGCGTAATTATAAGAAATTAAGGCTATTGGTTGGTCTATTAATTTAAATATATTGGTATATTTGTATTTTATCGTAAATTAACAAATTTTCCACTTGAAATGTAGGCACTCAACATTTTGCAACGCATCAAGTTTGTTGCTTAACTCTTTTGTTTGACACTCGAGCAAGGCTTATGGCAATGGATACTCTTAAGATGCCCTGTTTGAAGCGTTCACTTTCAAACAGGAAAACATTTCTTTTTAACGTTGAGCATTACATAATTTCGAATTGGGGGAAGGAAAAATCTAATGTAAAATTGCAGTGTTTGGCATTTCTTTCAAATGCAACAACGCAAAACAATAAAATCATAATGACAGGATGATGATGAAAATGACAACGACGTTGATGATGCTGCTGATGTTGATGATGCTGTTGTTAATGATGCTGATGATGATGTTGGTTTAATTTTTATGTGAAAACATTATGTAAACGTTTATTATTAAGAAATTCAAACGGAAAATTGTTTGCTCTTTAATATTTTCATATCTTGTCCATAATAACTAACAGTTGGTAGTTCGCATAAAATTGAAATAGGCGTTGATTATTTTAAAGCCACCGGTCTTAATACACTGGTACATTGGGGTAGTAACATAAACGTTCGTTTTCCATAGTCTCAGTTTTTGCTTTAAAGCTAACATGTTGTTGTTGTTGCTGCTTGTATTTTAAAGATATATAAAGCTAATAGTTTAATTGCCTAAATGATAAGAGAAAGACTGTTTTGTATTAAATAAAATGATAGTGAAAAATGGGTGTTGTTCGCCTTCCCAACTGCCCGTCGCCCGTCTGTCCATCAAATGGTGTTTGATTTCTGTTGCTGTCATAATCTTGCAATTTGTTTTTTGCCGCAAAAACAAAAAAGAAAAATAATAATTTTGAATATGAGTTTTTAATAAGTGTTACGAGTTTTTTTTTCACACAGCCCATGGCTTAGTTTGTGGTTATCATAGTTACGGCACAAGTAACTTGATGTAACTCTTAACTAAACGCTTTTGAGAAAGAGTCAGCCTAATCGAAATTCTTTACCCAAAAAGTGTGAAATAACTGACAGGTAGTAAGAAATCTGGTACGGCGATTGTAAACGATTCGGGTTGGAGATCTGGTTTTGTCAATAGAATCAAAACAGCCTGAATTAGTAATTTGATCTTTGAACGTTTTGAACCAAAGTTGGAGATAAGGCCGGCTTAGAACACAAGTGACAGCGTGAACTGTGGGTTAACTTATCTTGCCTATGCTTTCCTGGCGGATAATTAAAGATTACACAGTGACACAAAAGAAGAATGAAGTAGAAATATCTCGCAAGTGATACTACTTTTCTTGTAGGTGTTTTACAGTAAAACATGAATCTGTCTGTTTTTGCCAAACACCGCCGGAATCTTGATTTGCCGTTTAAACATCTGTTTTGTGTACCATTGCGCAATTTGGAAGACTTGACATTAATTGATTATGAACCGATTTTCAGTTTCCCAGTGGATTTAAAATGAAGAAACTTATAACGGGGTTTGCAACAGAGACGCTACAAAAGTAAATCGATAGGGACAGCAAACGACGCCATATTTTTCCCGCTCTTTTGACATTTCTCTTCAGTAAGCTTTGCCATTTCATCATGGAAAGATATACGAGCCAACAACGAGTCGAAATTATTAAAATTTCCTACCGAAATTTGGAGTCAGTGGCCTCAACTTTAAGAGCGCTACGTCCAATTTATGGTCGTCATAATCGTCCTACCAGATCTAGTGGAAAAATTTGAATCCACAGGCACAGTACAAAATGTTCCCATGCCAGTGAGACAAAGAAGTGCCCGTAGTGTCGAGAATATTGCTGCCGCTGAGGCTTCAGTTCAAGAAAGCCCAAATGTGTCTCTCACACGTCGTTCTCAAGCGTTGGGCATCACTGTGACGTCGTTGTGGCGAAACACACCCGAAGGACATTGAAAAATAGGACGACCACGGACATATTCTAAGAGCGTCTAGAGTAAACGTATGGACATGACATTAAGATTATACTAGGAGATTTTAATGCCAAAGTAGGCAGGGAGAATGTGTTTCATGCAACTATTGGCAATTTCAGTCTACATGCTGACAGTTTGGACAACGGTATGAGACTGATTGACTTTGCCGCGGCAAAAAAATGGTCATTAGTGGTACACGATTCCAGCATAAAGACTTCCACAAGGCTATTCCCTGATCAAAGAATGAAGAACCAAATTGATCACGTGGTAATTGGTGGAAGGCACTCATCCAGTGTAATGCACGTAGGAGTGATCAGGGGAGCTAACATCGATTCTGATCACTCCCTGGTAGCAGCAAAGGTTCGCACAAGATTTAGTAGAGCGAAAATCGTACGAAACCAGACACAGAGAAAGCTGGACATCGGAAAGCTACAATTACCAGAGTTAGCCACAGCCTACTCAAGGAAGCATGTGCGAAAGACTAAAACCAATTATCGCTGACCTAACCTGATTGGACCATACCAGTGTGGCTTTAGGCCTGGAAAATCGACAACTGACCAGATTTTCAAGCTACACCAAATCCTGGAGAAGACCCCACGAAAAACTAATCGACACCTATCATCTATTTGTTGATTATAAGGCGGCCTTCGACAGCCCGATACAGGAGAAACTCAACGAACCAATGTCTAAGCTTGGTATTCCTGCAAAACTCATATGCATTTGCAGGATAACCTTGACGAACACCAAATCCCCAGTGAAAGTTGTTAAAAGGATCTTACCGAATCTTACCGAAACCAGGCGAGGCCTCAGGCAAGGCGACACCCTATCGTGCGATCTCTTTAACATCCTAATGGAGATCATTATGAGAAAAGCTGCAGTCAGCATGAATACAACCATCAGCAGCAAAAGACACATGCTGCTCGCGTATGCTAATGATATCGATATCATTGGAAGCACAGTAAGAGAAGTTACTGCGGTTTTTTCGAGAATTAAGAAGGAGTCAGCAAAAGTGGGTCTGACGGTAAATGAGGACAAGACAAAATTAATGGTTTCCACGAACAGGATCTCCACGCGATTAGACCAAAGCGTGAACGTTGATAAACGTTATAATTTCGAGGTAGTGGACGAATTTATATACCTCGGATCTGCCGTGGGCGAAGACGACAACGTCAGCCTTGGGATCAATCGGAGAATTGTGCTTGCGAATAGATGTTATTTTGGGCTAAGCAAGCACTTTAGAGATAAAGCCCACTCTCGAGTAACAAAAGTCCAGTTGTACCAGACTCTCATACAACCTGTCTTGCTTTATGGTGCAGAATCCTGGGTCCTATCGCAAGCAGACGAAACATCTGTAGGAGTCTTCGAGAGAAAAATACTCCGAACAATTTATGGCTGTATAGAGCACAAGGGCGAGTATTGGCGACGCATTAACCATGAGCTGTATGAGCTTTATCCCGACATCGACATAGTAAAGCGGATTAAAGTAACGCGATTGCGCTGGCTAGGCCATGCCAGTAGAATGGATGAAGACGCACCAGTACGAAGGGTTTTCGAAACCGAACTCGAAGGAAGATGAAAAATATGAAGATCAAGACTCCGCTGGAGGGATCAGGTTGACGAATCCTTGCGTACACTTGGTATTGCCAATGGGAGAAATAAAGCAAAAGAATTAAGTGGTTGGTGAAATGTGTTGTCTTCAGTTTGTAAGGTCCCTGGCCCTGGTCCCCCGAGGTTGTCCGAGACCGGATAAGTAAGTAAGTAAGACTTCGCTCGAAAGACCAGGTGGAAGGTTTCCTGCGAGAACTTGGTGGTATCAGCTGGAGGAAAAAAGATGAATACAGGAATGGTTGGAGAAACGTATTATCCTCATATTGTAAGGCCCTTGAATCCTCAGGGTTTTTTGAGGCCACCTAATTAAGTCGGTATTGCATTCGAATTCTAATTAAACGTTTTGTTGGATATTATTTTTTTTTATTAGAAAGAAAAATCTGCAGAGAAACGCGTCGCTCTATATTGGACCAGAGTTTTTAGCCGCAAAATCCTGTTGTCGCTACATGCAGTTAATTACTTGATTGAAATACAATATGAAATACAAATGATTGTTATCAAGATTAAATGGTATTGTGGTCACATGTAACGACATATTTTACAGATCTAGTTCAACATACGATACAATTAAATATTACAAAAAAAGATAAACTTAACGAATTCATACAAATACAAATGTTGGCATAATATTTAGATTTTCATGAAAATTATTACAAATCATATCGATCATATTTGTTAACTCATTACTTAATTGAATGGACACACCTCTTTAGTGGCTGGTAGTGGCGTCCAGTGGCAGACAGGCGTTTGTAACAAATACAAAAATTGAGGTAAATTTTCTAAACATTAATGCCAACACGCTGTGGACGGCCGGTTGGTCGGTCGGTCGGTCGGTCGTTCGTCTGTTGGTCACAAGTAATCATTACAATTTCAATCTTGTTGCAATTATAAGCATATACAACTGAACATGCCACAAAATGTCTACATATGTCTCCTGTTTTAGAATGTAGTACCTGCACAAACGTGGATATCATGCATCTTTGTTTTTGGAGAGGTTTGCAGTTTAGTTGGCTTTTTATCCTTCAGCCAACAAACGTAAACGAAATGTATAACAAACGTATTTACAAGGTGTTGTTTATAGCGCCTTGCAACATGACAATTTTTGGTTTGTTTGTTGGTTTTTGTATCCAGCATTTCTACTTAGTATACAGATCAGATTTTCTATGGCATTTGTGTTGGCTGCACTTTAAGTGTCTGGGCTGGTAGTCAGTGCAGAAATATAGAGATGTAGTAATCTAAATAGCCAGATTTTGGATTTAACTTTTATTCATTTTTTGGCAAAAGCTTTAATACTATATACATATGTTACTGGAATGTATATGACGGTGTTGTTTATTTTGTTAGCCTGGTATTTAGTTACAATCATGTCTCAACAAGGTGTTACACACAAACGTGTACCTACATATGTACTCGTATATAAAAATAAAAGTACTGAAAATCAAAATTTTTTCATATGCTTAATAGTGTTGATTTAGTAGGCCAAAATCAACTGGAAACCATAATTGCAACGTTACATTTAAGCCAACGATTACAAACAAACTGGCTCATAATGTGTGTAACAATCAAAGTTATTGATTGTTCCAATTTCAATTGGGTTGTTGGTGTTTAAATCTGCCAAAGTAAACCTTTTTAATGTTTTGCATTAATTACAAGATTAGTCAATATAATTTATTACATTTTGGGACGGGCGGGCGTTTGAGTTGTTTTCTTTGGTTTCTGTTATCACTTGCCAGTGATCTGGGGAGACATTAATTTACATGGCAGCGACACAAGGAAGTCTAGTGTTAGAGGGATTTACATTTTTTTATATGAAATCAAATGACCATTTTTCAACAGTTGATAAACTGTTGCTGTGGGTGTATCATAGTCTAATTTTGCGAATTGCTTTAAGTTGTTACAATTTAAGTTTACACAATCAAATGTTACATGTTATACAAATGTGTTTTGTAGTTTGAACTAAAATTTCTTATAACAGGGTATTGAACTACGAATCGGTAACATTTTATGTGACGGAAATAGATTGGAGGAAACACGTCACGTTACACAAAATTACGAAAAGTGTCAAAAATTACGAGGGTTGCTATTTATATTTCGGGTCCCGGCAGTACTAGTGCTGCCAGATGAAAGCTGGAACCTCCATTGGAAAGTTTAACATTTTTTAGCATAAACATACAAGGTGGCGCAAAAGTAAACTTCCGATGTTTTTTGGCTGTAATTTAAAAAAAAATTAAAAACTGATTCTCCTTGTGGATTATTTTTATTTGGTCTTTTAATTTTTTTTACATCAAGTCGAGAATATGATGTCATGTAAATGGCCGCCGCCGCAGTTGATTGTCATTTGAGCCCTTTTTATGGCATTTTCCATCACTTTGGACAAAACTTCCGGCGATACGTCCTCACATTCTTGACGGATATTGTCTTTAAGAGCTGCAAGAGTCTGAGGCTTGTTGAAACCCGCGACTTCAAAAAGCCCCACAAAAAGAATCAGGCGATCTTGCTGGCCAGTGCAAATCGCCAAAACGGGAGATTAGGCGCCCGGGAAATGCATCCTTCAGCATATCGGTTGTGGCACGTGCAGTGTGTGCCGTTGCACCGTCCTGTTGGAACCACATGTTTTCCAATCCCAATTCATCAAGTTGCGGCAAAAAGAACTCGTTGATCATTGCTCTGTAGCGTGGCACGTCGTTTGGTCGATGTCGACGGCGGTTCCATGACATCCTCGGCTACAGCTGCAATATTCTCTGCAGAACGGCTACTCCGGGGTCTGCCACGCCTGGCAGCATCTCGTGTTGTGCCAGTCTCTTCGAGGCGAGCGGCTAAACGTCGCAGTGTTTCACCAGTAGGCGTTGGACGGCCAGGAAATCTGCGACGAAATTCACGTTGTGCCAAAGTCACCGACCGATTATTGGTCAAATAAATAGTCAGCAATATTCCGCGTTCTGGAGCAGTGTAGCGTAACATTGTTTATTAACGTGTATTTCGCATGTGTTTACTACACAAATGTCAAAACAGAACTGACATTAGCGGCCAATCGCAAAATTTATAGCATTTTCTGATAGGAGGATTACTTTTGCGCCACCTTGTACATATAACGTTTACACTTTCGAGCACTAATTGTTGTATTTACAGTGTGTTGAAAAATTCATCTCGATCACAAAATGGAATTAATCCATGAAAATTTTCGGCGCTGATTTTCGAGACAAGAATGTCTCAATTAAATTGTTTCGACTTTTGGTGATGAAGCACCATCAAAATCCACTCTAAATCGCTGGTACCTAAAGTTCAGTCTCGGACGCCGTTCGCTACATGATGAATTTCGTGAAGGTCGTCCAACTTCGGACGTTTTGCGGGAAAGGTGCTGTGCGTGGACTGGTAAAGTAAGACCGACATGTGACATACCGTGAGATTGAGGCATCCGTGGGCATTAGTATTACAAGCATCGATAAGATATTGCATATTTATTTGGCCATTAAAAAGATTTTTTTTCGCTGGATCACACATAATTTGACGAATGCTGAAAAAAAGGCTCGTATCGATTGGAGCAAAGAAATGTTGGAATATCAATCGCAGTAACTCAAATTCAGTGTATGACATCGTCACAAGTGACGATTGGAGCAAAAAGATGTTGGAAAAATACAACCGCAGTAACTCAAATGCAGTGTATGACATCGTCACAGGTGGCGCGTCATGGATATATACATATGAGCCCGAAACAAAAGCGCAATCGACCGTATGGGGACCGCACGTCGAAGCAAACGATTGGGGTTTTTTGGGGTTAACCGGTCATATGGCCACAGTGTGTTCAGTGAAACGTAGGGGACGGTCAATTCTTAGTGGTGTATCACCATCTGTTTGCCAACAGTGTTGGAAGAAATAACGAAAAACAACCACAGAAGACGGATCATTTTGACGGATCTGATTTGGCATCCAATGACTTCTTTTTACTGCGTGGTCAACATTTGTCGACGCCCAAAGCAGCTGTTGATGCGTTCAAAATCCATGTTTTGGAGGTGTCTCAATCGGAGTGGAAAAAGTGCTTGCTTTGAGCGCATGCAAAATAAAGGGGTTTTCAACAGAGACGCTACAAAAGTAAATCGATAGGGACAGCAAACGACGCCATATTTTTTCCCGCTCTTTGGATATTTCTCTTCAGTAAGGTTTGCCATTTCATCATGGAAAGATATACGAGCCAACAACGAGTCGAAATTATTACAATTTACTACCTAAATTTGGAGTCAGTGGCCTCAACTTTAAGAGCGCTACGTCCAATTTATGGTCTTCAGCGATGAGGCTAGTTTCTGGCTGAATGGCTTCGTCAATAAGCAAAATATGCGTTATTGGTCAGACAGCAATCCACACGTAATCCATGAGTCATCATTGCATTTCGAAAAAATTACGGTTTGGTGCGGTTTATGGGCCAGCGGCGGCGGCATTGGGCCGTACTTCTTCCATGATGATCAAGACCGGCACATTACTGTGAATGCGAATCGCTACCGTTCAATGATAACCGAATAGTTTTGGCACCAATTGGATAATATGGACTTGGAGGACATGTGGTTCCAACAGGACGGCGCCACAAGCCACACTGCGAATGCCACAATAAATTTATTGGAAACCAAGTTTGCTGAACGTGTTATCTCACGAAATGACCCAGTCGATTGGCCGCCTCGGTCGTGCGATTTGACGCCGTTAGATTATTTCCTGTGGGGCTACGTCAAGTCTATGGTCTATGCCAATAAGCCAGCGACGATTGATGAACTTCGTACGAATATCGAACGTGAAATTGCAGCAGTATCGGCCGATTTATGCTTGAAAACCTTCGAAAATTGGGTTCAGCGTCTGGACTTCTGCAAGCGTGCCCGTCGTGGTCATGCAAAAGAAATCGAGTTCCATACATAATGGCATCGAACGTACTTTCACAGGAATGAAAAATTTCATTGGTATCTAAAACCGGTTTTGTTTTATTTAAAAAAACTTTTGTAGTGCTCTTATTGAAAAACCCGTTATATTGAAAATATGAGAATATTTTGAATGTCATCCAATGATAAATGATAGTTTTTTTTGTTATTGCTGGTCCCGAAATATAAATAGCAACCGTTGTACTTTGTTGGACTACCAGCGCCAAAAACCATATTGAATCAATTGAAATTTTGAATCTCATGAGGAAGTCTCAAAATATTGGGTGATAAGGCTGCAGAGAAGAAAAAGAAACCATTTTTTATCACAAGAGCATATAAAGCTTCCTAAAGAATTCGCCCAGTTCTACGAAAACTGGTCTGAGGCTGACTTTACTTTTACTTCTATTGACTATTCTACACCCTCATGAGGTCAGATATCGTAATTAACCCTAGAACGCCATCCATATTTTTTGTACACTATCGTCATGCTTCGTCATTATGCCTACGACCTATTTCAAGACAATATAAATAATATCTGGAGCAAAAATGGGAACCAAACTTAATAAAAAATTAAAATTATTTTGTTATTTAGTTAATTTTTAATTAATAGAAATCAGTTTGGAAACAAAAAATATACAAAAATGAGGTTGAAACAAACGGAAAAAAAATAGTTCATCTCGAAAACAAAATCGTGCGTCGTCGTTTTGACGAAGGATGACGGTGCAGTGTTAAACAAACAAATTAAACAAATTTTAACATATTTATGCAACTGGCTCTATTTAGACTTGTGTCGAACTCGTTCAGTAGTTCTCGAACTCGTTCATTTAAGGTGCCCGGATATATCAATCACGAACATACTGTCATATCGAACATGTACATTATGTTTGTGAGGATGATGTCTGGTCATCCTAAATGAACTATATAGTTCATGAACTACCAAACTCTAGTTCTATTCTTCGCCTTTTCTCGGTAGTTGGTAACACCCGGAATACGGAGGGATTCTTAGGCCTGGTCTTTCCACCGGAGTCTTGGTCATCCTCTTTTCCTGCTTTCATCGGGTGCGTTATCGAAAACCTTTCGCGCTGGCTCATCGTCATCCATTCTGACAACATGGCCTAGCCAACGCATTTGCCCTAATTTGATTCGCCTAGCTATATTCACGTCAGAATATATCAGGTATTTCATCTCTTGGTTCCAACGACGTCGGTACTCGACGTTTTCTTTAACAGGACCATATATATTTTACGGAGAATTTTTCTATCGAATACCCCAGGTGTTTTTCATCCGCTTGCGATATGACCCGAGTTTCGGAGGCATATTTCAAGATAGTTAAAATGAGAGAGAGGGTTTTGTTTTTAAACTGCTTGCTGGGAACAAAATAGCATGTACATATTTGCAAGCACAATTCTCCTATTTATCTCCAGGTTTACGTTGTTGTCCTTAATCACGGCGGATCCAAGGTAGATAAATTCATCTACCACTGCAAAATTAAATGGGTTGTTAACATTCAAGTGCGGACCAAGTCGAGAGGTTTGTCTAGTCATTGATGCTATCAATTTTGTCTTGCCCTCATTAACAGCAAGACCCACCTACACTGATTCTTTTTCGATTCTTGAAAATACTACAGTTACCTCTCGTAAATTTCGTCCAATGATGTATATGTCGTCAGCAGACGCCAGCAACATATGGCTTTTCGTGTTGATGGTTTTGTTCATATTTACAAAAACTTTTCTCATTATCGTCCCCATTAAGATGTTGAAAAGATTGCACGAGAGTGTGACACCTTATCTCAGTTCCCGCTTGGTACAGAATGGTTGGATGGGGTATTTTCCCACCTTCATTGCTGGCTTTTCATGTTAATGGTCTTGTTCGTATTTACTGCAGCTTTTCTCATTATTATTTCAGTCCTCGCTTGGTACAGAATGGTTCGGTGAGGTCTTTTCCCACCTTCACAGCTGATTTGGTGTTGGTCAGCGTCATTCTACAGAGGCGGATCAGTTTCGCCGGAATACCAAGTTCAGACATAGCTTCGTACAGTTTTCCCCGTATGGGGCTATAGAAAGCAGCTTTGTAATCGACAAAATGATGGTATGTATTGATTTGCTTTCGTGGGACTTTTCCAGTAGTTGGCGTATCGTGAATATTTGGTCGTCGTGGACTTGTCTGGTCCATCAGGTTTTCAGCAATTGTCTTTAGTCTTTCACATAATACGCTCGACAAGACCTTATAAACGATGGATAAAAGACTGATACCTCGATATTTGGAACAGACACAGGGATCACGGACATAACACACTGAGACTCGAATCGTCAGGCATAGATTCCCCCAACCATATACCGCATATAGGTTGATGCATGTGCACTAGCAGTCCTTCGCCATCTGCCTTAGAAAGTTCAGCGAGTAGGCTATCCGCACCAGCGGCTTTACTATTCTTAAGGCGGGAGAGTGTCGTTCTAATCACGCCTTGGTAAGGGGGGGGGGGGCTGCAATCTACACTGTCTTCCACAATCATTACCTCCTGATCTTCAGTGGAAGAGTCTGAGTGGAGTAGTGCTCAAAAGTGATATCTCCACATTTGAACCACATACTGCTTATTAGTCTCCAGATTCCCATGCTTGTCCTTGCAGAAGAGCAGTCCATTATTCGCCCCGTTATTCGATCTTCTTACCCTCTGGATAAATTTTCGCGATTCATTGTTTATCCGGTCTTTTCACATTTCGGTCTTTTCACTCTCTCTCTACTCCCACTTCCATTTTTTCCTCCTAAATAATTGGTCGAATGCTGACTGGAAGAATTAAATTCGATACGTTCTAAATAATACAAATACAATTAGGTCTTGTGTTTAACGTTATATGATCTGATGAGACTAAAATCAATCGATTTCAGTTCGATGGCTGTGTTTGGTTTTGGACCAAAGATCTATGGTACTACTAACTCGAAGGCAGAAACACAAACCATGAAACATGGTAGTGGATGATAATGGTATGGAAATGTATTTCCAAGAATGAAGTAAGTCCTCTGGGTAAAATTGAAGGTATTCTGAATAAAGAACAACGTCTTTCAATTCTGCGCAATCATTAAGAGCTGCTATGGGTCTTCGGGTCTTGCTACTGAAAGAGTGAGATTCGTCTAAAATCGTCAAAAACTGGTAATACAGTCAACAATTTACAACTACGAAATAACCAGCGCAGTCACCGGACTTAAACCCAATCGAAAACTTTTGGAGTTATATAATATCTCAGCTTGCCAAGTACCCAGATACTCCAAAAGGCGTAAACTGTGGGATAGAGTAAAATAAACTTGGGTTGTGATTCCGGCGGAAATGACGGCACCATTTTGCAACAGCATGCATCGCCGTAGACAAGATCATAAAAAGCCAAAGGCTACTGGACAAAATATTGAATCAGGAAACTAATACATGAACATAAAACCAGAGTGCAAAATTGTAACATTTGTATAACTTTACAATAGTTACTGTTCACTTTGTATATATCAACATAGAATTAAAATAGTTTTTTTTATTCACGAGAGAACAATAAATTGGTTTGGTAAATTATCATATATGGTTTTAAATCAAATGTTTAAAATATTCAAATTTATTTCCAAACCGTGTCAACCCTGTTACAATTTTGCTCGTCACTTTAGGTCTGATTTGAATGATGTTTATATAGTATAGTAGTGCAAAATATAAACATATTCGTAAAATCTGATTCATTTAACCGACTTCAAAGCTTATCAATTTTTTTTGTTTTGCTGCCCTAATAATTATTATTTCTTGTTTTTAGTTAGATATTTACTAATGCACTTTAAATTATAATGTATGCTATTAAAGCTTTTTGTATCATAAGTCTTAAACAATGTCCAAAAGTAAATCCACAACTTTACTTTGCAATGTTTAAAGAAATTCACCTTTAATCACCACAGTGCCATGCCAAGGATACATTATTACCTCTAAATATTCGGTTTTTGTTGTATAATTTTTTTTCTTTTGTAGCTTCTTTTGCTAACCCTGCTACCATCTAGATCTGTATGCGTTGCACTTAACATTGAATTTGCCAAGTGAAGGGCACTATCTAATCTCTTTAAGTTTGTGTCTTAAGTCTTTTGTTTTGTTGAAACAAAAAACCAATAAAAAAACACTAATTGAAATTTTATGCATTAAATTAATATTTATATATGAAATTAAAATTTAAAATTAAAATTTTATACTTATAATATTTTATAAAGCTAACGCAGGCGTTATGGGTGAGAGGGCATAAAGTAAATTTGAATTTTAACGGATTAGTAGCATAATATGAAGACTTTTTAGGAATTACTATATGACTTAATCGATTAATTTAATTAGTAATATTAATATAATTAATATGAGATTTTGAAACGGAAATCATAAAAAAATGTAAATGAATGGTTTTCCCCATTACATCCCATGAAGGGATATGGGAGAACTTCTCACAATCAGTGAGCTGTGTACTTTATAGTTTTACACTCAATGATTGAGACCTACAGTTTTACACCAGTTCCGAACGGAATTTTGAGAAGCCTTTTCATGGCGAAAAACTCGACAGAGTCAGCGTCGCTATGCGAGATGACCGCCGCCGAATGAAATTTATGGTGGTCAGTGCAGGGATCGAACGCACGTTCTCTTGCACAAGAGCCGCCAACACTAGCCATTGCACCACCGACAGCCACAATGATTACATGATGATGACATCAGGTAATAATACGAAGTATTTGCCAATGCCATAGAGTAGTTGTCCTCCTGAACAATACAATTGCCAGGGTACAGATATGACAAAATCAGGTCAAAGTGTTAGGTTTGCGAGTTATATCCACACTTGTTCTAATATCGTACAGAGACATATTATATACCGTTGGAAAAGTAAGCTCCTATTTTATAAAACTATTTTCAGAACTATCCAAATTTCAAAAATTTATTAAACACTTTTGAAAAAAAAAATACAAAAAAAAATTTAAATAAATAATTTTGGAAAAATCTTTCAAAAATTTGATTTAAAGTATATACATATGTGTACATATTGACGGTATCTTACTAATTTTTTTATGCGTTATAGACCAATGTACGCCCAATTAAATCCAATTGAGGTTTTTTTTTACAAATTTCAAAGGAAATCAGAGATTTTTAATCCCAAAAAAATCTCCTATGAACATTCGAAATTTTTTACATATTAAGCTGTCCTGAGCTCATTTATGAGTAGAATCTATTTGTTTTTTGGATCGTATTTAAGAACATTTCAGTCTATAACAAAAACAAAAAAAAAATTATCAAAAACCCCGAGCAAAATTTTTGTCAAACATCGAAATTGAAAAATTTGTTAAAAAATTCCACATTTTCAGAGAGTATAGACTGTAGGGTGAATTTTCAAATGATCATAATTTTATTATGATCAAGTATTAGCCAAAGCCTTGTGTTTCAGAAAAATGTACAAATTTGTATAGGTTTCTTGGAAAAAACTAATGAAAATACTGAATGAATCATCGTGTCTTTTCGGGAAAATATTTTGTTTTTTATAGGTTGAAAAAAATTGCAAAGTTGAGAATTCGGCAATTCCAAACGTATTGAGACAACTTAAAAATTTTTACAGTGTATCCTTTATTGAAGTGTTTCTAATTTAGTGATGTTTCCAGAAATATAATTTTCCCTTAAATGACCGAGTTATTGACAAAAAACTGAAAAAAGTCGATGAAATATTAAGATTGAACTTTTAAAATTTAGTGCCATTTTTTTTGTGCAAGTGGCAACTCTGAAATTTGGCAGTTGTCACATATCTTTATTCCGATTATTAAAAATGGAGCGCTTTACGAGAAAACAACGCGTTATAATTGTGAAAACTTATTACAAAAATTTGAAAAGTTATACTGAGACCGTTCGCTAACTTCGAAGAATTTTCAGCAGAGTTCGTATTTACCCCCCCATGTGTATCCCATACACATCGTCGTGGGGAATGTGTAATGAACGTTTAACCATTGCCCACAGGGTATGGGGAAAATAATGGGTAGCTACCCATGAAAAGTGGGAATTACCCATCACCATTACACATTATCCTCAGGGTAATGGGGAAAATAATGGGTAGCTACCCACGAAAATGGGGAATTCATCACGATTTCTCATTACCCTCAGGGTAATGGGGAATATAATGGGTAGCTACCCACGACAATGGGGAATTACTTATCACAATTACCCATTACCCCTAGGGAAATGGGGAAAATTATGGACAGCTACCCGTGGCCGCCGGTGGTGCAATGGTTAGTGTGCGCGGCTCTTGTACATGAGATCCTGGGTTCGAACCCTGCTCTGACCACCTTAAAAAAAAAAAAAAAAAAAAAAAAAAAAAAAAAATTTTCTTTCGGCGGCGGTCACCTCGCATAGTGACGGCGACACTATCGAGTATATAGCCATGAAAAAGCTTCTCAAAAATACCGTTCGGAATCGGTGTAAAACTGTAGGTCCCAATCAGTGAGTGAAAACTGGAAAGCGCACAGCTCAGTGATTGTGAGAAGTTCTCCCCGGTCCCTTCATGGGATGTAATGGGAAACCATTTATTTATTTATTTATGGACAGCTACCCACGACGATGGGTAATGGGTTACCCAGGGTAACCCATCCCCCATTTTTGACCGAAAATATGAAAAAATTATGAAAATTCTCCAAATCTCGGAAACGGAGCGTCCAATCGAAAAAATAATCAATTTTTGGCGGATTCTAAGGGGTTCTCATAAAGTGCTCCAATTCGTATGGAAGAATTTTTTTTTCGAAAAATCGCCAAAATAAGAAAATCTCTAAAATAAGAAAGTGGCTATAAATCGAAAAACAAGTGATGCCATATTGCCGACACCCTTTGGTTAAAGCCTCCTATGGAAGCCTCCTGCAAAAATTGGTTATTTTTTCAATTGGACGCTCCGTTTCCGAGATATGGAGATTTTTCCTAATTTGTTCATATTTTCGATCAAAAATGGGGATGGGTTACCCTGGGTAACCCATTACCCATCGTCGTGGGTAGCTACCCATAATTTTGCCCATTTTCCTTAGGGTAATGGGTAATCGTGATGAGTAATTCCCCATTGTCGTGGGTAGCTACCTATTATTTTCCCCATTCCCCTGAGGGTAATGGGTATTCGTTATAAGAAATTCCCCATTTTCGTGGGTAGCTACACATTATTTACCCCATTACCCTGAGGGTAATGTGTAATCGTGATGGGTAATTCCCCATTTTCGTGGGTAGCTACCCATTATTTTCCCCATACCATGTGGGTAATGGGTACACGATCGCTACCCATTCCCCACGGCAATAATACTGGGTTACCCTGGGTAACAAATTACCTACGAAATACGAACCCTGATTTTCAGTCGAGAAAGTGCGCCTACTGTGCCAACCATTCGAAAAGTAATCAAAAAATTTGAAGAAACTGGGTTATGGACAGTAAGACACTTGTGCGTCAACGTACCGGTCGGTCTCTTGAAAACATTACTGCGGTAAACGAGACGGTAGCCGAAACCCCGAAAACATAAATTCGTTGTAGTTCTCAACAACTTCGAATTTCACGAAGCACTATGCAGCGAATTTTGACAAAATTCATCTTAATCAGGAGCTCAAACCTGCAGACCATGGAAAGCGCCGGCAATTTGTTGAACCGGTAATGGAGCAAAGTGAAGTCAATGCCAATTTTTCAAAAAAAAGCCATGTTCTCCGATGAAGCGCATCTCCATTTGAATGGCTTCATGAATACTAAAAATTGTTGAATTTGGGGCCCAGAAAATCCTCATGCAATCCAACGACGAGCAACTGTCTGGTGCGGATTTTGGTCAAGCGACGTGATTGGGCCTTACTTTTTTGAAGACGAGGCCAAAATTTCAGTGACTACGAAAGGCATTCGTGGCCGTCGGTGGTGCAATGGTTGGTGTGCGCGCCTCTTGTACATGAGATCGTGGCTTCGGTCCCTGCTCTGACCACCTTCAATTTCTTTCGGCGGCGGTCACCTCGCATAGTGACGGCGACACTTTCGAGTACTTAGCCATGAAAAAGCTTCTCAAAATACCGTTCGGAATCGGTGTTAAACCGTAGGTTCCAATCAGTGAGTTTAAAACTAGAAAGCGCACAGCTCACTGATTGTGAGAAGCTCTCCCCAATTCCTTAATGGAATGTAATGGGAAACCATTTATTTATTTTTTTACGAACGGCATTCGTTACAGGAACATGATAACGGAGTTCTTGTGGCCTCAACTGGACGGCGGAGATCTGGACGAAATGTGATTTCAGCAAGACGGCGCACCTGCCACACCGCTCATGAAACAATCGATTTATTGCAGCAACGATTTCCAGAACAAATTATCTCAAGGAATTCTGATGTCAATTGGCCACCAAGATCGTGCGATTTATTGCTGTGCGATTTGTTTCTTTGGGGTTTTGTGAAATCTCGGGTTTTTGCGAATAAACCAGAAAGAATTCCTGTGCTCAAATTCGAGATCCAACGCGTCATCGGAGAGATACAGCCACATCTCTGTGAATATGTCATGGAAAATTTCATGGAAAGAGTACGTGTCTGTCATCAGAGCTGAGGGGGCCATTTGATGGATATTTTATTCAATACTTAATCGGAACATGTCGTCTTTGCAATCCAATAAAAAATCACAACTATCTCAGAAAATACGTGTTTTTATGTTAAAATGAAAAAGTGCATTCTTACTGAGACACCCTTAACGGGAAATATTATTCAAATAAAAAACGACAAAAATTTTTATTCAAATAAATCCAATTTCAAAGTTGTAATTTCCTTTTCATTGAAATTAATAGCATCCATGTAGGATTTTACTTCTACATATATATATATATAATTCTACTGCACGTGTGTTTGTGACTGAACTCCTCCTAAACTTCTGGACCGATTTGAATAAATTTTTTTGTATGCGTTTGGTTGGCGCCCTGGGTGGTTTAGTTTTACTATTCGGTCCAATTAGACAAAGGGGCGTTGTACCTCCCATACAAACCACAAATTAAAAATCCATTATTTCTGCTCCTGCTAACGGTATTTGAACAAAATTTGCAGGACAACGTCTGCCGGGTCAGCTAGTTTCATTAGAAAATTATATACCTCTAAAAACAACACAACAACACAAAGTCAGAAGACAATAGTTGTTTTGGAGATAAAATTGCGAATGGGGAGGGAGGCAAAAAACTTGGGTTAACATACAAGATTTTATGTTTATTTATGTGTATAAACACAAATTGTTTATTTAAAAAAAAAATTATAAAAATAACTTTATAAGGTCACTAGAATGCTCAGAGGTTATCGTAACTACAACATTCGCATGTGTGGACCAACCAAATAATGTCTTCTCCATCTTTTTTATATACTTTTTTTGGAAACAACATTTGACAACACTTGTGTTGTTATCATAAACAAAAAAATATATTTAATAATACAAAAAATATAAATTAATACAATAAAAAAGAACAACCACCAAATATATTTATTCAACACTAAGAAGCAACTAAAATCCAAAGGTTAAATTTAAAGTTGTTTAAGAGTTGAAATAAAAAACCATTGCAAGATTTCTATTTGATTTAAGGTAAACACAGATACATTGTTTTACAAATGATGTTGAATATAAATAAAATAATTTTATAATTTCGTTAACAACAACCACAACAATTGACATTTAAAAGGAGGTGTGATTGCCGTGGTGAACATATAATATTTGTGTCTTTAAAAATAATGATTTTAGGAAACCTATCAGAAGCTCTATAGGTGGACAAGAAACAATTTTTTAAGCTTTTAACTTATCATACCCGCCTCTTATTTTTAATAGATATTTCTATGTTCGATTTTTTTTTATTTTGAATTTTTTTTTAAATTTTTTCTGTTGGTTTATTAAACCTGACCTTTTCAGCTAACGGTTTTTAATGTTATACGGTGTATTATGCAATTTTTCACACACATTCGATTTGTAGCTTCTGCCATTGTGTCGTCGTATAGTGGTCAAAAGTCTATGGCTACATGGCTACCTGGTAGACAAGCACCTAACCATTTGGCTCCATTTGGCCAACGTCTTCAGACATGCCAAACTAATGTCTAGTTTACTTTTGACAATTGTGTTCAGTATTTGGCTTTGGTTAATATTATTGTATTGTCTTTTGTAGTGGTGGGTTATAGTTATGTATCTTTGTTGTTATTTTATTATTATTATTTGATAGCTAATTATTTTATTTAAGATTAATGGAATCTGTATTTTCTCACCCTATAATTTTGGCTACTTTAGTGTAGTTGTTTATTATGACCTTTTACGTTAAAACAGTATTAATTATGTTTAACATGCGTTATTGGGTTTCAAGACTAGAGTTTTTTTATTCGCCCTGGCATTAGTTAAGGTTTTCGGCACAAATTGTTTAATTAATGAAGAGGGAAGAAACGTGACATAGATATGATTAATTAAATTTTGCTTTCTTCAAAGGGTATTTGTAACCTATAGACAATGACTTTACCAAGTATGTGAAGAGAAAATTAGAATTTATCTCTTTAGACCTTAGGGCTCCATCCATAGTCTGAAAGTTGTTAGGTCTACAAGTCTATCATCCCATTGAAGATTTTGAAACGGCTGGTAGCTAGCCAAATATGGGCAAGTGAGAGGTTAATAATCTTAAGCCTAGACGCTTAAAAATCTGTATTTTTTTCCTTTATAACGTGTGTTTGGGTCTTGTCGCAAATACAGTATATATAGGTACTTTATTTGCGTCCAAACACATTGTGATTGCTATTTCAATATTACATGTTTGAGACACATTGATTAATTGGTTATAATAAATGTGTTTCTGACCCAAATATGACACTGTTTGTGATACAAATACAGTTGTGTTTTGGTGCACTGTTTACTTCATATTTTTGGTTGCTCTGCTCTGTCGAAAGCATAGTAATAAAAGAGGGGCAAAGAGAGATTGTTGTCAGCCTAAGTTAACTGTATTTGTGTATTACGAGGTTGCATTTGATTTTTCGGGGTTTGGCAACCCTAGTGTTGCAATCTGGCAACTGACAGCTCTATCGTAAAGTTGGAAATTTTTTTGGTTATGCGTACTCAGAATGTTTTGACATACGAGCGCTATTTGTGTTGTTTACAGTAACTTAAAAGATTCATCTCGGCCCAAAAATGGAATTAAATCGTGAACATTTTCGTGCGATTATTTTTTACAACTTTCGACGTGGATTAACTCAGCAACAGTGCATGGATGAACTTAATTCAGTTTTTGGCGATGAAGCTCCATCAAGGACCTGGGTTTATCGATGGTATGGTGAATTCAATCGTGGTCGTAGTTCACTCCAAGACGAATTTCGTGAAGGTCGTCCAAAATCAGCTGTTGTTCCGAAAACCATTGATGCTGTGCGCGAACTGATTTTGCAAGATCGTCATGTGACCTATCGTGAGATTGAGACAACCTTAGGCATACATTCAATATTGCGTAAACTGTCAAAAAAAATTGTTCGCGTTGGATCCCACACAATTTGTCAATCGCTCAAAAAAAAAAGGCTCGTGTCGATTGGTCGAAAGAAATGCTCCAAAAATACGATCTTGGTGCTTCGAAACACGTCTATGACATCGTGACAAGTGACGAATCCTGGATTTACGCGTATGAGCTCGAAAGTAAACAGCAGTCAACTGTATGGGTGTTTCAAGATGAGCCAAATCCAACAAAAGTTGTTCGCGCCCGAAGCACTTCCAAGCAAATGGTCGCCTGTTTTTTCGGAAAAACCGGACATGTCGCAACCGTACCACTAGAACAACGCAGAACAGTGAATTCTGAGTGATACACAACCATTTGTTTGCCAGTTGTCTTCCAAGAAATCAGGAAACCCAACTGCCGAAGACGGATCACTCTTCACCACGACAATGCGAGCTCTCACACATCGGCTGAAACAACTGCATTTTTGAGCACCCAAAACATCGATTTCATGGGAAACATCGATTTTTCTCTATTAAAAAAGCTTCTTAAAAATGCTGCTCAGAACCGGTGAAAAACTGTAGGTCCCCATCAGTGACTATAAAACTAGAAAACGCACAGCTCACTGGTTGTGAGAAGCTCTCCCTAATCCCATCTTGGGATGCAATAGGAAACCAATTTTTTTTATATCTCTATTAATAGAAATATAGAATGGTCTTAAACTTGAATATTAAAATAAAAAGAATATCTAGTATCCTTAGAAAAAGGAGCCCCAAATTTGAAACAGAAACTACCAAGATGTATCTATTACAGGTGGAAGCGTTAGAGCAGCTGATTTAAATTTTTTCTTCTCATTGTGATTCGACCTTGTCAAATGTTGTTTATACTAATTCCAAGATGTATCTAGTACAGGTGCTAGTGTTAAAATAGCAGATTATATTTTTTCTTGCCTTTGTGCTTGTTGCCGAAAATTACAACAATTCTTCCTTATATAACCTGAAATAAATACATCTTGACAATTTCGATCGGCTGAATTGGACAAGGTCGGCTCCTGAAATAAAAACAATATACCTTCAATTCCTACTGCTGCTACCCTACTTATTTTGCGATGGAAACTACAAACTCTTGCTGTCCAAAATTATTTTTAATTTTTTTTAAGGTTTTTGAATTGAGAAAATATGAGCCAATTTGGTTTTATTAATTATTTAATTGTTCAAGAGTAAAACGTTGCGTTTTTTCCAAGGACTAAATGAAATTTACTAAAACTCATTAAGATTTGTTTACTGGTCTTCTTAAAAAAAGCATTAGTTTCCTCGCAATAGTAGGACATTTTGAATTGCATAGAAAATTCTGAAATCTTTTGCATACGACCAAACCCGTTTTATGTCAAGAGCCGATTTAGTAATTTTCATACATCTAATAGTCGCTCTTTCACATCATTACAATGTGATGAAAAACTCATCATTCAAAACATATTTAACGCGCTAACTTGTGTAACAAGTGAGTAATTATGGTTAGCAAAATTTTAGAATAACATCTTTGGAAATGTCACAATTCCAATTATATTTGAAATTATCTCAGTCATGCGATCAATCGATCATAAAATTTCAAAATTCTAAATAACCACCATTTAATGGCAGTGATTTCAAGTAATTGCCAAATATGTACAAAATGTTCTGCAAAAATGACAACAAGATATTTAAAAAAAATCAGCGTCTAATTAATCAAACTTCAAGTTGAAGTCAAATTAATACAGACAAACATCAAAAGAACATTAAATGCTGCGATGAAGAAGACAAGTTTTCCCATGATATTTAATAACTTAAGCGAATTGGCTAAAAGCACACATTAAGATGGCTATTAAAAAGGCTTACAAATTGGCCTTGATATTTAATAGCATAACGATCAATTTGTAAGAGATATATGTTTGTAAATACTCGAAACTCACCACACGAAACACGTGGTTTCTAGTTAGCCATATAAATCCATCTTAATATCAAGGGAAATTAAGCAGAGAGGTAGTGTGAGAGGATCCCCATCGCATCATTTATATGCATAGGAAATGAGATTTAAATTAACACTTGTTGCTTAAGTCTTTTGTTTGCATGCAAATGTAGTGGCCATCGTTAAATGAAATAGCAGAAACATGATAATCTTTGAGGTTAGAATTGTAATAACACTTTATGTTATTAGTTTGTTTTAAACATCTGTTGTTTATTATTTTTAAAATTTACACAAAAATGTTTTATAAACTTCTTTAGCACTTTAATTATAATTGCCATGTTTGATAGAGAATTTAAACGAAACTGTCAAAACATATAAAAACAACAGTATGAAAAAAACATAATATTTTGGCTGCTGTTCCTAGGCCTTGGGGTTAGGGGTTTTATGGCATTTATTCATGTCAAGTGCCTCCTCCTATGTATAAGGAAAATATTTCTATATTTTTCGGCATTTGTGCTAAACTTCCAAATATCTTATAGCTGGTGTTACACTCATGTCTAATGTTGCATGTTCGTTATGTAACTTGCCTGAAGGGGACGCCAGACATTTTTCTTTGGTAGTTTCGTGTGACTACTGTCGCTTTTTATCAATTTCAAAACAACAACATGTTGTACCCCCAAAGCACTTAGTACGCATGAATTGTATTAAAAAAAAAATATGTTACAGTCAGAGTCACAAATAAACTGTACAAAAATAAAATTTATTATATAAGTATATTCATATGCAGTAAATCCGATAACCCATGTAAGTTAGACCCACGTAAGCTAGACTTTATTGGACCGATTTAATACCAGACTAGAAGCAATCGTATTGCATTGGCTCCGTGGCATTGGGATATATTTTCTGTTTAAAAAATCTTCAGCTTTGCCGTCTTTCGGCCGGTCTAATAATTTCAGAAGAAGAAAACAGTTGAGAGAACCTCATTCGAAAAGTTTGTCGGTTGTGATAACTGAATTTATAGGTTACCACAATCAGGCCACACTGGCTCCTCGGCTTTGGGATAGATTTTCTGTTTAACAACATCTACAGCGATACCGCCTTCTGGTTTGACTAAATCCCGAGGAGAGAATCCTTAAGACAGTCAGAAAGCTGCATTAAACTAAACTCTATGCTTTAAACACACGTTCCACATACACCAGAGGAGAAATATTAACAAAGCCGGAAAATCGGATGAAACTTGCCATACACATATCCAATATAAATATGGAAAATTACACCATTTCAATCGTGAGAAAATGTTCTGCCATTTGGGTACCCACACTTGCATGTTCGATTATTTCTAAAGCCCTCCATAGACTCCAAAGATATACAAATTTGGCTTTAGCTGAGATCATAGTTTTCGCTGGAAAGCACCGTCGCGACGCGTCGACACTAAACCTACCTCTTATTTCATAGATACGATTTATGGGTTGTATTTCTCAAAAAACCACTTCTCCCACTCGGATATCCTTTATACAATTCTGGGGGACATACTAAGAAAACGATAATTGTCATCTTTTCTTAAGTATTGACACATGGTAGCAAAATTTGTTTTAATATCTTGTAATATCGTTTCCGTTTAAAATTAAAAATCGTTTCAAAAAAACAGAAGGGAAATTCCAGTATCAATATAAATGTGGAATTTAGTTTTGGCAACAAAAAAAAATGGTCTTCTGTTACATCCCATGAAGGGATTAGGGAGAGCTTCTCACAAACCATATTCAATAAAAATGTGAAATTTAGTTGTGGCAACACAAAAAAATGGTTTCCTGTTACATTACATGAAGGGATTAGGGAGAGCTTCTCACTGATTTGGACCTACAGTTCCGAACGGAATTTTTGAGAAGCTTTTTGATGGCTAAATACTCGATAGTGTCGCTGTCACTTAGCGAGGTGACCTCCGTCGAAAGAAATTTAAGGTGGTCAGAGCAGCGATCGAACCCACGTTCTCATGCACAAGAGCCACGCACACTACCGTTGCACCACCGTCGGTCTGTGGCAGCACCACGGTTAGTTTCGCAGCCGAATTGAAAATTAGTTCGGGTTTGAAAATGAGTCCGAAGCGCAAATTGAAACCTAAGTTCAAACTGCAAAACAATTTAGTTGTAACTTAATTCAATATATATTCATGGGAAATTCTGTTGCAGTAAATGAAATTTAGTTGTTGGAACTGAAATAATGACAAATAAGTCGGAACAGCAACAAATTTTGCTTGTTGTAACAAAATGAAACACAAATTCAGTTGCTGTGACTGTATTCATGAAAAATTCTGTTACAGAAATCGATTGGACAATCATGAAACGATTTTGCGTCGATCGAATTTCGTTTGTAGCGAATAAATTACGTTGCAGCAAACTCAGTTCGGTTGTGGTAACCGCAATCTGGTAGTAACACCTGCATTTACGGCTGTGAGGATAATGAAAATATTGTGATGCAACAAAAATAATTGGAAATTCCCTTGCTAAAGACGAATCAATTATTCACCGTGATTACTTAGAACGAATTCTTTTGTGGCAAACTTAATTTGGTTGTGGAAACCACAGTTCAGTTCCAACAGCTGAATTTACGGTTGTGAGGTTAACGAAAAATTTGGTGAAGCAACCGAAGTAATTGGAAATTCCTTTGCCGCAAGGAAATCCAGTATGAACCGTGATTGTTTGGACAGAATTTTAGTTGTAGCGCGAATTCGGTTGTAGCAATCTCTATTTGTTTATGGCAACCGCAGTTTGTGGCAGCAGCTGAATTTACGGTTGTGAGGATAATTAAAAATACTGTGATGCATCGAAAATAATTGGATATTCCGTTTCTGAAACTAAATGTACTATGAAACGTAGTTGCTGCAACCAAATTTCAGTTGTAGCAACATAAGTATCTTGTGGCAAACACAATTAGATTGTGAGAACCGCATTTTGATGGCAACCGCAGAATTTACGGTTGTGAGGATAAACAAACATTTTGTGATGCAACGAAAATAATTGGAAATTCCCTTGCTAAAAGCGCCTGAATTCAAATGTGGCAACCTCAATTCAGTTGGGGCAACAGATGGATTTGCGACCAGTTTTCAAGCAACTGGCACTGTGATTGTGAGGATAAGGAAAATTTTGTTGATGCAACCTTAATATTTGGAAATTTAGTTGGCACAATGAAATCGATTATGTAGCGAGGTTCCTTCCACCGAATTACCTTTCTAGTATCTAAATTTAGTTAGAACAATCTGAATTCTGTTGTGGTAACAGCAATTCCAACGTGAGGATAATGAAATAGTGTGAGATGCAATGAAAATAATTGGATATTCAGTTGGTAAAAACCGAATGTACTAAGAAACGTGGTCGGTGCAACCGAGTTATAGTTGTTGCAACCAAATTCTGTTATGGCAATCTCAATTAGATTGTGGGAACCGCATTTCGCTGGAGAAATCTGCATTTTCGGTAGTGAGGATAATGAACAATTTTGTGATGCAACGAAAATAATTGGAAATTCTCTTGGTAAAAACGAATCAAGTATGCACCGAGCACCAGTTGTGGCAACCTCAAACCTATTGTGGTAACAGCACTTTGGTGGCATCAGCTGAATTTACGGTTGTTACAACCTCTTTGGAAACAAATAGTGATCTGAGTATGAGGATAATGAACAATTTGGTGAAGCAAAAAAATAATTGTATATTTTGTTTCTAATATTGAATGTACTATGAAACGTGGTTCCTGTAACCGAATTTCAGTTGTTAGAACCGAATTCGGTTGTAGCAAACTCAATGTACCGAGATTGTTTTGACCGAATTTCGGTTGCGGTGACTAAATTCAGTTATGGCAGCCTCAATTCGATTGTGGCAACAGCAATTTGCTGGCCACAGCTGAATTTACGGTTGTTACAACCTCTTTGGAAACAAATATTTTTTGAAGGAAGGTACTAATTGTGTTCTCCCCGTAATCTTGGAACAGTCCGGAACAGTTGAATAAAGTAATGGAATCAGGAAGGCGTCTGATTGGTCCTTCTTGAAATTGTACTTTTATTTTTTATTTGTGAAAGGCAGATCCTTCAAGGAGCTAGGATAAATATTTTACTTATAACATACATGTATAGATGTCTTTACTGAACTGTTTCAATACAGAACCTACCAAAATATAGAATTTCAAAAGAAGTTAGTAAGGGAGTATGTGAAGTAGGGTGTACTGAAAGCCGCGTTTTTGGAATCTCAATCGATACGAATTGAAGAGCAGATTACTGGAACGTCAAACTTTTTATAACCTATATACGAGGGAAATTATATTACCCTACCGGGTTTGATTCCTAATATATTTGGACAAAAAACAATTTTTAATTTTTTCAGCAATATGGGGTTCAAACGACGTATCATGATGGACATAATTAGAGAAATATATTTTTGACATTTTTTTTTTACGGCGGCAGTTTGAAGTCGTTATCAGACATATTTTTGTGCATGATTTTCACGAATTTCCAAATATTTTTTTTATATCTAATTATATCTAATGCATATATTTGATAGTATTTTCATGTGAAATATCAAATGATGTAAGTTGAAAATTTTATTGAAAAATTGGTGAGACATAGTATGCATGATCGAAATTTCCAAATGTTGCTGCGAAAAGAAAATACTCTATCAATATTTTTATTATATATTTTTCTGATCATGCTCGTCGTTACCTAATGGTATCTAATCAGTATCTAATGGCTAAATTATTTATTTATTTAAAGAAATGAAGTTCATTTCCGAAACAAACTACACCCGCAGAGTACAGTTTTTTATGACGTTGACTGTTGGATTTTGTATATGTTTTATTACAACACTAACTTTATGTATTTAATAATGTTTAGACAGAAATAAAGCAACTGCGGGAAAATTGTAACACTTTATGACTTATTTTCTTAACATGATTTGATATAACTCATTTTTTGAGACAAATATTTGTTACGAATTTTAATTTTCTTTACACTATAAAAATATAACTCCCAGCTAGTAAAAATTTAGCTCTCAATTTTCTTGTTCAAATTTCTTAATAAAATGTTTGCACTATTTTCCATGACTGTGTCTGTGACTATGGGGTTGAACGGTTGAACAAAAGACTTAAGACACAAACGTGTTTGTTGACTGTATTAAGTTTAATGTGATCTGAATGAAACACCTTAAGATCTATTGTTTTACTATATTTAATAATTGTGTAAATCGTGTAGCTCTTTTTTTTATTGTTGTTGGTGTTTGTTTTGTTAATACTATAATTAGCAATTTAGTTGTTGGATCATAGTTGTGTTAACTTTATATTCTTATCATCGTGTAGTGTTTTGTGGATATAAATCACGTTGGTTGAGAAATTATTTTGTCTCAAATGATTTGATAGAAATTAACAATGATATTAGTTCTTCCTAGTAAACTATAAGTCGAGTTTCAAAAGTAGAATTTAAAAATTTGCTAGGAATTTTCTTTAAGACTTCTTACCAATGGAATTTAATGTTATAACAAAAGATAACAAATCAATTTGAAATCATGACTTAAAGCTGGTTGGAAAATTCTAAAGAACATGATGATAAATGTTGTCGGAAGCTAAAAAATTTCAAGTTTTAGTAAAAAAAAGAAAAATTCTACATGTTTCACATTTTTCTTCTCTTTATTATGCAATATATGTAAATCTAAAGAATTTCTATAAATTGCTCTTATTCACATCATGTACAAGTACGTATGTAAATGAAATGTATAACTGTCAGTATCATGTAATTATAACAGTATTTACATAAAAATCAAATTCTTCATTAAGTACGGTTGGATTGCAGACAACACTTATGTTAATTGCAACAACATTATACAACAATTTATGTGGAAAAATTTGCATTTGAACTTAAATACGTTAAAGCAGTAATAAAGATCAAGTTAACACAAATTTTATGTGAAATATGATTTAAATTTTTGAAAACTTTGGAATGTCTTATGTGCTATTAAGCAACCCTGTATACATGTTAAATTGAGGGAAACCAACATGTTATGCATTCCGAAAGCGGAGAACCATCTCTTGGTAGTTCAGTGGACTTTAGACCCATAAGTCTCTCATAGTTCCTTCCGAAACTGATTGAGTTCAGCCATTGGAACTTCACAGTTACCTACCTTCCAGAATGCATAGAACAAAGCAAAATGTATAGAAACTACTTCCTTCCAGTGAACGTCATTGATAAACCTGTATATCTGAGGTAGAACACTGTTGTCGCATTCGCCAACATAGAGGGTAGTTTTAACAACCAGGATCGATTCTATAGACATTTAGCCCTATTACGAATGTCGTTCTCGTATTTCGACTACGACAGTTTTGTAAAAGATTAAAGACATAGTTGGCGTGTTATCTTTAATCTTTTACGAAACTGTAGTAGTCGAAATACGAGAACGACATACGTAATAAGGCTGATTGTCTGTTGATAGTGACCTGTGCACTTCGGCCGACACTATGGTTTGACACTATGCATTCAATAATGTGAAATCAGCGGCTATAGAAGAATCACTTGAAGATCTAGGCGTGGAAACATTCCCAAAAATTTGGATAGTGACAATGCTATAGAGCAGAATAATCAACGCCTCTATGTGCAACAGCGAGTCATCAAAGCGAGTGAATAGGGGAACTCCTCACGGTGGAGTCATCTCCCCTGTACTTTGGCTACTCGTGATCAACAAAATACTACTAAAACAGGCCAATATGATGATCAAAACCGTGGCGTATGCGGATGACGTGGTAATAATGTTGTCTGTTCCCATCCGTATTAAGCGAAATCAAGAATGGGGCCACTGGGAGTGGTCTTGGAGTGAATCCAGGGGAAACTAAGGTTATTCTTTTTACCACCAAGACCAAGATACCAAAGTTTAATCCTCCTCGGCTAAGGAGCCTCACGCGTCAAGTACTTGGGCGTGATTCTAGACCCTAAAATATCCTGGAAACGTAAAATAGAGCAACGCGCACAGAAAGCAACCGCTGCGTACAACGCTTGTCGGAAAATGTCCGGAAGCCGGAGGGGTCTCCGACCGAACATGGTGCTATGGATGTTCACTAGAACAATCAGACCTATACTCTCCTACGGAGCAATGGTATGGTGGACTGTCGCGGGAAAGACGTCTACCATGAAACTGTAGTATAGAGTACAGAGATCAGCTTGCATCGGCATAACAGGGGCAATGAGGACGTGTTCAGCTGAAGCCCTTAATGCAATGCTTCATATTGTACCAATTGATCTTCACATAACAGCTAGTGCGGCCTGGAGTGCTACCCGACGAAATGCTCTTGGAATCTGAAAGAGCACCGCATATGGACAGGGGAGAATACTACATATAATCCCAAATATAACCACCGATTACTGCATTCCCTCATTGACGTTCGATAACCTATTCCCGGAAGAATAGAGTGCGATAAAGCGGAACCACTGGCAGGTTTTTGCCACCAAAGTATTTATGGACGGACCCAAAATGAAATGTCGAACCGGTTCGGGTGTCTTCTCCAAAGAGGCAGGCCTCAATTTATCATTCAAATTCCCAGACAAATGCAGCGTTTTCCAAGCGGAGGTACTGGCCATCAAAGAAACCTGTGCCGAACTTATACTACAACGGAGAACAGAGCACATTGGAATATTTGTAGATAGCGAAGCGGCTTTCCTAACACTAAAATCTAACAGCACTGCATCTAAACTCGTTAGTGAATGTAGGGAAAGACTTGTCGAGCTAGGTCGGCTGGCCAATGTGGTTCTTACTTGGAAACCAGGCCACAAGGGTCTCCTACGCAACGAAAGGGCAGAGGAACTAGCCAGGGCAGGATCCTTTTCCACCAAATTCCAGACGGTGTCAGTCGCAACGCCTATAGGGTCGGCCAAAAGAGGTATTTTCCTGCATTACCTTGAATGAGCAAAGGCCAGATGGTATTGAACGGATACATGCCCAATATCCAGAAACACATGTCCAGAATATAACATTCACCGGACTAACTCCCAGATTAGCCATAATCGGGGGAACATATCAAGGCTAAATGCCGTGCTAACTGGGCACTGGCCAATCGGTAATCACGCAAGACGGCTAAAGCTTCCATATACTAACCACTGCCGTGTCTGCGAAGACGCAGTAGGTCGACAAATAATGCTCTACGGGATTATCATGTGGTACCAGGTACTTGAGAAGCCCACCAATTGTGCACTAGTGACTAGGGCTCAGAGAATGACGACGATGTGCATCACTGGTGCTCAGTGCCCCACTCCCACTGTAGCACTGAATATAATGATACTTTTGATGTCGGTGGATATTATGGGTAAGCTGATTGCTTTTTATTCTGCCATCCGGTTAAGGCAACTGCCGCAATGGAGCATGATCGAAGTCGGTCATGGTTATGGCGTAATAATCTAGGAGTGTAAGGGTTCAATATTTTCGCTGATAATCAGACTGCTATCAAGTACCTGTAATCAGTATTCCTGTACTCAAGAGTTATCCAGGAGTGATACGTATTCGTTAACAATATGTCCCAACGATTCGATAACCCCCTCATACTGGTTCCAGGGCTCAGGGACATTCCGGGAAACTGCTGATCGTATGAGCTGGCGCGACTAGGAACTACCTTACAGGTTTCACAGGTATGGGAACGCATTATAATGAACCTAGAGACTTGTATACATATTGTAGATGAACGCTCCTAAGTGATTCTGCAGGAGGGTTGGATGAGGTGCATAGGTTGTGTGCACACATGGTGAATTTGATAATTATTGGCCAGGGAGAAGATCCGTGAACCTTCTGTTTCGATCCAGACTGAGGGTATCAATGCTTGTTTCAGTTTAGACGTGATACAGTCTGATTGGTAGAAATTCTTTGACACTAAAGGATAAAAGACTTCTGGGTAAATGACTACTGTAGAAACAGTAACGATGAGGAGCAAGTCGAATTCACTGCTCGTGTCCAGCACTAAGTGCCAGGAAGATGGCTACTATGGAATCCTACTTATTTAGGGACTTAAGGCAATTATATCAAATAAGAATAACTTGGAATAGACTAAATGGAGGCACAGGTACGTTCCAAGAAACGTTAGAGCGGATGAACTTTCAAGAATAGGGACTACTTTACTTGTTCCACGAGATATGGAACATGTGATCATGCTTAAAACCGAAACTCTGAGACATGAGAGTAATAAATGGACTGCAGGTAGAAACATCGGAATCACCAGCGCATGAATCATCGGTGGTTCAATGGTGATTGCGCACTGCACTTGCACATGAAAACGTGGTTTCGGCTTTACATTTCTTACAACGGGGTCAACTCATTTAGTGACGGCTACACTATCGAGTACTTAGCCACGACAAATCTTCTCAAACATTCCGTTCGGAATTGGTGTAAAACTGTGGGTCCCAACCAGTGACTGCAAAATTAGAAAGCGCACAGCTCGGTGAGTGGGAGAATGGGAATCTATTTATTAATCGTTAGAAAAACTTGGTATCCAGTTCTGGACAGGATATCTGTATGCTAGTAGCTATAATTCCTGGACACTGGTGGATAGATAGTCATAAGTCTAGACTTGGAACTTGAAATCATGATTACTGTAGGTGCTGTGGGGATGAAGAGGTCGACGAGAGTGTTGAACATATCCAAAGCTTCTGCCCCCACTTTCGTCTGAGTTACAGATATTACGTGTGACCGTCGGGCAATGGTAAATGTACTCGATTATTGTAGATAACAACGTGGGTTAGATCCCTGCTGAGGCCACCTTACATTTCCTTCGACGGCGGTCACCTCTATTAAAAAAGCTTCTCACCATCAATGCTCTAAACCCGAATTCTGTGTGAGTAATGGATAATATTTAGGATCTTACTTATTTTCGGAACTAACAAACGTTCAGGGAGTTAAGCTGAATGGTTTCCGGATCATTTGAAAAAACAGCAACTAGTTTGTGTGGTACGTCTGGAAAGGGTATCATTTTCCGAGGGTGTGGAGCATTTCCTATGCTATTGCCTCGCCTTTTCAGTGAATAGGAAGCACTACCAAGGGTCCTACTTCTTTAATTGAAAAGACTTTCAGCCACTTAAATTTAGCTGCATGATTATTATGACTGTTGAGGAACACAAATTGGTTCACCAGTGTTTAGTATATCTCTCTTCATCAGCCTCAGAGTATACAGCTCTTCGCCACACCAGGTCAATTTACAGGTTCAATGATGGGGACAGAACGTGACGTTCCGTGGCATCACAATGGTCCTCATAGAACTAAATGTATGAATAGTGCCTGCCACTTGTACCGTACGTATGGAATGTGTAAGTTATTCATGACACCTTCACACATTTTACATCTACCAAAGATCGCTGGCATCGTTGTATAATAATGCCAGTCTAATCAAAAGTTATGGCATGTCATGATATTTCTTTCATTAAATAACTCCATCCCATGAATTACGTTTAACAGAAGTCTATTAAGGTGGCTTTATATTTCATTAGATTTCATTTCTTCCCCCATTTATCATTGAAATATTTTGAAATACTATTTCAAATTCGTCAATGTCTGATATTAATAACCTGTGATTTCCAATGCTGATCGTTATCATGTAACTTTCTTTATAAATTGACTCCCTAACGCGCATTATATAATTTTCTATTTAAATCCTAATTTTCCTAACTCAACCGGATAAAAATTAATTTTATACTCAGTTTATCAAGCAATTGCTATGAATGGATTAAACTGCCATGGAAAAAGTACCACAATACAAAACCTATATAAGGTACAACACAAGGTATAGATACTAGATGCCAGTGATGCCTCGGCAGATTAATGGTCTCATTAGAAAGTAAGTTACCAAACATGCAACATTTCTTACAACCACAGAAGGCCAACCAGCCAGGGAGAGAGACAAGCAAGCAAACAGCAACAAATGCAAAAGGCACAATGTAATAATAAACAAACTAGCACTTATGGTGAGCGTAACGGGTAGAGCGTCAGAGGAAGACAAAAAAGAGAGTGAGAGGAAGCAACAATTTTACAGATAGTTAAATGTGCATCTTGAACTGTTGCATCATTAAAGAGTTCATTCATACCCAACACCATCACCATCACCATCACAAATACGACCACCATCATTACCATCATAATCATTCACATAGTCAAGTTGCCTGAATATGTTGCAGCAACAAAAGGCAACAGCAACTGGAACTTGCAGTCGCACTCTCGAACCCATCATTGGCAACTCATTGTCAGTGGTGTTTTTAGCGATTCACAGTGGCATTTGTGGTTGTTGAGCAATGCTGGTGAAGTTTTTACAGGTAATCAAATGTGTAGTATGAACCACAGCCATGGCAACTAAATCTTATTGCCACTTTCAAGTGGTGGTTGGATTCAATGAATGTTTGGCTGGTTGATACGTTGCTTGGTTGGTTGGATGGATGAATGCATTTTGCTTTGTTACCATCATTTCAGTTATGTAATTTTTGTTTGTTGGCCGATAATCTATGAACCTGTACACGTTGCCATACAATGCGAGGTAATTAATCAGCTACCAATTATACAGGCATACAAAAAATCAACAATACCAACAATACTATGTTGCACGAGGGAAATGAAAACTCAAATGAAAATTTATAAATTCCATTTTTCAAGATTGATTTCTCAATAGATCTCAAGAGATTTATGGTTAAATAGTAATGAAAATTTGAAGAAACATTTTTTTTTGAAAATAAAATGTGAATTTCCTTCGAGCATAAATGCAATTGGTGGCTAAAGTGAAACAAAAGACTTAAGAAACGTAACAGAAATTGTCATTGGTATTTTTTGTCGTCACTGGATGGTATAAAATCTCAAATGAATATGTATAGATTTTATTTTTCATGATGGATTTATTAATAGATCTTAAGAGATTTATGTTTACAGTAACGAAAATTTAAGAAAACGGTTTGGAAAAATAAGTAATTTCGATGTTTTCCATATTGGAGTTCTATGAATTATTTTTTTCGCTGTAATCGGGGAACGAAAGATTAAAGAAACGAACCTGAAATTTTTGTAGGTGAGTGATTTTAATAATAACTCTTTTTTTTAAAGAAGAATCTTTCGGGTTTTATAGATCTTATCTGTTTAAAACGATGAAACAGATACAACTTCGACTGAGTGTAGTCTGCATAACTGGGAATAATAAAGATGAAACAATAGAACAAAGTGCTTCCAACTGAAGTCACATCCACATTCAGCTGATATTGTTATGGGGATCTAAAATACACGGTTCGCAGAATGTTTACAATAATCAAAGTAAAAGGAAGAAGAAGAATTGACTAAACATTTTCCCAATACATGTTAAGAATTAGCCGGCAGGAGAGTGTCTACAATGGGATACTACTTATTTAGAGGCACACGAGGATTATTTTAGATTGGCGTCTCAGTTAGACTCCGACACGATCTTCAACTTCTTACAGCAAACTAAATGTTTCACCGGTTTGTCTAGTTCTTCACAATAAACTAAAAGTCTAAGTGAGTCGTGCATCGACTGCCACCAACACCTAACCTATAGGTATCACTGCTAGAAGAAACATAGGTGAGGTAGTTTTTACAGCCCAGCATTTTCTTTATAGTCCATAATACAGGTGTTCCTACCTAGAGCTTAGAGACCGGAAACAATGGTGGAAAAAAATTTGTGTAGGAATATGAATCCCCATTATTTGATAAATTCCAGGCAATGCAATCTAAAACAGGAGAGTTGAGAGCCCCTGCGATTGATCTAATCAAAATGGCAAGAGGAAATGTCATGCAGTCATGATGTTGTGATATCGGAAGTGCAACTTAAGGGGTGTGGTGCAGAGGAATCTATTTGATGTATTCTAAAATAACACTGGCTCCTAAAATATCAGTCACACCCAGAATTGTATGCAGATCACAGACATTATAATTGAAATTGAATATCTACTATGGCAGGAGTGTGTTCCATGTAAAAGTTAAGATTCATATGGTCGCGTTAAAGTGAATAAATAAAATAAATAAAGGGTTTCCCATTACATCTCATGAAGGAATCGGGGAGAGCTCCTCACAACCAGTGAGCTGTGCGCTTTTTAGTTTTATACTCACTGATTGGGACCTACAGTTTTACACCGGTTCCTAACGGTATTTTTCAGAAGCACTATACGAGGTGACTGCAGTCGAAAGAAATTTTAAGGTGGTCAGAGCAGGGATCGACCCCAGGATCTCAAGTACAAGAGGCGCGCACAGTATCCATTGCACAGTATCCATTGCAACAAAAATTCGTCCAACATGGCCCGATACTGTAACGGCCACTCCTTGCTCATTTTCGAAGAAGGAGTGGCCTCTGGACCAAAATCCGCACCAAACAGTGACTCGTTTTGGGTGCATCGGCTTTTCAATGTATGCGAGCGGGTTTTCTGTACCCCAAATGAGACAATTCTGCTTGGTTACATACCCGCCAAGATCAAAATGAGCTTCATCTGAAAAGATGATTTTTGTGGCAAAATCGGCATCTTCTGTAAGTCGATCGCAGGCCCATTTTCCCCATATTTCCCAGCGTTGTTCAAGCATATACCCAACCATATTCGTTCAGCGGAAGGATAAAACTAATTATCTGTCAAATCAGACATGAGCTAAGTGTTACCATTCACGAAATAAGCACTAGTTGAAAAAAAAAACGTTAGATGGCGTTCCCGTTATTTACAAAGTCTGGTGCCTAATTACGTATGACGATAACCGTCCAAACGATATCGCTGTGTCGATAATGCTGATCATACAACCATTTAAAATACATGCCTATATAAATCTGTACTACCGACGAAACCATAATAAATTCGACATGGTTTCTTACATAATTAGCCCAGTGATTTCCGTGTATAATTTGAAATCTAATGAAATCATATTGTTTTTTATGACGAATAATAATTTCAAGTGAAATATATCTAAATGCTTATTAATATTTGTAATTGTGTCATTTGACTTTAGTTACCGTTGAAATTTAAAGACTTCCTTTTATTGATATTAAATTATTAATTGTGGTCAAGGTATTTGAGTTGAGTAGCTCTTTAACTACTATATTGAATTGCTGTTTCAATTTATGCTCTTGTTATTATTCCAAAATTGTAAATATCTTCAAATTTATTCGATTTTTTAATCTAGTTTGTGTATTTATGGGTTTTTTTTTTAATGTTGGTGGCAAACTTATCTTTTCAAGGTTACTAAAGATAAAACAAATACAATTTTTCGTGTTAAAACGAAAAAAATTTCATTGTAGTTTTTGTTTAGCTGTGTCAGACTTTAGAGTGCGACTAATAAAATAATGATATGAAATCAGTTTAAAATCGATTTAAATTGGTGCAAAAAAAAAAACAGAAAGAAAACAAAGGTGTAGCACAAAAGTATTGCAGATATTAAGTTGCTATTGCTGTTTGTGTGGTAATAGCCGTACAAAAGACTTAAGCAACGAACTTTAACGTTCAGTTGACCCCCTTTAAGAATGTTTCCTAACAAGCTCTTAGCTGTGAACGTGATACCATTTAACAACGAATTGTTTCATAAACTATGCAAATAACAATCACAGACTTAAGTTGTTTCTTGTTTCATGTTTCCAAACAAATCGTTTCCCACTCAATTAAAGACACGTTGTACAAAATAACCAAAACAGTAAGAAACAATTACTCGAAAGACATTTGATTTCATCAGAAAGAGTTCTGTTTTAAAATCAACCCTATCTCTCTCTCTCTCTCTGCAATTGTTTTAATAGTTCGCAACATTTGATTAAACAAGCAACAGAACAAAATTAAATATTTCAGAACACAGACAAAGCAAGAAACATGTGCTAAAGGAATTTATTCAAAGTCATTCTTAAAACAAAATCACCAGCAGTTATCGTCATCAACTGTTGCAAGAAACAATATAAAAGGCAAGTGGACAAGCTAGAAGTTGGAAATGTCTATAGTGTACGTTCAGAAAAGGCAGACAGACAGTTTGATACCCTATGTCATAGAGATTTAACCAACCTATTGGGAAGTTAAAGTTGTCCATAGTCGAGGTTCAGAAAAGGAGACAGTTTGATACTCTCTATTTCGTAGAGATTCAAACAACTTATTGGAAAGTTATAGCTGTAATAAAGTACAGAAAACTATCGACTACCAAGCAACAAATTCAATATGTCATGTCACAGTCACCTGTTAGAAACTCATGGGTTAAAGTAAACTACAATAGCCCAGAATCTTTGAAGGGCTTAATATCCATTATAGTTTAATAAAACCCAATTAAAATTCGATCATTAACATATCAAACCCTATGCCACCTAGTATGTTGTAGGGCACACCCGACACAATATCATTGGTCTATTATACATCAAAGAAACATGTTCTTTAAAACTGATACGGTGGTTTTATGAAATTCTGTAAGACAACAAAAACTATTTGAAGTCTTTTGTTAAGACGACGTTCTCTGTCAGCGTTGTTAGTTACCCTCTATTGTCTCTATTGTCTGGGTACTTTAAAGTTGTTTTGTTTTGACAACGTCCAGCTGTAGCGCTCTAGCATTAAGACACAAGCGTTTTCAATTGAAGGTGGTTGTTGTAAATGTATATATATCATGTTGTTAGCAGTTGTTGTAAATATGTTTTAATTTCGAGTAATTGTGGCCGGCCTTTCAAGGTCATTGATGTGTGAGTATATGTGTGTGTGTTTCTTTTTTTTTTATTTCTATCTCATGAAACTCTAGCAATTGTCGGTTTAGTTGTTTGTTATGATTAATCTACGTGTTGGGGTTTATTTTTTCATTGTTCGTCTTTATAATGTTTACTGAGTTTGAACTAAAATTAACGTAATTTCTTGTATTAAAATGTTGCTTTGTACTTACCATGACTAAATCACCAGTGATTTCATGACGTCTCATTAAAATAGCTGCCATATTTTTCTCGTCTTGGAAGACTTCACCAATGTGTTCACTCGAATGCGAAAGCTAAAAGAAACAAAAATTAAAAATTATGAATTACAAAATTTTATATTTAAAATTTTAAATAGTAATTACTAAACTTGTGGCTTAAGAATAAAAACAGAACAAAAAAAGGTAACAAGACGCAACACTTAATTGAAGAATCTCATGAATAAAAGAATCGAGCAACAAACTTTGTTAACAATCATCTTACACTAACCGAGATTTTATCCTTCCTAAACAAAAGACTTAAAGAACAAAGTTATTCAACATTTCACGTATACAACGATAAATTGTTGTCATTCTGAAACAAACGGCTTAAGCAGAAATGTTTGTCGGCACACCCATTGTACAAAGGGAGATTTTATCCTCCTAAACAAAAGACTTAAGTAACAAAACTTTTTTTAAAAGGTACTCAACTTAAGCAAATATAATTTTGTCCTCCTTAAACCAAAGACTTTTCGCCCTTAAAACAAGTTTTCAATATTCCACTTGTGCAAGGAGAAATGTTGTTCCTCTTAAACAAAATTCTTTAGTAACAAACTTTTTCGATAGGTACTCAACTTAAGCAAAGGGAAATGTATCCTTCTGAAACAAAAGACTTACACAGACACGTTTTAAAAAAAAGACTTAAGAAGCTAAGTGCTTTTTACTCCATTTGTGGAAAGAGAAATGTTTTCTGCTGAAACAAAAGCCTTAAGCAGAAAAGTTTTTCGATGCTCCATTTGTGTAAAGAGAATTTTTGCTAATCTTAAACAAAAGACTTAAGCAGCAAAGTTTTTTAAACTCCATTTGTGCAAAGAGAACTTTTGTCTTTCTTGAATGAAACACCAGCAGTTATCGCAGTTTGAACGTAAGTACCAAATTTGTTCGATACTCCACTTGTGCAAAGATAATTTGTGCCAGCCTTACACAAAAGACTTAAGCAACACACTTTTATGACATTCTACTTATAAAGGGTTTTTCAACAGAGACGCTACAAAAGTAAATCGATAGGGACAGCAAACGACGCCATATTTTTTCCCGCTCTTTTGACATTTCTCTTCAGTAAGGTTTGCCATTTCATCATGGAAAGATATGCGAGCCAACAACGAGTCGAAATTATTAAAATTTACTACCGAAATTTGGAGTCAGTGGCCTCAACTTCAGTGGCCTCAATCATCTTCACCGATGAGGCTCATTTCTGGAGGAATGGCTTCGTCAATAAGCAAAATATGCGTTATTGGTCAGACATCAATCCACACGTAATCCATGAGTCATCATTGCATCTCGAAAAAATTACGGTTTGGTGCGGTTTATGGGCCGGCGGCGTCATTGGGCCGTACTTCTGCCGTGATGATCAAAACCGGCACATTACTGTGAATGCGATTCGATACCGTTCAATGATAACCGAATGCCACAATCAATTTAGTGGAAACCAAGTTTGGTGAACGCGTTATCTCACGAAATGGCCCAGACGATTGGCCACCTCCGTCGTGCGATTTGACGCCGTTAGATTATTTCCTGTGGGGCTACGTCAAGTCTATGGTCTATGCCAACAAGCCAGCGACGATTGATGAACTTCGTACGAATATCGAACGTGAAATTGCAGCAGTATCGGCCGATTTATGCTTGAAAACTGTCGAAAATTGGCTTCAGTGTCTGGACTTCTGCAAGCGTGCCCATGGCCATGCAAAAGAACTCGAGTTCCATACATAATGGCATCGAACGTACTTTCACAGGAATAAAGAATTTCATTGGTATCTAAAACCGGTTGTGTTTTATTTAAAAAAAACTTTTGTAGCGCTCTTATTGAAAAACCCGATACATAAACTTAAAGAAGACTTGAGCAACAAACTTTTTTGATACACCACTTGTGCAAGGAGAAATGTTGCTCCCCACAAACAAAAGACTTAAGCAGTAAAGTTTTCTACACTCCATTTGAGCAAAGATAATTTGTTTCCTTCTTGAACAAAACATTTAAGTAACGAACTTTTTTGCTACTCAGATTATAAAGACAATTTTTGTCATGTTTAAACAAAAGACTAAAGCAACAAACCTTTATGAAATTCTACTTATACATACGGAAATTGTGTAATCCTTAAACCAAAGGCTTAGGCAACAAAATTTGTCGGAACTAGATATCTCTGCCAGGCTGATACGTGTCTGCAGAGACCGAAAAGAGATCCTCAATGGAAGTTGGTAGCGATCTTACCAAACCATCAAACATGGTGACCCCCTATCTTGCGATGTCTTGAATATCTTAGTAGAGATCATGGTGAGAAAAGTTGCAGTTAACACGAATAAAGCCATGAGCACAAAAAGCCGCATGCTGGTCGCGTATGTCGAAGATAAGTATATAGTATATATATAGTATATACTTAAATATAGTATGTATATTATATATAGTATATATATAGTAGATATTATTGGGCGGACTGTGTACAGCTGTTTTTTTTGAAAAATCCGTAAGAATGAGGACAATACAAAATTAACGGTTTCAATCTGCAGAGCCTCCACTGATTTGGAGCAGAGCGTGAATGTTGATAACCATTATAACTTCGAGGCAACGGCTGAAGCACTTCTGTGAAAAGTGTCTCTCCCGAGATTCAATGTTCTGGCTATATCCGTATTGCTTTACAAACTCCCTTGCTTTATGTTGCAGCATCCCTGGTCGTATCACAACAAGCAGGTAAACGTCATTGGGAGTCTTCATGAGAAAATGCTCGGCATTATATATGAGTCTGTACTAGACAACGGCGAGTATTGACATCATACGAATCACGAGCTTTATGAACTATATCCCGACATCGACGTAGTTAAGCTCATGGAAATAAAGCGATTCCGCTGGCTAGGAAATGCCAGTAGAACGACCAAGGATGAACCAGCGCGCTAGGTATTCAAATATGTACTTGAAAGAGCTAAACAACAAGATGACCAAGACTACGCTGGAAGAACCAGGTGAATGAATGCCCGTGAAAACTTTGCATTACCAACTGGCAAAAGATCGAGACCGATGGGAAAATATGTATAAGAGAACGCGGGCTCGATCCCTGCTTCGACCACCTTACATTTCTTTCGACGGCGGTCACCTATTTTAGTAACGGCGACACTATCAGGTATTTAGCAATGAGAAAGGCTCTAAAACTGTAGGTTCTGAGTTCACTGAGTTTAAAACTCGAAACTGCACAGCTCGTTGGTTGTGAGAAGTCCTCCTCATTCCCTTCAGGGGATGTAGTGCGTAACCATTTGTTTTATAGGCTTGTATGAGGCCAATCAAGAAAGAAGGTAATTAAATTTTCATCTATCAGTCTTTCCAATGACTTCTTTTCCAATGACACTCTTTTTATTTTTAAGGTTTCCTTTATGGTTTATTAAACATGAAATAACTCCTTAAAATATAGCCGTCCGGAGTTGGTGTTAAACTGTAGCTCCCGATCAGTGAGTCATTGAAAGCAGGGAATATTTTGTGATGTCCTTTTAACAAAGAATTGATTATCACAGGAATGGATTCCCATATGGCTTTATTGTAAGATCCAGCACTGATTGTTTCCTGATCCACAAATATGGTATATCCAAAATATCATAGTTGGTATCTGATGGTTTAATTTTTAGGTTCAATCAATGTCGAATTTTCAACATGAAGATGGTGAGATTTTGGCTGCATTTTGAAACAATTTGAACGTTTTGTTTCACAACTTTAACTCTTGTGACAGTTCATTAGTGACTGGCTCAATAAGTTTTGAATATTTCTCTAAGTTCTTTCGAACATTTGAAATAATAACGTAACACAAGATTTTGGTTGCTTCTTGTAACAAATTTTATATTTTCTTTCAAAACTTTAACTCGCTTGATAGTTTATCACAGATGGGATAAATAAGTTTTGAATATTACTCACAAGATTTTGGCCGAGCTTTGTAACAATTTTTATGTTATTTTTTCAAAACTTTAACCCTTGTGACAGTTCATTACTCACTGGACCTATAGGTTTTGAATATTTCTCTAAGTTCTTTTGAAAATTTCAACTAATAACGTAGAGGGTTGCCATTTATATTTCGGGTCCTGGCAATACTAGTGTTGCCAGATGCAAACTGGAACTTTAATTTTTGTAGCATAAACATACATAGAACGTTTTCACTTACGACCACTGTTGCTGTGGTCACAAACAATAACAGCGTAAGTCGATTCTAAAATTTTTCGGGGAGAGCAGTTTAAAGTTTAATATCTTTACTGGAAATCAGGAGTCGGAGTTTTTGTGATAACTTTGTTACAGATAACAAGGAAACGAATTCTTTTACTTCTTAACAAAAAAAAAAAACAGTTGGTTATTTGAGCACGTTGACTTCTCACAAAAAATTTTTTCAATTTTGTCCTAACTCGAGTTAGGCTGTTATTGTTTGTGACCACAGATTTGTTGTATTTACAGTGTGTTGAAAAACTCACCTCGTTCAAAAATGGAATTATCTCGTGAACATTTTCGTGTGATGATTTTTTACGATTTTCGGAGGGGATTATCCAGACAAGAGTGTCTCAATCAACTTGTTTCGACCTTTGGTATTGAAGCATCCTCAAAAACCACTGTAAATCGGCAGTAACAAGAGTTCAGTCACGGTCGCCGTTTGACGGTCGTTTTGCCGGAAACCATCGATGCTGTACGTGAACTGATAAAGCAAGTCTGACATGTGACAAACTGTGAGATTGAGTCATTCTTGGGCATTAATATGACAAGCGCCAATAAGATATTGCATGTTCATTTGGCCTTGAAAAAAATTTGTTCTCATTGGATCCCACATAATTTGACGAATGCTCAGAAAAAGGCTCGTGTCGATTGCAGCAAAGAAATGTTGAAATAATACAACCGCGGTAGCTCAAATGCAGGGCATAACATCTTCATAGGTGACGAATCATGGGCGTATGCATAAGAGCCCGAAAGAAAACAGAAATCGACCGTATCGGTGTTTCAGGACGAGATAAATCCAAAATTGTTGTTCGTCCACGAAGCAAATGATCGGGGTTTTTCGGTATAACCGTACATGTGGCCAGAGTACCTTCAGTGGAACATAGGACGGTCAATTATGAGTGGGATACCATCATGTGTTTGACAAAAGGCTTAAGCAGCAACGTTTTTCGACACAGCCATTGTACAAAGGGAGATTTTATCCTCCTAAACAAAAGACTTAAGCAATAAACCTTTTTTAATAGGTACTCAACTTAAGCAAAGATAATTTTGCCCTCCTTAAACAAAAGACTTTTCAACCTTAAAAAAATGTATTTCGATACTGCACTTGTGTAAGGAGAAATTGTGTTCCTCTTGAACAAAAGACTTAAGCAAAAAAATTGTTCGATAGGTACTCTACTTAAGCAAAGTAGAGAAACAATATACTTAAGAAGGAAAGTTTTTCGATGATCCACTTCTGCAAAGAGAAGATAAGAGAAAAGAGAACAGTGTTCGAAGAAATATGGGTAAACAACAAGAGAAGACGGAACATTTTGCATCAGAGCAATGCGAGCTCCCACACATCAGCTGAAAGAATGGGCACTCAACATTTCGAATTGATGGGTCATCCGAAGTACATCCCTGATTTGGCACCCAATGACTTCTTTTTACTGCGTGGTCAAAGTTTTTCGACGCCCGAAACAGCTGTTGAAGCGTTCAAATACCATGTTTTGGAGGTCTCTCAATCGGAGTGGAAAAGGTCCTTCGAAAATTTGAGCGCATGCAAAAGTTTAGCAACATTTGATCTTCACGGAGAATATTTTGAAAAAAAAAAATAAAACTATTTCCAATGATAATTGATTGTTTTTTTTTATTGCTGGACCCGAAATACAAATAACAACCATCGTAACACATATATGACAGTCTGGGGCTAATTATGTAAGAAATGAAATCGAATTCATTATCGTTTTGTCGGTATTGAAGTTTTAGAACCGAATGAATTCTAAATGGAAAAAGAAATGTAATTATGTACAATTCAGAGTCGTTTGGACAATTATTGTCATACACAGTTTTGCCCCAGAATTTCTTTCCATTTGTTTAATTACAAAACCGAGAACAAATTATAAGAAACCCATTCTATAATTTCTATAATTTAAAATAAATGATCATTTAATTACAAAAACATGTTTTACAACTACTAAGCATTCGAACGCCACATCATCCATCACAACACCTACTATGCGATTGCGCGCGACAATTTTTCCAAGTAATTAACAAAATGGACTATTGCACGAAATATATAATTGATTTCGCTAAATCCACCACACACTCTCTGACAAGTCTCATAAGACATTTTTAAATGTTAAAAATGAACATGTTTTGTTTAACAAAACCGTCATCGTTGACACCACCGCAATTTAATTGACAATTTATGATTTGTGTTGTCCAAAGTTTACAAAGCGATAAATTAGATCATATGCATGAGAATTGAGTGTATGGAATATTGAATATTGTATTTGATGTGGAACGTTTTGAATAGAATTATATTATGATTAAAATCATATCACTCATACGCACCCTGAACAATGTAACATAAATTTTAACACAATCAATACACGGTGCAAGTATAAAAAACTAATATAAATAAAAAACCAATATTTTTATACAAAACAATATTTATTTAATAATTTTCTTATCTATACATGTATTGGAGTGTTGTTATTGCTAACGCTGGCCGGTATTTGTTGCTATGTACGATATTTATTTAAAGTTCAATATGCTGCATTTGACCGTCAAATGTGTTGACACATGTGTTTTTTTTTTTTTGAATTGTTCTGAGTTCAAAAAAGAACAAGATCGAGTATTTTACACCAAATAATTGTTTCTTTTTTTTCGCTTAATAAATAAGATCAGTTTTGCTGTTGTTGTTGTCCATGTAGAGATACAAATTTTTGTGTTGCGATAACCTTGAAAGCGGTTCAACATCAACTGCATCAAGAGTAGTTGGACTCGTAACTCGGGTAACAAGTGCATTTTGGAATTTGGTTAAGTTTAGTTTTTTTCAAGTTTTTTTTTTGTTCTTAGTAGAACTAGTTTTGTTGTCGTTGTTGTTCACAAAATTCTAATAATTATAATAATTCTAAGAACTTTTTTTGTGAGAAAACAAAACATGGTTCACTATGTGGGTTGCACACCCTCAGTGGGTCATGGTAATGTGGGTAATTATGTAATGCAGTGGTGGCGAAATCAAAGGCTTTGCTATTGAACTGATTTCCAAATGGGAATATTTTTACGAAGGTATCCTCCGCTTAGAATAATTGTAAAACTCTTAACAGTTTACAGATGCCATAATATCATCACAACAGACTAGCCAAATGGCTTCAGGGGACTAGTTTAATTCATGCTTATCAATGATAGATAAATAATTAAACGATGATTTCTCATGATTTACAACAGTATAATCGTAAGAGATTTATACGATATAGTCAAAAACCTACTTCGATAACTACATCCCAATCAGCACATCGGATACGAAACGGTACCGAATCGGCGGCGAATCTGCTCCGACTTTTCTAATTTGATTTATAGATATAGTCAAAAACCACTTCGATAACTACATCCCAATCAGCACATCGGATACGAAACGGTACCGAATCGGCGGCGAATCTGCTCCGACTTTTCTAATTTGATTTATAGATCGGGTATTTTCTTGATTCGAGATCACAAATCTTGCGGCCGTTATTCCTCTTTCGATCTCGAAACGAGAATTCTGTTCGATTTCGAAATGACCTGGGATCTGATTTCGAAACTAGTACGGAACCGACCTCAAAATCATACCGGATACAATCACGGAACGAGAACGGATTCGGAATGTAAATCATAATGGATCCACTAATATTATGTCAGTTGCAATCTCGAGACGAGATCGAATTCGTAATGTAAATCATAATGGATCCAGTAATATTATATCCGTTATAAAATTAAAAATAAATATCAAATATAAAATACAATTAATATGAATTATAAAATAAAACTAATATATGGTAGTTTAAATTAATTAAAAACACCAAATTATTTATTTTGGGTTACTGGAATGGAATCAGCGACAGCGGATCTATACCGTATCTGAATCAGATCAGCGAAGCAAAATCCGACAAGTTGTACTCAAACCGTATCCGAATCGGATCAGAGAATGCGAAATCCGACATGATGGGCCCGAATCGTATTTCAATCGGATCAGCGAAAGCGTAATCCAATGTGTTGGACTCAAACCGTATCCGAATCGGATCCGAGTTCAACTTTGTGCTTATTCCCACATGTCGGGCACGAATCGAACCCTAATTGGAGCAGCAAAAGCGTAATCCGATATGTTTGACTCAAACCATATGCGAATCGGATGGCAAAGTCTAATCCGATGTGTCGGACACAAACTGGATCCGAATCCCGAATGGGATCAGGGAAAATAAAATGCGAAGTATCGTACTCAAACCGATTTCCAATTGGATCAGAGAAAGCGAAATCCGACATGTAGGGCCCGAATCGAATACGAATAGGATCAGCGAAAGCGAAGTCCGACGTGTCGTACTCAAACCATATCCGAATCGGATCCGCGTCCGACTTTGTGCTTTTTGGGATGATATCATTGTTAGGATCAAGACAAAGAAAAATTCCGAAATGTCGAACACAAATCGAATACAAATCGGACCCGCCCGTAAAGCGTAATCCGATGTGTCGGACTCAAACCGTATCCGACCCCGACTTTATGTTTATTCGGACGATTCCATTGTTAGGATTAAGAGAAAGCAAAGTCCAACATGTCGGTCCCGAATCGGATCAGCGAAAGCGTAATCCGATGTGTTCGACTCAAACCGTATCCGAATCGGGTCCGAGGCCGACTTTGTGCTTATTGGGATGATTCCATTGTTAGAATCAAGAGAACGCGAAGCCAGACATGTCGGGTCCGAATCCAATCCTATAAAGATCTACTCTGACAGTCAGGCTACTATAAAATCTTTGCAATCTGCATTCCTGACTTCAAGAACAGCCAAATGAATGCCTGACTTCCTGACTTCAAGAACATTCCTGACTTCAAGAACAGCTAAATGAAATGCCCAAGCAATTCGATATCCATCTTTTATAAGTGCAAGGGCACAGAAACATTCCAGGGAACCTAGAGTGAATGAGCTTAGCAGTTCCACTAGATGTCGAACATGTGGCTATATCGATTTCTATTTGAAAGCTCATGCTTAAAACCGAAGCTCTCAGACATGCGAATGATAGATGGTCTGGAGGCACAAATTGCAATCCAAGTGTAAACTTGGACCAAACAAGTATGTCCAAATTATTACCTGATATCCATTCCTTGATAAAATATCTTGACGCCAGGAGCTGTGCTCACTGGATACTTTTTAGAAGCAGCCATACATGCAAATAGAATTGGAATCTCTACTCATGATTTCTGCAGAAGCTGTAGGGATGAACTGGATGAAGAGAGCTTTGACCCTCTCATATTTTACTGCCTCGACTCCACTTAGGGGAACCCAATTTGAGTCGAATGTGAGTGACTGGCTTTCGTTCGCTTAGCGTTGCTTTTGAGATCAGTGAAAATTACTTCTGTAGAAGCTGTAACAATGGGGAAGTAGAAGACTCCACTGAAAATTTTCTTGGCACGTTTCCAGTACTAGCTGACAGAAGGGTGTCTAGTATGGTATCCAACCTATGTATATATGGACCTGAGAGAATTATCTCAGATAGACGTAGACAAGATCTTGATCTTCTAGAAGCAAACTAAATGGTTTTCTGGTAGGGCTAACACTTAACCTCGTTAGCCCGTGATATCACAATGGACTAATGATTCTAAGTGAGTCGTTCATCGACCACCACTAACACCTAACCTAACCTGAGCTAATGCAAGTTTCTTGTTCAACCACATCCTTGGATGTCGGGATGCGGTTTCATATGACTTCAACGCGTCTTAACCATACCATGAATATTTACCGCTTCAACGATGGGGACGTCATATGATGATGTTCCGTGGTTTTACAACGATTCTCATTGGACTAAGTGTGTCAATAGTCGTAGCTTCTTCCACTTAAGTAAGATGAAAAAAGAGATGGCAAAGGGTTGAATTGCTTGGAGTTATTAGTTGTCTTTGTTTAAAGAAATATTAACGGGCTTTGAATGGCCAAAAGCGAAGAAGATAAAATTATTATTTAAAATTAAAAAAATTTAGAATTACAAGGCAGGATAAATTTGATTATTTTAATATTTTAAATAAAACTTGTAATGTAATCGGGATTTGCATAATGTTTTTTGAAGAAATATACATTGAATGATCACATCTATTAAATATAATAATCCTATCAGTTATTTTAAACAAATACCCTTCTCTTCTCTAGCGCAATGAGTCAGTTGGTTCTTTTCTAAATCCATTAATTTGTCCCACCTTAGAAGTCCTTCTTAAACCGAACATTCGAACAATATCCATAGCTTCAACCAAAGAAAAATCCACTTGAATTGACTTTGACTTATGACCGATCACATTGACAAGTTTGTTTGTTTCTAGATCATTTATTACATCACACAAATCGTTGGCAAACTGTCAGCCTTTCTAACCATCAACTTTAAGTGGGGAAACCTGAAACCTTGTAAACCATATCTCCAAAATAAGGAATAACGAAACATGATTGAATTGAGTTTAAGCGACTTTGTATACTTTTCTTTAAAACTACAAGTTTAACAATGAGAACGGTAAATCATTGTTAAACTATTTTTTTCTTTTTCACTATATTGTTAAGGATTTTTGAAGAAACAAAAAATTTACATCCAACCGTTTTTCCACCTTGACAAATGTTATAAAGTAAATATTCAGAGGTCCAAGAAAATTCAAAACAAAAATAAAAAAAACAAAATTGCAAAAAGAAAACGTGTTTCTACTGTTAACCAAACTTGTTGTTGTACTCGATTTTCATGAGTAAATGTCTATGTCAATAGGATGTATATCAAAAAATATTCACAGATTTCTTGAACTGTTTTTCCTTTAGTTTGAAAACAAAACAACCGCCATCGAGTCGCTTGAAATTCTTTAAGACCGTTTGTATTCTAAGCCATTTAAATTTAAGACAAAAACAAAAAAAACACTCGCTTGTTCATGGTCAACACAAATAAGACAATTGGTATTTAACAACTAACTACTACCTAAAGAGTGGTCGGTGTTGGCCCCCAGATACACCGCCCGCTCCTCGCACCACCCTGCTCGGCCTGGCCGCTGCTCGTATGCATGCTGCGGTAGTGTCAAATATTTGCTTTAACACCATTAATCTTTGTTTTGTGTGTCTGTTGACCAACAGAAACAGCAACACAACAGCCAACAATAAAAACAAAACAGAAAACTGTATTTAACATCCAACATTAAACTCTGTTTTAGCCATAACAATGGCAGTTAACTGAAATGAAGAACAACAAGTCTTATGATGTATGCATGTAGTATGTATGTCGAGCGATGTTGTGTTGCTGTTTTGATGTTATTGTTAAAGGTTTTGTTGTTGTTGTTGTTATGCTTCTTTTTGTTTGTTTTGTCTAGAACATGTGTTTGAAAGATAACAATTGCGGTTCACATATTTCTGTTTATTTTTATATTTTTTTCAATTAATTTGAATACCAAAACTGTTCTAGAATCACATCAGTTTCACTTTTTCACCATTGTTGGATTTGAATTTGAAAAATGATAGATTGATATAATTAAAACTAAAACTTAAGAGTTTCGGTAATATTTTGAAAAATCTAATCAATAAAGTAGGAATCACAACGCAAGCGTCATTTTCAATAGGCGTTTGCAAATGTAAGCAACAGTTTACTTCGAATCGAAATGTATTTTATAAAAGGTACTGGGAGTATGAAGGCACAAATAGATCACTAATCTTGCTAATCTCAGTCGTCGATTGAAATGTAAGGTGGTCAGAGCAGGAATCGAACCCATGCCCTCATGCACAAGAGCCGCGCACAGTAGCCATTGCACAACACCGATGGCCAACTTATTTGCCATTAGAAGATTTAACACATAAAATTATGGTGTATAATGCATCTTTTGGCACCAATAGTTCCAATATTCATTAAGTTTTTTTAAGTTGAACATGAAATTCGAGGGACAGCGCCATCTGCCGATTAATATTATAACGGGTTCGCCAAATACCTTTTTTTTTTGAAAATGCTATAAAAAAAACTACTGAATACTTTTTCAAATTTCTTTTTTTATTTGAAAGTACAATCCTTGCGGTTAATAATGGAAAATAATTTCTTTCAAATGGCTGCCACGGCTAGCCATGCCTACCCAAGCCTACCCGATCGGTCCAGTTTTTAAGCAAATTATCGATTGTGTGCAGCTGTATTTCACCAATGGCTTCACGAATATTGTCCTTTAAAGCGTCAATTGTCTTTGGCTTGTCGGCGTAACACTTATCTTTGAGGGCACCCCACAAATAATAGTCCGACGGTGTCAAATCGCAGCTCCGAGGTGGCCAAACGACATCAGCTCTGCGGCTGATAATGCGATCTTCAAAAACAGGGCGCAAAACATTGAGTGTTGGCACGACGGCGCTACGTGCCACATCGGCTGTGTGGCACGTAGCGCCGTCCTGTTGCCAATATCCTCCTCTTCAATTTTTGTGAACAAAAATTCGTTCAACATGGCACGATAACGATCGGCATTGACTGTAACGGCCACTTCTTGCTCATTTGCGAAGAAAAATGGACCAATTATGCCTCTGGGCCAAAATCCGCACCAAACAGTGACTCGTTTTGGGTGCATCGGCTTTTCAATGTATGCGTGCGGGTTTTCTGTGCCCCAAATGCGACAATTTTGCTTGTTTACATACCCGCCAAGATCAAAATGAGCTTCATCTGAAAAGATGATTTTTTTTGGCAAAATCGGCATCTTCTGTAAGTCGATCGCAGGCCCACTTAGCGAAGCGAAAACGCATTGGATGATCAGTTGGCTTCAACTCCTGAACCTATTGGACTTTGTATAGCGTCAGACCAAGGTCTTTATGCAAAATTCGTCTCAATGATGTCTCCGAAATGTTCAATTGTTGAGAACGACGGTGAATTGATGTTGATGGCGCTTCACGCACACTTTCTGCCACAGCAGCAATATTCTCGGGTGTACGCACTCTTTTTGGCTTTCCACGCTTTGGTTTATCGATGAGGATGCCAGTTTCTTTCACTTTTTTCACAAGATAACGAACATACGGAGCTGGCGGTGCTCTCTTCTTCCAAAATCCGTACGCAATTTTCGCACACATTCTGCAACATTACCATGATTTTCAAAGTAATGTCGCAATATTTCCCAGCGTTGTTCAAGCGTATACACAACCATATTCGTTCAGCGGAAGGATAAAACTAATTATCTGTCAAATCAGACATGAGCTAAGTGTTATCATGCACGAAATAAGCACTAGTTGAAAAAAAAAAACGTTAGATGGCGGACCCTTTATTATTTATTAGAACAAAATTGTTGCTGGAGTAGAAATAAACCTACTTCTACGACAAAGTAAAGCAGGAATCACAATGCAAGCGATATTTGCAATAGGCATTCGCAATGAAAGCTGAAATTACCAGATGTAGCCACAGCCTACTCAAGGAAATGCACGCAACTTTTGGCACAGAACCCACCCCCTCCCTATGACGATTCTGAAGAGTAGTGGAAACCCATTTCCGACTCTATAAAAACAGTTGCAATAACCATACTTGGTTTTGAAGAACCCCTTGGTAACAAACCTTGCTACGATGAAGAGTGTCGCACTGCAAATGATGAAAAGAACGCTGCACGTATGACTGAGGGGTATAGGGAAAAAAGAAAGTAGGTAAACCGTCTCGTTTGGCGTTAGAAACGGCAGTGGAGAAAGGGCGTGAGTGAGAAAATTAAGACAAGCAGAAGGAAAAATGGAGCCCGAAAATTCTTCCAAAAAGTCAAAAGGAGAACTAATGGACATGGCTGAGGGCCCCCCTTCTGTAAAGACAAGGACGGAAATCTCATCGCACATGTGCATAGCATGTTGGGAATATGGAGAGATCATTTCTCTGCGCTACTGGTACCTGAGATATCTAATGGCGATCGCTCACAATTTGGACGACGACGTCGATTGCTCCTCTCCTAACCAAGACGAGGTCAGAACAGCTATTGCTCGGCTGAAGAATAACAAAGAAGCAGAACCCGATCGATTACTGGAGAAGCTGTTTAAGGCTGGCGGCGATGCGCTATGCGTCATCTCATTAGCAAAATTTGGTTAGATGAATGAATAACCGGCGATTGGAGCCTCAGTGTACCCATATAAAAAAAGATGACCCGAGTATCAGTGCCAACTAACGTGGAATAAACCTTTTATCCATAGAATATAAGGTTCTATCGAGTATAATATGCGACAGGCTACAACGAATTATCGCTGGCCTAATTGGTCCATACCACGGTGGCTTTAGGCCTGGAAAATTAACAACTGACCAGATTTTTACGTTACGCCAAATCCTGGAGAAGACCCACGAATAACAAAACGACACTTACCATAAATTTGTGGATTATAAGGCGGCTTTCGATAGCCCGATACGGGGGAAACTCTATGAAGCAATGTCTGAGCTTGGTGTTCCTGCAACACACGTACGCCTATGCAGGACGACCGTAAGGAATACTAAATCCACAGTGAAAGTTGGTAATGATTCTTGAATATTGTAATTTATTTAATAATATGCTTAATAACTCGTATTTTCCAAACCAGTGGAAAAAGGCAAAAATTGTCATCCTACCAAAAAAAGACAAAGATTTAAGCAATCCAAAAAATCTCCGAGCTATAAGTTTACTCCCTAATATTAGTAAAGTGTTCGAAATGTGTATTAATAACAACATAAACAAATTTTGTAATGAAAAACAATTAACGAACGAAAAACAATTTGGATTTAAACATAAACATTCGACAATCAATGCAATACATCTTCTTACATCTAATATCAATTGGAATTGGAACAGAAAACTCTGTACTGGGGCTTGCCTTATAGATATGGAAAAAGCGTTTGATAGCATATGGATACCAGGATTGATATTTAAATTAATTAATTATAAATTTCCATTGCATCAAATTATACTTATTTATAATATGATAGCCGGTAAAACCTTTATAGTATCCCATCAAAATCATAAAAGCAAAAAATCATTTAAAATTATTAACGGATTACAACAAGGCACCGTCAATTCACCCATTCTTTTCAACTTATTTCTTCTGGATCTACTCAGTAAAATAGAAAATATTATTTCCTTTGCAGATGATATTATTATATATCAAGCTGAAAATACCATAGAAAAAATAAATCAAAAGCTGCAAGATTCCTTTAACATTGTGGAAAAATTTAGTATTGATTGGCAAATGAAAATAAATGCACAAAAATGTGAAACAATTTTGTTTAGACCTCCAGTAGACAAATGTAATTATGATGTTAGGAAAAATTGGAAATCGTTTTGTATTAAATCTAGCTTAAATAATACTAATATAATAAATAAAGATACTGTCAAATACTTAGGCATTCATTTGGATAAATTTTCATATTTTAATAATCATGTTAAAGAAATATTATTGAAAGCCAGAAATGCATTCTTTATGTACAAATCTTTATTTTTTTCAATATATATTAGTCCTAGGATTAAAATTATCATGTACCAATCATTGATAAGACCAATTATCACATATGGATGTCCGATTTGGTATAATATTTCACCCTCTTACATGGAAAAGATACGTATATTTGAAAGAAAATGTTTAAGGGCTTGCACATCATTATTTAGAACAAGTCAAAGCAATTATATAAAATATGTATCGAATAAAAAATTGTATAACACTGCAAATATTATCCGAATAGATAATTTTATAATAAATCTAATTAGAAATAATATATTAAGATGTACTTCTTGTATAGAAAATAACCTAATAATGGCACCGTACTACACAAATGAAGAATATATAGCCCATACTTTGCAAGTAGGGTTTGTACCACCGGAGGCATTTTTGTACCTTGATAAGCTAAATATAATACAAAACGAAAACGGCATCCCAATCTTCTATCATAATTATAGACGGGCTAATATTAAAGCAGTTAACTGCAACTTCACACCACATACTAATGTCAGATTTGATATGAATATATCTAATAGAGAATGCAGTGTTATACAAAGAGCAAAAACCAAACATTTTTGGTGGTTATCGGAATAAATATTTATATTTTTTCGCTTTTACACTTAGACCTTAGTTTTAACCTTTTGATAATACAAAAGTAATGTTTTTATTTGAATTTTCATTACAATAAAAATAAATATATTCTTCTTCAATGAAACAATACTATACTCTTTTGTAAATACAAATCTACTTTTATATGAGTTATACTCGAGAGCCCGTTTTGGGGACTTTGTATATATTGTAATTTATTGTTAACTATTGTTTATTATAGTTTAAGATTGTTATGAATTACAAAGTAATAAACGTCAAAAAAAAAAAAAAAAAAAAAAAAAAAAAAAAAAAAAAAAAAAAAAAAAAAGGAGATCATTATGAGAAAAGTTGCAGTCAACATGAATAAAACCATCAGCAGCAAAGGTCACATGCTGCTCGCGTTTGCTGATGATATAGATATCATTGGGCCCACAATGAGAGAAGTTACTGCGGAGTTTTCGAGAATTGAGAAGGTGTCAGCAAAAGTGGGTTTGACAGTAAATGAGCACAAGACAAAATTAATGGCTTTTACGCGATTAGACCAAAGCGTGAACGTTAATAACCGTTATAACTTCGAGGTGTTGGATGAATTTATATACCTCGGATCTGCCGTAAACAAAAACAACAACGTCAGCCTTGAGATCAAATGGAGAATTGTGCTTTCGAATAGGTTTTATTTTTGGATAAGCAAGCATTTTAGAGATAAAGGCCTCTATCGATTAACAAAATTCCAGCTATACCAGAGTCTGATACAACCTGTCTTACTTTACGGCGCAGAATCCTGGGTCTTATCGCAAGTAGACGAAACATCTGTAGGAGTCTTCGAGAGAAAAATACTCCGAAAACTTTATGGCCCTATGTGCACAACGGCGAGTATCGGCGACGCATGAGCCATGAGCTGTATGAGCTATATCCTGACATTGACATAGTTAAGCGGTTCAAAATAACGCGATTGCGCTGGCTAGGCCATGTCAGTAGAATGGATGAAGACGAACCAGCTCGAAGGGGTTTCGAAACCGAACTCGAAGGAAGACGAAAATAGGAAGACCAAGACTTCGCTGGAGAGATCAGATGGAAGAATCCCTGCGTACACTTGGTATTACTAATTGGAGAGATAAAACAAAAAATCGAACTGGTTGGCGAAATATGGTATCTTCGGTTTGTAAGGTCCCTGACCCCACGGGGTTGTGCGAGACCGGATAAGTAAGTAAGTAAGTTCGCAATGCAAGCAACAGTTTACTTCGAATCGAGATGTTTTTTTTTTTATACCAGGTTATAGTAGTATTACGGCCAATATATTAAGGCAACAGTAAAATATATTTTGTTTTCGTGTCCAATTCAACATATTTATATGCCAAGAATAAAAGTAGGTCGAAAAGTACAAAAACCAAATGCGTTTGAATTCGATTGTTCATGTAATGAACGAAATAAAAATCAATTCATTTAGGTTGTTCTTATAGCACAACCTCTAGTAGCTGCATCATGAGCCGAATGCTACACTCAGGTTTGTGTTTCGAATTTGGAAAAACTTTAATGCATTTAAATATATGTGCGAGTATTTGCTACAGATAAAATTATGTTTTAAAATGCATCTTTTGGCACAAATTATTTCAATTTTAATTGCTGATTTTATGTTTTCGAAATTCAATTTGGGGTACAGCGCCGTCTACCGCTTAATAGTACATATATTATTTATGGGAAGAAATGGACTTACCTTTACGACAAAGGTAAACAAAATGTTTGTAAAGAAACGAAATCCTGTTAATCAGAACGAGAGGGGGTGAATTAAAAAATTGATGCTGGCATTGTGAATTCGGCTTAAGTGGTTCCCAGTTGAGTTTGAGACATTTTCATTTGATCTAAAATATGATATTGTGGCCGTCGGTAGTACAATGGTTAGTGTGCGCGACTCTTGTACATGAGATTGTGGGTTAGATCCCTGCTCAGACCAACTTACATTTCGGTACAACGGTTTGCTGTGGCTTATAATGGGAAACGGGTTTTTATATTTGGACCTCACAACACTTTCTATTAAAACACACAAATGCCTAATACTTCTTTTGCAATTTTTTTCACTTTCTGTTTTGTAGAGTTAGATCTATTTGCATCTGAGTAGCTCATATAACAATATTATTAAATTCAATTACTATTAATTATTAGCGTTATTTATTCAATACTTTTTTTTGGTCTTATCTCCATAAACAAAATAGTTAACATCTTATCCCCACATTAAAGTCCCGAAAATGTAAGCAAAAACAAAAACTCTTCCCCTAACAAACATTCGATAACCACCAGTTATTGCCACCTAGCACCTGCAAAGTTTGTGTCTTAAGTCTTTTGTTTCTGGTTTTAATTTAAGCAAATAACGTGCAGCGCATGGCATTTATTAGCACTAATCAATCAAATAAAATAAAATCAAATATAATAATGATGTTCTCTCAAATAATTCAGGGATAATTTGTTCATGGGATATCAAATAATCACATATTAAAAAAAAGTAATAAAACTAAAATTCCAACAAAAATTCCAACCAAACTTCCAACAAAAATTCCAACATTCCTATGGATCCGTGAAAAAATTAACTTTTACATAGTTGAAGACAAACAAAAAATATTAATTATAGAAGAATTAATTTAAATCTGTTTAATACATTTGCTTTCTTAACTAAAACTCTATACCATTTGCTGAGTGTTTGTGTCTTAAGTCTTTTGTTTTTTTTTCGTGTTGCAGATGTTTGCGTATCAATTCTACTAACCCCTCCCTTAATATTGCATATTGTTTGTCTTAAGGCGTTTTTTGTTGTTTAGTGTTTGCTTTACTAAAGAAATGTATCAAGTTTATTAATTAAATAAACAACATTTATAGACAATAAATTATAACACTTGTTAATAATATATCGGTACTTTCAAGTCCACGTTTTGTTTAGTGGGGGAGTTGCGTTTTTATGTTCGCTTAATGATTACTTTTATGGGTTTTCATTAAATATATGTGGTGTACAATTAAGATATTTTGCCATTGTCAATGGAATATGACCATAACCTTTCTTGTATTTCGGCTGACTTAATCATATACTATATAGTTAGCATATGTATTATTAAAAAAAAGCTATACGCTAACTAATAAACGTGTTTCATGCAAATGTGTGGTTTTTGATTTGCATATTTTTAGTTTAATATTCAATTGTCACTAATCTTGGAAACAATAGGTCACGTGGTCAAAGTTCTGTGGCTTAGAAATGTTTGGTATATTTGAAATGTATAGAGTTTATAAGACTGCACCCGTTGTCTTTAAGTTTTGTGGAATTTTCATGCCATAAGCAATTCGGTAAAGTGTTGAAGATATAATCGTATTGGGTGTGATTTAGAAATATATTTTTAAGGGCAGCCAAATAACTTAGTATAAAATACTTGGTACCAAGTTCATTGCTTGTCGTTAAAATATAAAATAAATTGTTAGACCTGAGTCTAAAACTAATGATTTGAAGTGGACAGAATAAATTGATTAACTAGCGACTCTGACATTGTTAGACCTGAGTCTAAAACTAATCATTTCGGAGCGATTTGAAGTGGACAGAATAAATTGTTCAACTAGCTACTCTGAAGTCTAAGTACAACTACCAGTGTAACAGTTCCACGTGACTTTCCGATCGACAACAATCTGAACACTTTCATATTTACATTTACCTTAACACTTTTATATCTCATTGCAAGCAAAAACCAAAAGGCGCAAACTTTATGGTTGATTTGAAAACAACTGCAATCAAAAGACTAAAGACACAAACTTGATGTCCGCTTAAAACAGACAATAAATGGTTTGTAGGATATTGCTCACTGAATGGCCACTCTCTAATTTAAATTTGTGCTAGAACGATATTATTAAGCTGAATCTGAAATAAAGCTATTTAAGAATTTTAGAAATTCTAAAATTTTGGAATCTAGAAATCTTAAAAGGAATGACAAGAAATATATATTTTCCGTTAAAAATTTTGAAAAATGTTTGTAGGAAAAAAAAATTGTGAAAAATCTGAAACTAAAAAAACTTAAATTTTAGCAAATGATACTACAAGCTTACAAGGTCAGCAACACTTTTCTAATTGAAAAATGGTTGGTTTTTGTTGCAATAATAAACAATTCACTTAAGCACACTAACTGGCATGACTAGTTTCCAACGCCGTGACAAGTTCATTATCAGATGCCTAACTAATGGGCCTGAATTGATACCATTGGTAGATCATCAATCGTATACATGCAAACACTAGTATGCAATTTACATATCCGATCGTCAATTTTAGCGCCTTGATTGGAAACATAGACCCTTCATAAATAACACGATTTAAAAAAAAATGGCCTCCCATTACATCCCACGAAGGAATTGGGGAGAGCTTCTCACAAACCGTGCGCTTTGTAGTTTTATACACACTGATTGGGAGCTTACACCGATTCCGAACGGTATTTTGAGAAGCTTTTCCATGACTAAATACTCGAAAGTGTAGCCGTCACTATGCGAGGTGACCACCGCCGAAAGAAATTAAAGGCGGGCAGAGCCGGCATCGAAACCAGGATCTCATGAACAAGAGGCGCGCACACTAACCATTGCACCACCGACGGCCACAAAAATAAATGTAGTCCTTTTTGAAAAAATATATGTAAAGGGTGTCTCATTAACATTGCACTTTTTAAAATTAATGCATTTTTTTGCGCAAGTGGCAACTCTGAAATTTGGCATCTGCCACACGTGTTTACTCCGATTATTAAAAATAGAGCGCTTTACGAAAGACCAACGCGTTATAATTGTGAAAACTTGTCGCATTACAAAAATTTGGAAAGTTATGCCGAGACCGCTCGCAAACTTCGGGGAATTTCCGATCGGAGAAGTGCACCAAATGTGTCAACCATTCGAAGAGTGGCCAACAAATTTGAAAAAATGGACAGTAAGACTCCTGTGCGTCAACGTACAGGTCGGTCTCTTGAAAACATTACTGCTGTAAATGAGAGTGTCACCGAAAACCCGGCAATATCATTACAGCACCCCTGCAAGATTCATCTCACTCTGGAACCCAAACCAGCACACCTTGCACAGCGCTGCGAATTGGTTCAATGGGTGACGGAGCAAAGAGAGGAGAGTGCTGATTTTTCAAAACAAATCATATTCACCGATGACACCGTACATTTTCATCTGAGTGAGTTGGCCTACAAACAAAATTGACGAATTTGGGCCTCAGAAAATCTGTACGTGATCCATGAGAATCAAATGCATCCACCACGATCAACAGTATGATGTGGATTTTGAGTCTTAGTGATTAAGTCTTACTTCGTTTAAAAAGGGGCTGAAAATGCAGTGACTGTGAGTGGCAGTCATTACAGGAACACATGTTTGCGAACTCAGCTACAGGGTATATGGAACTGGACAACCTGTGGTTTCAGCAGAAGCAATGATTTCCGGACCGAATCATCTCCCAAAATTCCGATGACCATCAAGATCGTACGGTTTATTGTCGTGCGATTTCGTTCTTTGGGTTTTTTCGAATTCGCTATTGTATGGGATTAAACCACATATAATTCATGAGCTCAAGACCAAGATCGAGAGCATCATCGGCGTGATAGACTGACATCTTTGCGAAAATGTCATCGAAAATTTCATGAAAAGGCCAAGGGCCTGTGATTAGAGTTACGGGAGCCATTTTCCGGTTATTTTATTCCGTACTTAATCAGGAGAATCTGAGAATTGTGCTTGCAAACAGGTGTTATTTCGGGCTAGGCAAGCACTTCAGAGATAAGAGCCTCTCTCGAGAAACAAAGATCCTATCAGACTGTCATACTACCTGTGTTGCTTTATGGTGCAAAATCCTGGGTCATATCGCAAATTGATGAAACATCACTGGGTGTCTTTGAGAGAAAAATGCTCCGAAAAGTAAAAGGTTGTATAAAACAGAACGGTGAGTATCGATGAGGGATGAACCGCGCGCTGTATAATCTATCCCGTCATCGATGTAGATATGCGCATCAGAATGGCTTGTTTACGCTGGCTAGACCATGTCAGTAGAATGGATGAGAACCAACTAGTGCGAAAGGTATTCGAAGACGTACTCGAAGATATCCAAAAAACGGACGACCAAGACCTCCCTGTAAATACCAGGTGGAAGATTGCCTGGGAGAGCTTGGTTTTACCAACTGAAGGAGAAAAGGTGAGCCGGTGCACAATGGTGGTTCACAGTTGACATTTAACATGAATTTATTAAAATTTCTGAATCTGAGAATTTTGATAAATATCGTTTGAATCCAATAATTAATAACCAAACTATATTAAATAAATAAATGGTTTCTCATTACATCCCATGAAGCGACAGGGGAGAGCTTCTCACAATCACTGAGCTGTGCGCTTTCCAGTTTTCATTCACTGATTGGGACCTACAGTTTTATACCGATTCCGAACGGTATTTTGAGAAACTTTTTCATGGCTAAATACTCGATAGTGTCGCCATCACTGTGCGAGGTGACCGCCGTGGAAATAAATTTTAAGGTGGTCTGAGCAGGGATCGAACCCAGGATCTCATGTACAAGAGGTGCGCACACTACCATTGCACCACCGACGGCCACTATATTACAGCGTGTAAAAATTTAGTATTTTAGTGGTCTGGTAACACCAAATTTACCAGAGTACACACGTGTATTTCAGAACCAAAATAGACGGCTACATTCATTGTCAGATACCGGTAACTTATTGAAATTTAATTTAGTTTTGTCATCGTTCGTTGAATTCTCTGTACATAATTTACTATGTCCTGTTGTTTGTTACTAGGTAGTATCTCAATTAAAATTCATAAAGTTTTTGATGCGAATCAAAAAAATAAAGGGGCCTACAATAATTGCAGGCGAAAAAGTCTATTGTATTAGTTGGTACATATATCGGTATTTCATAATAAAAAGAAAATCGAATCCCCGCGTTACCCCAATATTTACTTTTCTCAGATAATGCTGCTGTAATAATGTACTTGGAGTTATTTCATTAATGGTTTAAGTTCAAAAATTTAACATCGGTTGGAATTAGTCCACGGCTGTTATTGAGGCGAATTGTATTACTATTCTGGTATCTTCCTGAAGATGCTCCCCAAAGGGCAATGAAACATTGGAGAATAAAATTATTTAAAAAATGACCAAACGCTCGAACATTTTAATTTTGAATATAAAAACATTATAATACATAATGCCAATGTTTGCCTTTCATTGAATTTCAGTACCACCTGTAAGCAATTAAACAGCAGTAATTCGATTTATATGCTAAATATAGTGTTGTAAGGGATGTTTGTGACATAACTCCGGCAAGTAAACTGCGATTAGTATAAAAAATACCAAATCGTGAAGAGAATTTTGTCGCCTGTTTAGCTGCGTACCTAGTTTTTTAAAGTTGTTAAGGGAAAAATAGATACTCATGATTAGGCTCTAAAAAACAGACGTTTTTCATTAAATTACCACTATTTTCACTGTGTTCAATCGGGCGGCAGCCAGAGTTACCCTAAACAACTGGGGAACAGTCTAACCTTTCCAACTATGTATCATATTCATTGAATGATTTTGATGCACAGAAGTTATGTTAGTGCAAAGTCGAAATTTTTTTCTAAACGATATTTTTGGAAATAATTAGTACTACCGAACAGTAATTGGTATAACTAAAAGCTTATCTGCGATATTAAAGCCACCCAATCGGTCATTTATAAAAGAAAAATTCAGTTGAATATCTCTAAAACTGAATGAGATACAGTTCAAGATATTCAAAAAAAGAGATCAAAATTTTTCGATTTTCAAAATTCGAAAAAAATCAAATATGTAAAGGGTTTTTCAACAGAGACGCTACAAAAGTAAATCGATAGGGACAGCAAATGACGGCATATTTGTTCCCGCTCTTTTGACATTTCTCTTCAGTAAGGTTTGCCATTTCATCATGGAAAGATATACCAAGCCATCAACGAGTCGAAATTATTAAAATTTACTACCGAAATTTGGAGTCAGCGGCCTCAACTTTAAGAGCGCTACGTCCAATTTATGGTCGTCATAATCGTCCTACCAGATCAACAATTGAACGTGTAGTGGAAAAAATTTGAATCCACAGGCACAGTACAAAGTGTTCCCGTGTCAGTGAGACAACGAAGTGCCCGTAGTGTCGAGAATATTGCTGCCGCTGAGGCTTCAGTTCAAGACAGTCCAAATGAGAGACACGTCGTTCAAGCGTTGGGCATCTCTGGGACGTCGTTGCGGCGAATTTTGCGAAAAGATCTTGGCCTTCTTCCTTACAAGATCAAATTGACGCAAGAACTGAAGCCGCTTGACCACCATAAGCATCGTATGTTCGTGAATTGGGCTGAGCAACAACTTGAAAATAATTCGGATTTTCATCGGAAAATCATCTTCAGCGATGAGGCTGAGCAATCCACACGTAATCCACGAGTCATCATTGCATCCCGAAAAAATTACGGTTTGGTGCGGTTTCTGGGCCGGCGGCGTCATTGGGCCGTACTTCTTCCCTGATGATCAAGACCGGCACATTACAGTGAATGCGAATCGCTACCGTTCAATGATAACCGAATATTTTTGGACCCAATTGGAAAATATGGACTTGGAGGCCATGTGGTTCCAACAGGACGGCGCCACAAGCCACACAGCGAATGCCGCAATCAATTTTTTGGAAACCAAGTTTGGTGAATGTGTTCTCTCACGAAATGGCCCTGTCGATTGGCCGCCTCGGTCGTGCGATTTGACGCCGTTAGATTATTTCCTGTGGGGCTACGTCAAGTCTATGATCTATGCCAACAAGCCAGCGACGATTGATGAACTTCGTACGAATATCGAACGTGAAATTGCAGCAGTATCGGCCGATTTATGCTTAAAAACCGTCGAAAATTGGGTTCAGCGTCTGGACTTCTGCAAACGTGCCCGTGGTGGCCATGCAAAAGAAATCGAGTGCCATACATAATGGCATCGAACGTACTTTCACAGGAATTAAAAATTTCAGTGGTATCTAAAACCGGGTTTGTTTTATTTAAAAAAAAACTTTTGTAGCGCTCTTATTGAAAAACCCGTTAATATAGAAAATTTTAAATTTTTTGTGCGCAGTATAAACAATTATGTCAAAATATGTTAAACAAAACATAAAAAAGAGAAAACCAAAATTTTTCTTTTCCTAGAAATCGATAAAAATAATTTTGGAAAGTTTTCTGATCTACACCCAACTACGCGATTTTCAATATTTATATTAAGTGGCGTCTGAGTAAGAATGCACTTTTTTTATTTTATACACGTAGCACGAGCTAGTTGTGATTTTTTTTAGTTGAATTAAAGATCAATAAAGAATCTGAATTCGAACCCCCCAAAAAGGGTAAACTATTCTGTTCTTATTTCGAAGGGTTTGGTGGATCCTAACGAACGACTCTGGACACGGCAGAGCTTACCTCAGCCCTCGACAAAACCACGTTAAAGTGTGATAATTTTGAATTGTTCCCCCAATGTTATTGTTAGTTGTTTTCCGTTACTATGTTTTTCATTTCATATCCATCCCTTTTTTATGGGTGTTTCTTTCTTTTCGCCATTTCTTTCAACCACTTGCCAAGCACTTAAGAGAAAGGCGTTCACCCGTGTGTGTTGATTTAGTTGGGGTTCGCCTGTTTAAAGTTTGTGCTTTATTTTTATTTTTTAATTTTTTCTTTCAAGAAGCAGCCCACAATTATAAAGCGAGAGATCTTGTGTTAAAAGATAATTATAACAATATTTTTTTTAACCTAAAATTTCAACACAAAATAAAACGATATGCAAAAAAATAAAAATAAAAACAAATTCAAAATATTTGGAGAAAAAGGCACAAAACAATTTACAGCTTGCAAAAAAAATTAATAGTAATTTAAAATTGCATGCGTGGGCGCATTTTAAATTTAACAGGAAATTTTTAACTTAAACTGTTGAGAGACGAAAAAGAAAACGAAAGTCAGTTTTATTTTATAAAACAATAAAAAGTGAAATGTTAACAATTTCCTCATACTGAACAAAAACAACAGTCGGTCTCACATACTGGTAATAATGACAAATTTTTATTATGCAAGCGAGTCGTCATCAAAAACTAAAAACAAAAGACTTAAGACACAAACACACAAGTGGAAAAAAAGAGAAAGAATAAGTGAAGCAATTAGCACAAGTATTAGTAGGCCGAATTTTTGTGATTAACTGTGTAAGCCAACTGTTAAAACAACACACGAGAGTTTTGTAATATATTGTTTTCCATTTTTAAGGGAAATTTCTTGTAATTTTCTATCTCTCTCAGATGAACTTCAACGCCCATCAACTCTAAATAAAAACCAACCTTGGCCATAACTTTCATTTGGTTAAATCTGTATGAATATAATTAAACCTTTATTTAAACACTTGTGGTAGGTGGTTGGGAGGGATGGGGGGTAGTGACACCTTTTTGTGGGTTTGTAAACATTTGAATACACAGTTTGCACGTTCATGGTGTGGGGTGTAATATATTAACGTTTTTTTTATCAAAATTTGATTTAAATGTTGTTGTAGTTGTTAATTCCTTTCCAGAGTTTAGTATTTTTGTTGTTGTTTCTTTGTTAGTTGTCTGTGGTCTTTTTGTATTATTAATTGGCTTGCAGACGTCGTTTTGTAAAAACGCCCGCCGCCCACACCCTCATGCTGTGATTTTTGTTTTTAGTTTTACAAATTTTATGTCATTATTATGCGTTAATCGTTTATTATGCCAAAATCGTTGTCTGCCATCACATTTAACATATTAATGTTGTATCGCATTGACTTAAATGGTGAATAATCGAGCTGTGGTTTAAACCACTGGCTTACTGCCCCTCAGTTAATTACAAAAAAAAACAAAACAAAAATACCAACAATGAAATGAGTTTAAATGAGGTGATGTTTGTGGCAAGAAACTAACTGAGATATGACTTTAATCAAGGTTGTTTGTAAATGACTCAAGATTAAAATAATTTGTAGTATTTATTGTTGGTTGTTGTACGAAACATAATAATTATTCAAATTGTTAACAGAATAAACTTATGACAGGAATAATTTTGGAAAATTTTTCACTGAATGAGGAATAAGTCAGTTTTTCGTTTCAAAATTCATGGATTAAAAAATGATATTACGATGAATAATACATATTAACACACGCATAGACATTTTTGTGAATTCCGTAAATTGTATATTTCAATTTAGTTCGATGACGGTCGCCTACCTTAGTAATGGAGAAACTATCAAATAACTAGCAATGAAAAGGGTATTCAAACAAACCCTTCACAACCGGTGTAAAAGAGTAGGTCTATATTAAAAAAAGTCTCTCATAGAATTTTCATACTACAAGCTGACAAGGTCAACAGATCGTGAACGTTGATAACCGTAATAATTTCGAGGAGGTAGACGAATTTATATACCTCGGATCTGCCGTAAACAAAAACAACAACGTCAGCATTGAGATCAAGTGGAGAATTGTGCTAGCCCTCTCTCGAGTAACAAAAATCCACCTATACCAGACTCTCATATAACCTGTCTTGCTTTCTGGCGCAGAATCCTGGGTAATATCGCAATCAGACCAAACATCTGTGGGAGTCTTCGACAGAAAAATACTCCGAAACATTTATGGCAATATAGTGCACAACGGCGAGTATCGGCGACGCATGAACCATGAGCTGTATGAGCTATATCCCAACATTGACATAGTTAAACGGATGAAAATAACGTGAATGCGCTGGCTAGGACATGTCAGTAGAATGGATGAAGACGAACCAGCACGAAGGGTTTTCGAAACCGAACTCGATGGAAGACGAAAAATAGGAAAAGCAAAACTCCGCTGGAGGGATTAGGTTGACGAATCCCTGCGTAGACTTGGTATTGCCAACTGGAGAGATAAGGCAAAAATCGAACTGGTTGGCGTAACATGTTATCTTCGTTTTGTAAGGTCCCTGACCCCTCGGGGTTGTTCGTGACCGGATAGGTAAGTAAGTTGAAGCAAAAAATCTACGAAATACATTCGACAGAAATTGAGTGCAATCTACACAGATTGTTTATAAATTTGTGGAGCGAGTGCGTCAATCTGGTTCGTTATTGGACAAATGAACTCAAGTACGTGCTCGTTCAGTGCGTTCAGTGGAAAACATTGCCACTAACTATTGCTTCAACGACCGCCACATTCTACGAACTCGACATTCAAACGGCCTACAAAATGTGGCTTTGATATCGTGCACGTGTACTTTTTCTTGCGTGTAATTATGTCAGCTAATAGTTCTAATTTTGGTCAAGGACGAATTTAAATCATTAGCAGAAAGCATTGTGTCATCTTCTGGCGATCGTTCTGATAAGTTTGTGAGTCTTCATCTTCAGCGGTATTTTTGAATTAGTTTCTGAGGTGTTGAAGTTTAAGGTGCTGAATGATAATGATAATTTGGTGAATAAAATTCTAAATACATTTGAAATTCAAAAGGAAACGTAAATGAGAGTTGGGTGAATAATAAATACGTTTTGTATGTAGATTTAATTTAATTTAATGCTGGTTGGTGGATTTGCTTGGTTTTTTTAATGTTATTATCTACTATAGTTATTTTTAAATAATCTACTAATTGTGCACAGTTTAGATTATAATCATTTGTCATAATATGTCATTGCTGTTATTGATGTATGTATTATCTTGTCTATATAACCTTTATATTTCTATTTTTAAAATTGAAAAATTACACACTGCTGCAAAAGAAATTGCAAAAACTGTTCAAATAGAGATGATAGGTCTAGTCATAATATTATGTAACCGATAGTTAATACGACTGTATTTAAAAATTTTGATACACCGTCAAAATCGCAATTTACGCTTAAACCCCCGGTTTTGGATGACGTTATTCACTTTAAAAATCGTAGCTCATTAGTTTGTACACTGATTTTAATTTTTTTAACGATTTTGAAAAGATGAATGCTTTCAGTTTCTAGAGACATATACATATGTATATAGAGACATATATATTTTTGATACAATGGAAATATGAGACAACCTTTTCCAGGGAGTTTAAAATTTACAACTACTTTTCTCACCTTTTACTCTTAAATCTTTTTTGAAGCACCACTTTCAAAAGTAATACATATTCAGTTTACTTTTATCCTAAAACTCTTTCAATTCCAAATAAAATAAGGCATTTCTCATTGGGTGTAAATTATAGAATTAAATATTGTTCAAGAAGTACCACTTGGTACCAAAAACTGTACCAAAAAGTACATAAAGGTATCAAAAATGTACATAAAGTGTAAATATAAGTGAACACGATAACACGGCCATTAACGTTACCAATTACAATGAAATGTTGTCACTGACGATTTTTTGCCCAAAATTTGTTTTGGTTTAAAATTGATCAATACGTTTATCCCCACAACCCATGACCAATCTTATTTATATATATTTTGTAGAGGGCGATATTTTGTACAATGCTTCTTTGTGAATAAAATGGACAACTTTGCCGCACCCATTTTTTTATCTTCCATACAAAAGTAGGACGGTTTGCTTGTTGGTCGATACGACATCTCCATAAAATATGGGTGTTGTTGTTGAAGACAGCGTGGCAGCTGAAAATTCTCGATAATTAATAATGGAACCCTAAATAAAAGAACAACGTGTTGTCGTTGTTCGGAAATATTTTAAAAATAATGAAGGTTTTTGAAAAAAAAAAAAATTTTCAGGGATGAGACTCATTTGCATCTTGATGGCTTAGATAATCGTCAAAATTGTCGCATTTGTGGAAAATACAGGAATGTATCAGTAATGTGTAACTATTTGGTGTAAATTTTGTGCCGGCGCCATCATCGAATCATTTTTCGTTCAAAATATAGCTGGTGGGGCAATGACAGTTAATGGTGCTCTGTCGCGATATGCCAGTCTAAATTTGTTGTTCCTAAAATGCATGATATGAATGTGGACGACATGTGTGTGTCTAAAAGACTGTGCCACATTTGATGCATCGTGTGAACAATGCAATTACAATGCAATCTTTCGTGAATTTTGGGTCAGTTTTATGACAGATAAAACTTGGACCTGGACTATGTTTTGTCAAAGGCTACTGCGTCATTTTAAATGGCTAACTTTGCCACGGCCAGTTTCGCATCTCCCACTATGCTATTGAAAGTTGGTCGGCTGCAAAAAACTATAAACCATTTTTTAATGGAGTAGTAAAATGGTTGGTTAGGTTAGGTAGAAGTGGCAGGCACTATTAACAAACTTAGCCCAATGAGGACCGTTGTGTTACTACGGGACGTCATATTCCGCCCCGCATCCTTGAGCCTGTAAATTGACCTGATATGGTTATGGGCCGCCCAAGCCATATGATACCTTATCCCGATGTTCCAGGATGTGGCCGTAAAAAGGACATAAATTAGTCCCAGTAGAGCCAAGCAATACTCTCCAGAAAGTTGCTAAGATCATTCAGTTGCTAACTGCGTTAATGTCTATTGGATCCTATATGAAGTAAGATCCTAAATATTTCCTCCAACTTATACAAAAGGCCGTGCAGTGGCGTATGAGATGCTCGACGCTCTGTTCCTCCACTTCATCCCCATAGCTTGTGCATTAATTAGAGACTGAAACTGCAAGTCTGGACGCGTGTCTGCCTATTAAATAGCGCCAATATGATCATAGCTTCTAGTATATAGAGCTCTTATCTAGGAACGTTCTCTTCGCCCTCTTCATACCCACAGCTTGTGCGTTAATCATGAGCTGAGACTCCAAGTCTAGGCGCGTGTCTACCTATTAAATAACACCCAGTGATCAGAGCTTCTAGTATACAGAGATCTTATCTAAAAATGTATACCAAGTTTTGGACATAACTTGGCCGTACTTGTCCGGTAATTGCAATCCGTGCCAGGAGATCATCTATGATTCCCATGCATGAGAGCTTTAGTTTTAATCATCAGCTTGCATGCAGAAAGAGGCATACTCACGTGCTCTATATGCCGTGAAACAGGTAAGGTAGTCCCTAAACTTGCCAGCTCATTTTCTCTATGTTTGTCTATAATATTCCAGTACCCCAGCACCCATATAAGGTGAATATCGAACTGCATGGCCATCACACTTAGAGATGCGCGGCAGCTATGGGTGGTTATTGCGGTCAGGAATATAGATTGTAGAGATTTTATAGCAGCCTGACGGTTAGAGTAGATATTTATACCCCAGGCGGTGATTACGTTTCATTCCAGCCAAAGGGCAACCTCTCCGATTGCCATGACTTCTGCGCGAAATACACTATAATGGTCTGGTGGCCTTTGTGCAAGGCCTAATCCCAGCTTTTTAGATTAGACCCCAAACCTGACCTTGTCATCTAGTTTGACGCCATCAGTGGAGAAGCCTAAATACGTTCTATAACCTGGTATGCGTCCCATCCAATTCTACATGTCCAGGATATGAGTGGTGACGTTGCTCTCAAAATTTGAAGTGGGTGTGATATGGTCGACTTTTATTGTGGATTACCGCAGATCCTTTAAAATCGTGCTATGCTCATATGGTCTGGCGATCCACTGCGGAGAATGACTTAGGCAAATTGCTGACATTGGAGTCATTTGCGTTCCCAGCAACTCTAGTGGTAACAGCTGGAGGATTACCCCAAAACCCTCAGTAGGGGTTGCGCAAATCTCTATTTTTAAACAAAATAGATCTAGAAAGTAACTTCATCACAAGCTTCGTTTATAAGTATAACATTAATCTGCACATGTTATTAATTCATAGATGTCAGATTTATCAATTGAAGTTTGTAAATGATATAATTAACTTATGATTGATTTGAATTTCATAAACAAGGAAATTAATATACAACTTAATTAACATGATTTCATATAAACTTGAACCTTGTTATATTTTATATTAAATTTTTTATACTAAACAAACTTTATACAAAGTAAATATTGCAATTATTTTACTTTATAATTTTATATAAAAACAAAGAAAACAGGTATGTGCTATCACACGTGTTCAAAAATTTTTAAAGTGTGGCGACCTAAGAAATTAATATAAAATTAATGTTTCAACCAGCAGTCAATTTTACATGTTATTGAGGAATAAAATGCAATGACACCTGAATAAAAATCAATGAAATTATAATGCTACGTAAATCAGATCAATAACTTTCAAAGTATCAATTTCATGCGTCAATCAGGTGGGTTTTCAATAGGGGAGAAAAATTAAAACACGAAGATCTCGGTTAATTAAACTTTGTAAATGACGCAAAAATTTAATGAGTCCCCGCAACAGTGAGAGAGAAAAATGCTGAAACATTTCTTGATGTTTTAATGATTTATCATGTATCGGGTTTAAGCGATTCAGACAAAAGACTTAGAACACAAACGTGCAATTGGCAGTTTGGAAGCTTTGATTTAAGTAACGCTAAGACTTAAACAAGATATTGTAAATCATGATGTTTCGATTTTTTGAAATACATATACGAAAGTAATAAATCTTCAAAGGTTGACATGTTCAGTTAAATATATGCCAAACTTCTTAAGAAAATATCGAGTAGGAGATTTCAATTATCGATACATTGGCACTGTTATATGGAATCACAATAAAAGCAGCCCGTAAATTAAATGCTGTCTCAGTGAACATTTCAATTTATAAAATTTGTTTTAGAAATTGGTGACATTTCTTGAGTAATTACCTAAATGTGCAACTTGCAAGGTTAAAAAGATAAAACATTGATCTACTAGCAATAAATAAAACTTTGTGAGTTTATTGGCTTCCGTTGAAATCTTAAAAAAGTTAAAACCAAAGACTTAGGACACGAACTTGCGCAGATTATTACAATATAAATTTTAAATTTTAAAGACTACAAAAACTTGGGCAAGGTTCTAAAAAGTTTTCCAATACGGCCATAACAATAACTTAGAACTCGGCCTGCAATGTAATTAACTTTAATTATGGATAATTAACTTTAATTATGGAATCTAATTACGTTCATATGAGCAACGCAAGCACGGTGGCGGCGATCGCTTCTTGGAAGCAAATTTTCCACTACTCTTCGAAATATATCTGCCGAAACGTTGGCAATATCGTATTCGATATGATGATAATTTTTATCTACGAAAAACTACATTACTGTGACACCACCAGCATGAAACGCCTATCAATAGGTCACTTTTTGTATGTAATGAAGTCTGCTATTCTCACCTTACATTTTGTACGATGACGGTCATCTCGCTTAGTGATGGCGTATGAATAACCAGGAAGAAGCTGCTCTAAAAACCGTTGTAAAATTTTAGGTCCCATCATTGAGAGTAAAACTTGAAAGTGTGCAGCTCACCAAATGTGAGTAGCTCTCTCTCCTCCTCCTTCAAAGTATGTAATGAGAAATATTTATTGCACTTATTTTTATAAAGGACTCTCTTTAAACATATTGGGAGTAGTTGTTGTTCGGAAATGAATATTTTGATTATTGAGAAACAGTGGTTTCCCATTACATTCCATGAAGGAATTGGGGAGAGCTTCTCACAACCAGTTTTATACTCACTGAATGGGACCTACTATTTTTACACCGATTCAGAATGGTGTTTTTGAGAAGCTTTTTCATGGCTAAATACTCGATAGTGTCGCCGTCACTATGCAAGGTGACCGCCGTCGAAAGAAATTTAAGGTGGCCAGAGTGGGGATCGAACCCAGGATCTCATGTACAAGAGGAGCGCACACTAACCATTGCACCACCGACAGCAAAGCCAAAAATGAGATTCATCGCTAAAGATGTTTTTTCGACAAAATTCAAACGCTTAAAGTTGTGGCCACCGACTCAGAATTTCTATAGTAATTTTTAATACCTTTCAAATGATGCTCGTTCATGAACTTCGCCATGATAAAAATCTGAACAGGAACTGACGTTTTGCCAAATCGTAAAATAAGTTTAAGGGTGCGTTTGTATTACAACACAAAACTGAACAACCCTATTCGAAAGTCCGATGTATTTTATACTCAAAACTAGATTTTTTGACAAATTTTGACCCCTAAATTACAAGCGCTTCTTTCTTTGCAAATACATATTACTCATACACAACAATAAATATTACTCATACGCTCAGTAACGTTAAAATTAATATTTATCATACGTCAAAGTGAATAAGATATACGTATTACCATAAATCAATGGTAATCATTTGTTATTTTGCGTTTTGAGAAATTAAATTCGGAGGTGCTTGGAATTATTGAGTGTATAACGAGAAAGCGCACAGCCAACTGTTGAGGGAAGTTTTCCCTAGTCGCTTTATGGGTCGTAGTGGGAAAATTTTTGGAAAAAATGTGGCCGTCAGTGGTGCAATGGGTAGCGCGGCTTTTGTACATGACAACCTGGGTTCGGTCTCTGCTCTGATCGCCTTATATTTCTCTCTGGTCGCCTTATATTTCGGGGTCCAACGGTCACGTCACTTAGTGCTGGCGACACTATCGAGCACTTAGCCATGAAAGCCAAGAAAAATTTGTTTTTTAAGCCAAGAAAAATTAGTTTTTTAAGAAAAAGATCCAGGTTAGCACTTTCCCAATTACTTGAGTCTTTTGTAAAGATTTGGTTCTATTCGTACCAAGCATTGGCCATAAATGCCTTGGAATAATGTAGGACGAAGACAGCCAGCCAGACGGAACTTATTTTTCGTCAAGCCTACGAGCCATTCAGACCATTTTTGATGTCTTTGCATGAATTTGGTTAAATTCTATTGGAAAAACTCTTATTTGGATAATTTTTCTTATCTTCTCATAGACTAGAGATTATAACTAGAGATGGGAAAATAACGTAATTTTATGGTATAATCGGATGAAAAAATTAATTTTGTATTTCCCAGCATTTTGAAATAATCAAAAAGGCACTTATTGTTCTGTGACTCCTCATAACGGGTTTTTGAACAGAGACGCTACAAAAGTAAATCGATAGGGACAGCAAACGACGCCATATTTTTCCCGCTCTTTTGACATTTCTCTTCAGTAAGGTTTGCCATTTCATCATGGAAAGATATACGAGCCAACAACGAGTCGAAATTATTAAAATTTACTACCGAAATTTGGAGTCAGTGGCCTCAACTTTAAGAGCGCTACGGTAATCGTCCTACCAGATCAACAATTGAGCGTCTAGTGGAAAAATTTGAATACACAGGCACAGTACAAAATGTTCCCGTGCCAGTGAGACAAAGAAGTGCCCGTAGCCTCGAGAATTTTGCTGCCGCTGAGGCTTCAGTTCAAGAAAGCCCAAGTGTGTCTCTCACACGTCGTTCTCAAGCGTTGGGCATCTCTGTTACAAGATCAAATTGACGCAAGAACTGAAGCCGCTTGACCACCATAAGCGTCGTATGTTCGTGAATTGGGCTAAGCAACAACTTGAAAATGATTCGGATTTTCATCGGAAAATCATCTTCAGCGATGAGGCTCATTTCTGGCTGAATGGCTTCGTCAATAAGCAAACTATGCGTTATTGGTCAGACAGCAATCCACACGTAATCCATGAGTCATCATTGCATCCCGAAAAAATTACGGTTTGGTGCGGTTTATGGGCCGGCGGCGTCATTGGGCCGTAGTTCTTCCGTGATGATCAAGACCGGCACATTACTGTGAATGCGAATCGCCACCGTTCAATGATAACCGAATATTTTTGGCCCCAATTGGATAATACGGACTTGGAGGACATGTGGTTCCAACAGGACAGCGCCACAAGCCACACAGCGAATGCCACAATCAATTTATTGGAAACCAAGTTTGGTGAACGTGTTCTCTCACGAAATGGCCCAGTCGATTGGCCACCTCGGTCGTGCGATTTGACGCCGTTAGATTATTTCCTGTGGGGCTACGTCAAGTCTATGGTCTATGCCAACAAGCCAGCGACGATTGATGAACTTCGTACGAATATCGAACGTGAAATTGCAGCAGTATCGGCCGATTTATGCTTGAAAACCGTCGAGAAATGGGGTCCACGTTTGGACTTCTGCAAGCGTGCCCTTGGCGGCCATGCAAAAGAAATCGAGTTCCATACATAATGGCGTCGAACGTACTTTCACAGGAATAAAGAATTTCATTGGTATCTAAAACCGGTTTTGTTTTATTCTTATTGAAACCCCCTTTATTTGTCATACAGTCATAAAGTCAAGTTGATTTGGAGGTTCTCGCTCCAGTACCTATATCCATCTTGGAACTACCAGTAAAATTTATTTTGCCGGAAAATCGTACCAAAACATAGAGGAGATGACCGCAATATCTAATCATTGGTTATACAAGAGTATGACCTCCTGAAGTATAGCCTTTGTATGCCTGATGCTGGCCAGGGTTTCAGTTTAGAAGGCTCTACAGTTGTCATCCAGTCTTAAAGACAAGTTGAGTTGGAAGTCGTTACTAAAAGACCTTAAAGCTGATGGAATCATCAATAAAAATGTAAATTTCGAAAACTGATATCAAAAATTAGAACATAATCTAAGTATTGACAATACAAAAGTTCAGAATTTCAGCTTTGAAGACAGTACAGTTATTATACAGTCTTAAATACAAGTTGCATTGCTAGTCCTCGGTAGCCTCTTAGTGTTAATATACATCTTGGTGTCAACATCCATTTTGGAGCCATCAGTAAAAATTTAAATTCCAAAATGAGATACCGAAAAATAATACATAATCTCACCATTGGTTATACAAAAGAATCCTGTAGCTGCTCTGTATCCCTGATGATAGTCATGATTTCAGCTTGGAAGACAGTACATTAGTCGTACAATCACAAAGGAAAGCTGACTTGTAGGAGCCACCAGTAGACTTTAAAATTCCCGAAAGTGGTACCAAAACTTAGAGAGAATGAATACAAAATCTCATCACTGAATACAAAAATCTCGTCATAAAATACCAGGATTTCAGCTTTGAAGACACTAGAGCTGTCATCCAGTCGGAAATACAAGGTTCGTTGCAGGTATCTGCTGATTATCTTAGCTCTTAGTGTTACTATTTGTCTTTTTTAATTCCAAACACAGATACCCAAGAATACTACATAATCTCATCATTGGATATACAAAAACAATCAACTAGATGCTCTGCATCCCTGATGCTGGTCAGGATTTCAGCTTAGAAGACAGTACATTTGACTTACATTAATAAAGTCAAGTTGACTTGTAGGCGCCACCAGTAGAATTTAAAATTCGCGAAGTGAACAAAAACTTAGAGAGATGAAAATAAAATCTCATCATAAAATACCAGGACTTTAGATTTCAAGACACTACAGCTGTCATCCAGTCTGAAAATTACACTTTGCGTTGGAGGTCGTCGCTAATGACCTTAGCTATTTGTGTTAATTTCCATCTTGGTGTTTACATCCATTTTGGAGTCATCAGTAAAAATGTAAAATACAAAAGGAGATATCGAAAATTAATACATAATCTCATCATTTATTATACAAAACAATCAAGTAGCTGTTCTGCATCCCTGATCCTGGTCATGCTTTCAGCTTGGAAGACAGTTCATTGGTCGTACACTCATAAATTCAAGTTGACTTGAAGGAGCCACCGGTAAATTTAAAATTCGCGAAAGTGTTACCAAAAATTAGAGAAGATGAATGCAAAATCTCATCATGGAATACAAAATTTCTTCATCAGGACTTTAGATTTGAAGGCACTAAAACTGTCATCCAGTCTGAAATACAATTTGCGTTGGAGGTCCTCGCTAATGACCTCAGCTCTTAGTGTTAATAGTCATCTTGGTATCAATACCCATTTTGGAGCTATCATTAAAAATGCAAATTCCCGCAAGTGATAAGAAAACTTAGAGTAATTAAATACATAATTCTATTAGAGGCTATACAAAAGACTCCATGTGATGACGGTCACGAATTCAGCCACGAAGACCCTACTGGTGTTATCCAGCCTAAAATATACTTTGAGTTCGATGTTGTCACTAAAAGACTTTTAAGCTGATGATTTAATTCCCGACAGTGATATCAAAAATTAATACAGAATCTCATTATTGGGTATAGAAAAGATTCAAGTAAATCCTTTGCACACCTGATAATGGCGATGACTTCAGCTTGGAACACGATATAGCTGTCATACAGACTTAAATGCAAGTTGAGTGGGTGATTATCGCTAGAGAAACCAGCTCTAATCACAAAATCTATCTAGGAGCCATCAGCCAAACTGAAATTTGCTAAACTATTAAAAAAAAATTTGAGAATATAAATACATACATAATCATTTCAATTGCTATACAAAAGACTTAAGATACACACATCCCAGGAGCATCAGTTACAATCTATATTGATTGGGGGGTTTTTTTTTTGGTTTGAACCAAAATTGAGGGTGAAATGCAACACAAAGTAGTTATCGAAATGCGAAAACACTGACAAACAAATCGACACAAATTGCATAATAGACATTTGGCATAAAAACGGACAGATAAAAAAGTTTAGTGGAAAAAGAAAGAAATAACTTCTTGCAATTGCGGTATTCGAATCACTACTTAATGTCTGCAGCGAACTGAGACCGCTGATATGTGGCCGTGTAACATATATATACATAAGTATATATATATATATATATGTGATATATAAATATAAAATATATATATTATTAAGGATGTCATGTTGCTATTACATTTTGCTTACAATATATATATGCGATGTAAGTTATAACTCGAACAGAAGTAACTAAGGAAAATGTTGCACGGAATGGTTTTGTTGTTGCAACTAACACAATTATTTCTGCTCATATGGTAACCACAGTAAAATGATTTTAATAGCAGTTCGGGAGAGTTATAAATAGAAAATAGTCTATAGACATTTTTGAGTAAGTCTGTACATGTGTTCAGACATTTTAGTCTATTTGCTGAATGCAAAGGAGAGGTGGAAAAAGCCACATAAATCGTCCAATGAATGCTCTAATTTTTGTTGTTATTTTTTTTTACAGTAGTGCCTATGCAATCTAGGTAGTCTATGGTTTTTGACTTTTGTGAAATACATGGAACACTTGCACTTTTCCACTTCACTCCAATCTACTCCACTCTACTCCAATTCGCTCTTCTCACTGATGATTGCAACAGCCCAGGCACCGCATGATCCAGCCATGTTTTTGTGGAGGTTTCATTTTTGTTGTTTTTGTTTTCCTCTTGGATGCATATGAAACCAATATACGATGCGAACAGTAAAGCAACTGTGGCAATAGCTAATAACTAAAATAGTTAGTTTAAAAGACTGTGCGACAAAAAGGTTTGCAACCAATACGAGATATGCAGTTTAGCAAACTATCACTTGATTATGGTGGGAATAGGTGAATTACATGAAAATTGATTTGCGGTAAGGTAGAGATGGTGTAAGACTAGGCCATGCTACTAGGATTTCCATGAGAAAGTGTACAACATGTGTAACATTTAGGGGTAAAAGGGGGAAAGAAACATCAAATGGTCGCCAAATTTAAAAGATTGGAAAAGACTTCACGTGTAGTTCAACTTGAATTCCTTCATTTCCTTAGGTTTTTCCATTAACAGACTTCAGTGTAATATTAAGATACGGAAGTGGAAATGACATGTGTGGATTTGATACAAATAAACCTGCATGAAAGTAAGTGAAAACAGACAAAATACTACACTTTCTCATATGTAAACATATTAATTTAGCCTTTACCCAATCTATTTTTATATAATAATTTTTAAATAATCCTTTCTTTTAATTTCCCTTTTCGACATCTACATTTCCGATTCAAAACAGGTCTCATATAATAGTAAGAATTGGTTTTTAACCATAATTTTGTTCAGTTCTTCTTGGGAAGTTTATTGCAATTTATTTATAATTGTTTGATATATATAAATAAAATTTAAAATGAAAATATTCAAGAGTTAGATCAATGTTTGAAATTCAATTTATTTTTCAATATCACGTTACCCTTTGGGTAGCATCGTCAGGAATATGAACAACAATTACAAATTAAAAATCAAAAAAAATCACATGAGGTCTCATGGGACACCCTGTTGGAAGGAAGTTCCCTTCGATATATATTTTATACTATTTAGTTCCAACCCGCCTAAGGAGCCCGTTGAAAAATACGCTAATTTAAATGGATCTTTTAGAAAATATACTTTTTGTAAAATGATAAACTGTTTTTAAGAAAATTTTTTTTTATAGAATTTATTTTTTTTGACGTGACAACGTCTTAAATTAGGTTGCGGCTGGGAGTCACTTATGAAAAAGTGTAACGCCCGGTAACGTTACGATGAGTCACCGAACACAAGTAAACGCAATGTGTTTACTTGTGTGCCAGAAACGATTTGCTTTGCTGGCTGTTGGTCGGTGGTGTGAGTGTTTTTGTTTTTTGGCACATCATATATATGACGACTGAGCAAGTATGTATGTGCGTATATATGTGCGTGTGTATGAATATTGATTTAGATCAGTCTGCATTGGATAAGGTATTATTTTTTGTTTTTTTTTGTTTTTTGTTTTTTGGCTTTATGATATGTGTAGTGTATGTTTGTGTGTAGAAATTTTCATATGAATTAGGTAGCCAAAACGAAACAGAGAGCTGCGGTCGGCTTTAAAAACGATATGCGAATATGATGAATTGAAATACTTTTTGGTTAGTAAATTATTTTCTTTTGTTTTTAATAAAAGAAATGTTTATTTTTTATAATAAAAGAAATGTTTATATTTTATAATAAAGGATATGTTTATTGTTTATAATGTCACATTTGATAATGTGTTCATAGAAATCGCACAGGTACCTAGATGGTGTTGAAATTACTTCTATTTTCCTAAACCATAAGTTTCAATAAATGTTAAAACATCGCCCGTGAGTTCTAACACTCATTGGGCAAGTGAGTTCATTGCACTCCTATTGTGCAATTTAATTATATTCATATCAATAAATATTCTACCGAGAAAAAGACGTTGTCACGTAAAATCTTCGCCCGTAAAACCGACTTTACAGGCAACAATTTTTTAAACAAAAGTATATTTTAGATCCTTTTTGTAAGAATATGTAGTATATTTTCCCGTAAAGGTCCTTTTTTAAAGAGAGGTACTTCTTTTATTAAAAGCTAATGCTTCTTTTTAAGAAAAGGTACTATTTTTAGGAAGAAGTACTTTCTATTAGAAAAAGCCATACAAGTATGAATTTTTTTTACAAAGAAGTACTTTTTTTTAAGAACAGGTACTTTTTAGAGAAGTGGTACTCTTTTTAGGAAACGTTATGTTTTGAAAAAAATTTACTTATTGTCAGAAAGGCTACTTATCTCCGGAAACGAAAAGGTATTATTTTATTTTTAAGAAAATCTACTTTTAAGAAAAGGACTTTTTGCAAGAAAAGATATTTTTTTTAAGTGAAGGTATTTTTTTTGAAGAAATGTTTATTTTTAAGAAATGAGGTTTTTTTAGAACTGGTCCTTTTGTTAGGGAAAGGTACATTTTTAAGAGTAGGTACTTATCTCAAAAAAAGTTATTTTGTTTCACAGAAAGGTACTCTTTAAAGAAACGGTAGTTTTTTAAGAAAACGCAGTTGGTTGTAAGAAATAATAGTTTTTTAAGAAAAGGTACTTATTTTTAAAAAATTTATTTTTTTTAAGAAAAGGTACTTTTTGTAAGAACATGTACCTTTTTTAAGCAGAGGTACTTCTTTAAGATAAGATATTTAGTTTAAGAATGTGAATAGGTATTTTTTTTGACAAAATTTACTTTTTTTAAGAAAAGCCACTTATTTAAGAAAATGTTCTTTTTTTAAACTACTTTCACTTTGGCTTTACCAAATTTATTTTTTTATTGGGTTCAAAACTACAATATACACTAAATATTGTTTACAGGCTGCACCTAGAAAACTTCGCACTAAACAAGAAATTTCCCAGCATATGTGAGGCATCTAGTTAGTCTAGACACAAACCAAAGCAAAAGTCAACAATTTAGTTGATAATAGTGGGATGTGGCATAATAGTGTGTAAACTAAAGTTGTTTAATTTTTTTTCATTTAGCCCGCAACGTTCGATAAGGAACTTCGTTCCAAAAAATAAAAAAATAATAAATTCCCGAAGTCCTTTCACGACCAAAAACTACTTTAGTACTCCCAACTATATATTTTCTCAAGTCATGCACACTGATGGCACATCTCATGGTGGATCGGCTAATCTCGTGAAATATGAAATATAATGTCAAACATCAAAAGGGCCAAGACTTTTAAGCAAAAGAAATGTAGTTACTGAAGACAAGTCTGGCCCTATCACTCTACATATAGTCTTCCGAGACACACCACGAAGAATGAAGAGTATGACTCGTTGTTCTTATTTCTAGAGCACAAATTCTTAGCATGTGGCGATTACAATGGTAAACATACAGTATTCTGCTCTCGCCTTATAACTCCAAAGGGACAACAACTACTTTTGTCAATTAACCATCTCTCTCTTAACATCAATTCCCCCAAACTCTCACACATAATAGACAAAAGATATTAACCAAATACCCGATCTCATTGTTATCTGTATATCGAAGAACAAGTCTCCCGAATCTCACAAGTGCTGCTTACTACCTAATTCATCGTCAGATCACTCACCTATCTTATTGACAGTACATTCCACACCAAATCTAATGGATTTTTACTAGACGAACAAATCGGTCATTCTAAAGGGTGTCTCAGTTAGAGTGATAATTGTGATTTTTTTATGGGATTGTAAAGGAGACTTGTCCCGATTAAGTATGGAATAAAATATCCGCCAAATAGCCCGTACGGCTCTGATGACAGGCCATTACACTTTTCATGCAATTTTCCATGACTTTTTCAACAGAGATGTAGCTGTATCTCACCGATGACGCTTTGGGTCTCGGATTCGAGCTCGGGAATAGTTTTTGGTTTATTTGCATAAACCCGAGATTTCACAAAACCTCAAAGCAAGAAATCGAACGGCGTGAAATCGCATGATGTTGGTGGCCAGTTGACATCAGCATTTCTTGAGATAAGCATTTGAGGCATCATATTCACAGATATCATGTTGCATCTGAGATATCATATTCAGTTTTGAGATCAAGTTTCAGATTTACTGATGCACTGACGACTTCTTTATAAAGGGTGTCTCAGTAAGATTGCCCGTTTTTAAATTCAGTGTGGGTTTTATTTAGTGCAAGTGGCAACTCTGAAATTTGGCAGCTGTCACATATGTATGTTCATTCCGATTATTAAAAATCGCCTGCCAATTTAAGTTCTAGTCCTATTTCCGACTGTTTCAATCAGTTCTTTAATTGGAGGAAAAACTCCTGATCTGTTAGCTCATAAGAAATTAAAACTTTCTTCTAGCTAACTTAACTGCAAATCTTATATTTTATATAGATCCGGAGCAAGTATCCAACTATCCAGAAAATGCGATGGACAGGACATGGCTGCACAAGAAACAGAAACTGCGATATATACTACAGTTGCCATGAAAAAAAACATGAATTTGGTTGCGGATTTGTAGTTGGCAAAAGACTACGACATCTACTCTCTAGATTCAATCCTGTGAACACGTTCACATAGCCACAATCCGCATAAAAGCGAAATATTTGTATATTTCCCTAATTTGTGTGCATGCCCCGACAGAAGAGAAAGATGATGATGCGAAATACATATTCTATGAGCTCCTAGAGGAAACGAATGACCGCTGCCCTGGCCATGACATTAAGATTGTACTAGGTGATTTTAATGCCAAAGTAGGAAGGGAGAATGTGTTTCATCTAACTATTGGCAATTTCAGTCTACATACTGACAGTTCCGACAACGGTATAAGACTGATTGACTTTGCCACGGCAAAAACATGGTCATTAGTGGTACAAGATTCCAGCATAAAGACATCCACAAGGCTACTTGGGTATCCCCTGATCAAAGAACGAATAACCAAATTGATCACGTGGTAATGAATGGAAGGCACTCATCCATCCAGTGTAATGGACGTTCGTGTGATCAGAGGAGGTAACATCGATTCAGATCACTACCTGGTAGCAGTAGAGGTTCGCACAAGATTAAGTAGAGCGAAAATCGTACGAAACCAGACGCAGAGGAAGCTGGATATCGGAAAGCTGCAATTACCAGAGGTAGCCAAAGCCTACTCAAGGATGCTCTCGCAAATTTTTGCACAGAACCCACCCCCTCCCGATGACGATCCTGATGCGCAGTGGAAACCCATTTCTGACTCTATAAAAACTGCCGCAACTACCGTACTTGGTTTCGAAAAACCGTTTCGCAATAATCTATGGTACGATGAAGAGTGTCGCATTGCAAATGATGAAAAGAACGCTGCACGTATGGCAGTGCTTCAGTCAACTGCAACGCGAGCTGCAACTGAGCGGTATAGGGAAAAATAAGGGAGGTAAACCGTTTCTTTAGGCGTAAGAAACGGCAGTGGAGAAAGCACGAGAGTGAGAAAATTGAGACATAAAGAAGGAAGAACGATGCCCGAAAATTCTACGAAATAGTCAAAAACGGAACTAATGGACATGGTTCAGGGCCCCTTTTATGTAAAGACAAGGACGGAAATCTCATCACAGATGTGCAGATTATGTTGGGAATATGGAGAGATCATTTCTCCGCGCTACTGGTACCTGAGATATCCCATGACGATGGGACAATCGATCACAATATGGACAACGGGTTTTTTGCGAAACCGAACTCGAAGGAAGACGAAAAATAGGAAGACCAAGACTCCGCTGGAGGGATCAGGTTGACGAATCCCTGTGTATACTTGGAGAAATAAAGTAACAGATCGAGCTGGTTGGCGAAATATGTTATATTCGTTTTGTAAGGTTCCTGAGCCCCGGGCTTGCCCGAGACCGGATAAGTAAGTAAGTAAGTCCTTGAGTAACCATTCATCAATGGGTCAGCTGCTCAAGACGTCTTTAAATATGGTATCTCGAGTCATCTTATATGTACTTATGTATTGGATTACAATTTATGTCAGCTAAGTCAAAAGTAGTGACATGTCATAAAGATGTCTATATAAATTGTCATTACCTACTGACATTGTCCTAAGGAAATACTGCTGAAATGATAACATCAAGACAACATTTCCAACTGAGTATTAATATATATTGAGGAATTAAGAATACAAACGTAAACTCCATTCAGTAAAGCATGTCGAGCATTAACATTTTAGTGAAATGTAAGCTTGTGTCCTAAGTCTTTTGTATTTAATACATTTTCGCAACCGGCAATCTAATATATTAAGTGATAGTTAACAAATATGTTTCGATTAAACGGGATAATAGTGATTTTGGTTATAATTATAAATTTTCTGTAGGCTTTAAATTGGTAAATATCGCCTTATTAGGTAAATGTCATGAACCCACCTTTTTTGTTACTACCAATGAGTAATGAATTCAAATTTGTTTTACCAACTGCAATTAGTGTTTTTTCTTTTCTTCGACACCGGTCTCCCACCATCATTTATCCAAAAGTTTATGTAATTTCTGTTTCTCGTGGAGATCAATAATAAATCATTCAGCCCTAAATAAACCACCCGACTTCCTTATTTGTTTAGGAGCGTACACATAATTCGTACTGAAGTAGTTTCAATTATGTGGTTCATTTTTTTCTCTTGTAGTCCATTGCTTTAAACGCTCCAGCAGAGTTTTGGGCCATTGTTTCATTTGCAGTTCGATTTTAATTGTAACGTTTGGTAAAAGTTATTTATTGACCTCTGACTCTGGATGTGGATATCGATGTGGCGATGTTGTGTGGCTATGGCGATGGTGGTGTTAATGCTGTTGCTGGTATTTTATAAATTAAGGTGTGTACAACACAATTCCAGTTGCTTTATATTTTTCTTAATAAAATTTATATCTCTCATTTGCTCTGTTTTATGGAGTTTTCTGGCGGTACATGCACCAGTTTCTATTCGTCGTTATATTTTGTTTAAATTCATTCACATTTAATGAGTAATTGATCGTGAACAAATAATGTTTGCATGGAAACTTTATTTTGGCGTTTGAACCTGGTGAGTAGTACCAGGTGAGTAGTATACAATGAAATATGTATTTATATTGGTAACTAATCGAAAATGAAAACATTAATAATGTTTATAGAAATAAACAAAAAATATGTAAATAACTAAAAAACAAACAAACAAAGTGAATACATAAAAATCAGCAGCAGCAGAAGTCAGTGTAGCTGAAGATAAAGATCACTCTCGTTAGGAATTAATGGTTAAATTGTGATTAACATATTATATGCACACACACGGTGGGGGTATTGAGGTGGAATAATGACTTCATTCAGTTGCAGCTTTGTTGGACTTTCAAAATATCAAATAACTTGAATAAAGTTCAACATATGAGGTCAGTATTTAAGAGGGAGTTGTTGGCGATTTGCAGAGGCAGTTGAATTTTCATCAGGCAACACAACATAAATGTTAATAAAAATATGTAGAAAATTTTAAATATCCAAATGTTGAACAGCAAAATGCCATTGATTTTTATTCGAAATTATATCAATAAAATACATTTAATCAAAAATTCAAATAACTTCAATACAAAGATGGAAAATGCATGTAGATAAACCAAGTTTTGGTTATATTTTGCTATTGTCAACCTGTATTCTATCTGGGCTATTGTCATGTTGTTTTTGAATTCTAAAAAAAAAAATTGGGAGAAACATTTGCTTAATATATTGGTAATATAACTAAAATCTAAATAATTCACAATAGCGAAAAACCATGACATTTTAATTGAAAATCCAATAAAGACAATGATATACAGGTGACGCAAAAGTAAACTTCCGATGTTTTTTGGCTGTAATTTAAAAAAAAAAAATTAAAAACTTTGATTCTTCTTGTGGATTATTTTTATTTGATCTTTTAATTTTTTTTACATCAAGTCGAGAATATGATGTCATGAAAATGGCCGCCGCCACAGTTGATTGTCATTTGAGCCCTTTTTATGGCATTTTCCATCACTTTGGACAAAACTTCCGGCGATACGTCCTCACATTCTTGACGGATATTGTCTTTAAGAGCTGCAAGAGTCTGAGGCTTGTTGAAACCCGCGACTTCAAAAAGCCCCACAAAAAGAATCAGGCGATCTTGCTGGCCAGTGCAAATCGCCAAAACGGGAGATTAGGCGCCCGGGAAATGCATCCTTCAGCATATCGGTTGTGGCACGTGCAGTGTGTGCCGTTGCACCGTCTGTTGGAACCACATGTTTTCCAATCCCAATTCATCAAGTTGCGGCAAAAATAAGTCGTTGATCATTGCTCTGTAGCGTGGCACGTCGTCTGGTCGATGTCGACGGCGCTTCCATGACATCCTCGGCTACAGCAGCAATATTTTCTGCAGAACGGCTACTCCGGGGTCTGCCACGCCTGGCAGCATCTCGTGTTGTGCCAGTCTCTTCGAGGCGAGCGGCTAAACGTCGCAGTGTTTCACCAGTAGACGTTGGACGGCCAGAAAATCTGCGACGAAATTCACGATGTGCCAAACTCACCGACCGATTATTGGTCAAATAAATAGTCAGCAATATTCCGCGTTCTGGAGCAGTGTAGCGTAACATTGTTTATTAACGTGTATTTCGCATGTGTTTACTACACAAATGTCAAAACAGAACTGACATTAGGGGCCAATCGCAAAATTTATAGCATTTTCTGATAGGAGGATTACTTTTGCACCACCTTGTATAATTACATTGCATGAAGGGTTTGAGGAGACCTTCTCACATCCCGATGAGCTGAATTTTTCACTCACTGATTGGAACCTACAGTCTTGCACCGGTTCTGAATGGTATTTTTCATTTCTAAATACTCGATAGCGTCGCCATCACTAATCGGGGTGACCGTCGTTGAAGGAAATGTGAGGTGGTCAGAGCAGGGATCGAACCCAAGTTCACCGACGGTTCTCCACAATACCCAGTTGGTAATTTCCTTAAGACATAATCAGTGACTTAGAAATGACATGCCAGAATCTCTGCTTACTTGCCGATCCGCCCCATTCAAAAATTTGATGACATACATTTGTTCAAAAGTCAACAGGAAACTTCCGCAGTTTGTCAATAGTAGTGACCACCGTATGACTAATATACAAGACTTCGTTGAGTAGCCATTCATCAGGGGGTCAGTTAGTCAAGACGTCTTTAAATGTTTTGTATGTGTTTATCTTCTAGATACTTATTTGCTGGAATCAATGTGCATGTACCTGATCTGGTGATCATGATAAAAAGAGGTATAATATGACACATTTTTATAATGCCCGGAAAATGTCCATATTCTTTTGGTAATTTCCAAACATTTCTAAAACAAATTCTTGAAATATATGACACCAATTTCACAACTATAAATAAATACAAATGTTTCAGTTTGAAGCTTTTAGTCACGCATATGACTAGCAGTTGCAAAATTATAAATCCCAGTTGGAAATTTCCTATATATAACACCAGTGACAAAAAAGTGGCATGTCAGAGTCACTGCTGACTTTCCGATCAGCTCCCATACAAAACACGTTATGACACCCCATGAAATTTTCATACATTTGGTCTAAAGTCAGCAGGAATTTTCCGCAGTTTGTCAATAGTGGTGATCACCTTATGACATGTACACAAGACGTCGTTGAGTAGGCAGGTCATCAGGGGGTCAGTTAGTCAAGACGTTTTTAAATGTTTTGTAGATGGTCATCTTCTAGATTCTTATTTGCTGGAATGTGCATGTGCATGTACCTGATCTGGTGATCATGATAAAAAGTGGGATAATAAGATACATTCTTATAATGCCCGCAAAAAGTGCATATTGTTTCAGTAATTTCCAAACATTTCTGAAACAAATTTTTAAAATCTATGACACCAATTTCATAGCTACAAATTTTTCCGTCTGAATTTATTTGAAAAAAATTGAAATCTCACGCACATGACAAGCAGTTGACAAAAAGATAAAGACTTCTTCTACCGACATTCAACATTGGCAGTAGTAAGTGTCAGTCATGAGATAGTGATGACAAAACCGTCCTGGTTTTGCATAGGTTGTCAGCCCCTCCACAATTTATGTCACCTAAGTCAAAACTAGTGACATGTCAAGAAGATATCTTATACAGGGTGGAGCGCGGTAATTTGATTTTTTTTGCACTGCAGGCTGTGCCGGCACTGTTGATCGAAGAGAGTGGAGAGTGTGCGTGGTTTAAGTGGCTGACGGGAGATTTGCATTCGTCGGTCTTTCAGTTGCCATCATGCATTGGACACGTGAGGAGAGGTCACAATGTGTGTTGAAGCGTATTTTTCAAATGCGCACTCGATCATTGCAGCAGCGTGCTTTTCGTTTACGATTCGCTGTTCCCCCACGCGGAAGTGTTCCTGGGCGGCAATCAATTGTAAATTGGGTAATTTCATTGAGAACCGCAGGAAATTAACAATATTGAGGCTGAAATTGGCAGAATACCAATCGACATGTTAGAGTTCATGAAAACTTCAGAAAACGTATGCAGCAGTGTGTGGAAAGCGAAGGTCGACATTTGCCAGATACACTATTTTTAAATTAAAATATAAAATAAATTTTTCTAGGGTTCGTAATATTTTTATTTCATTCCCAAATAAGCAAATTACCGCGCTCCACCCTGTATAAATTGTTAGCCTATACTGGAAAAACATGGTTTGTCGATACATTCCATGAAGGGACCAGCGATAGCTTCTCACAATTTAGTAAGATGTGGGCTTTCTAGTTTCATACTCCCTGATTGGGGCCTACAGTTTTACACCGGTTCCGAACGATATTTGGAGGAGATTTTCATGGCTAAATTCGATAGTGTCGCCGTCACTAAGCGAGGTGGCCGCCGTCGAAAAAAATGTACCATTGCACCACCGACGGCCACACCTACTGGAAATACTACTGATAAGGTCCTTAAGACAAAATTTCCAACTGGGCATTTATATACACTAGGGTGATGAGTAAAAATCAACGAATTTAAATTTAACTTTTTTCAATATTTAAGTATATAATTTTCTTTCTTGATCTTAGGACCTTTCTGCAGACCACTAATTGGTTCGAGTTAAGCTATCCATGGATTGAACGACCCATAACCATAACAAGTCAATTTAAAGACTCAACGGCGCGGACGAAATATTACGTCCCACGGTATCACAATGGACCTCATTTGACTAAGCGTGTCAATAGTGACAGCCCCTTTTGCCTAAACTAACCTATATAATTTTATTTTTATTATATTATTTAGGTGCTCTAGGTTTGCACCGGGATCTCGGGAATTCCGAGAACGGGTTTCCCGGTTTCCCGGGAAATCATCTCAGGAATTCCGGGGATTAGAATTTTCCCGGTATTCCCGGGAAATAAAAGAATGAGTTTTTCTTCGGTTTGTTAAGCAAAGATGCACAGAATGATTTGAAATTTTTCAGAGACTTCGTTATATTCTCCCAAAAAATTATGCCATTTGATGGAATGATGTTCAAACGACGGTCCGGAAACTAAGAAATTTCTATTATTTTCATACGTTTGTATGAAATTTTTCAGTTTCCCGTCCACCACACCGGCGTTTCTACAATACTTACTCAAATGGCTCGATAGCTGACAGTATTGAAGAACAAACTTAGTAGAACATTTACATGAATTTTTGTGACGTTTGCTTAAAAACTGCAGAAACGCCGGTCCGGGATAAACCAAAAGCAGTAAATAGTTACTATATATATGGAACTGGAACTGGAACCGGCGTTTGAACAGCGTTACATCAAATGGCATAATTTTTTGGGACAATATAACGAAGTGTCTGTTTATGATCCCTGCAAGCAATTCTGGCTTAACACACCGAAGAAAAAATCATTTTTTTATTTCCCGGTTTCTCGGTAAAGGACCGGGAATCCCCTGAAAACCGGGAATACCGTTTCCCGGGAAATGGGGAGGATTAATTAATATATACTATACAGAAATTGTTCGCCCCAATAATTGAGAGGTTTTACCATACTCCTTTTTAGGAATGTACACGCTGAAAAAAAAATTCAAGCAACATATTACAGGAAACATGTATATGTTTAAAAGCATTGCTTTTAGGAATTGCTGTATGCCTCAAACATATAATATTGAACAGCAAACGCAATGTGTTTGGACACATGTATACTATATTTGCGACAAGCTACAAACAAATTACATTTGCATCCAAACAACAAGCAAATACAGATTTTTCTGCCACCTTTTCTAGGATCATAATATCTATATATGATCTCGTGGAAGATGTAAACCTGAGCCCCAAAAGAGGCTAGACGCAAATATTGAATAATCATCCTAGACACTGTTCCGGAATCATAACAGCGAAAAATTACCTCGTGAATTATTTGTAACTTAGTCCCCAATAGGGCCTAGATACAAATATAGCATAAACGTTATAGATACTTTGCCAGGGATGATAAGAGGTTGCTATTTATATTTCGGGAACTGGCAATACTAGTGTTCCCAGATTTAAATTGGAACTGCCATTGGAAAGTTTGACATTTTTAGCATAAATATCTACAGAAGGTTTTCACTTACGAGCACTATTTGTTGTAAAGAGTTTTTCAATAAGAGCGCTACAAAAGTTTTTTTAAATAAAACAAAACCGGTTTTAGATACCAATGAAATTCTTTATTCCTGTGAAAGTACGTTCGACGCCATTGTGTATGGAACTCGATTTCTTTTGCATGACCTCCACGGGCACGCTTGCAGAAGTCCAGACGCTGAACCCAATTTTCGACGGTTTTCAAGCATAAATCGGCCGATACTGCTGCAATTTCACGTTCGATATTCGTACGAAGTTCATCAATCGTCGCTGGCTTGTTGGCATAGATCATAGACTTGACGTAGCCCCACAGGAAATAATCTAACGGCGTCAAATCGCACGACCGAAGCGGCCAATCGAATGGGCCATTTCGTGAGATAACACGATCACCAAACTTGGTTTCCAATAAATTGATTGTGGCATTCGCTGTGTGGCATGTGGCGCCGTCCTGTTGGAACCACATGTCCTCCAAGTCCATATTATCCAATTTGGGCCAAAAATATTCGGTTATCATTGAACGGTAGCGATTCGCATTCACAGTAATGGGCTGGTCTTGATTATCACGGAAGAAGTACGGCCCAAAGGCGTCGGCGGCCCATAAACCGCACCAAACCGTAATTTTTTCGGGATGCAATGATGACTCATGGATTACGTGTGGATTGCTGTCTGACCAATAACGCATATTTTGCTTATTGACGAAGCCATTCAGCCAGAAATGAGCCTCATCGCTGAAGATGATTTTCCGATGAAAATCATTTCAAGTTAAAATGAATCGAATCATTTTCAAGTTGTTGCTCAGCCCAATTCACGAAAATACGACGCTTATGGTGATCAAGCGGCTTCAGTTCTTGCGTCAGTTTGATCTTGTAAGGATGTAGGCCAAGATCTTTTCGCAAAATTCGCCACAACGACGTCACAGAGATGCCCAACGCTTGAGAAAGACGTGTGAGAGACACATTTGGGCTTTCTTGAACTGAAGTCCCAGCGGCAGCAATATTCTCGACACTACGGGCACTTCTTTGTCTCACTGGCACGGGAACATTTTGTACTGTGCCTGTGCATTCAAATTTTTCCACTAGACGCTCAATTGTTGATCTGGTAGGACGATTATGACGACCATAAATTGGACGTAGCGCTCTTAAAGTTGACCCCACTGACTCCAAATTTCGGTAGTAAATTTTAATAATTTCGACTCGTTGTTGGCTCGTATATCTTTCCATGATGAAATGGCAAACCTTACTGAAGAGAAATGTCAAAAGAGCGGGAAAAAATATGGCGTCGTTTGCTGTCCCTATCGATTTACTTTTGTAGAGTCTCTGTTGAAAACCCCTTATTTACAGTGTGTTGAAAAATTCATCTCGGTCAGGAAATTTAATTAACCGCGGAAAATTTTCGCGCGATGATTTTTTATTATTTTCGGCGTGGATTATCGAGACAAGAGTATCTCAATCAACTTGTTTCGAATTTTGGTGATGAAACACCGTCAAAAACCACTGAAAATCACTGGTACCAAGAGTTCAGTCTCAGACGCCGTTCGCTCCAGGATAAATTTCGTGAAGGTCATCCAAAATCGGTTGTTCTGCCACAAAACATCGATGCAGTGCGTGACCTGATAATGCAAGATCGTCATGTGGCACATCATGAGATAGAGGCATCCATGCACATTAGTTACACTTCAATACATTCGATTTTGCATGAAAATTTGGCTGTAAAAATAATTTTGCAATCGCTCGTGTCAATTGGTGAAAGGAAATTATTAAAAAGTGCGACCGTGGTGCTTCAAAAGACGTGTATAAAATCGTGACAGGTGACGAATCATCGTCATATTCTTATGAGCCGGAAACAAAACAGCAATCGACCGTGTGGGTCTTTCAAGACGAGCTAAATCCAACAAAAGTTGTTCGTGGAAGAAGTATAGCGAAGCAAATGGTCGCCCGTTTCTTCGGCCGAATGGGTCCTGTGGCCTCTTGAGCAACGTACGGCGGTTAATTCTGAGTTGTACACAACAATTTGTTTGCCGGCAATCTTCGGAGAAATGTGTAAAATTAACCGCCAAATGCGAGTCATGACACTGCGAGCTCTCACACATCTCGTGAAACAGGTGAAGTTTTGAGCAGTCATAACATCGAATTGATGACTCATCCTCCGTACAGTTCTGATTTTGCACCCAATGACTTCTTCTCGTCCCGAATATCAAAGGCAAACTGCGTGGTCAACGATTTACGAGCGCCGAAGAAGCATTTGAAACCCATGTTTTGGTTGTGTCTCAAGGGGAGTGGAAAAACTGCTATGACAAATGGTTTGAACGAATGCAAAAGTGTATTGATCATCAAGTGGAATATTTTGAAAAATAATAAAGCCATTTTCATTTAAAAATTTTTGTTACTATTTGATATTCCCGAAATATAAATAGCAGCCTTCGTATTAGCTGAACATGATATCACGAAAGATTTATAACTTAGCTCCAAAAGGGCTTAGGTACAAAGAATCTTTTCAAGGATCCTCACAGCATGTGGGAAAAAATGCATGGGAATAAATATAATAAAATAAAATTGAATTCGTTTTTTTTTGGCGTAGAATACGTCTTACCTTACGGTATAGGGAGTCATGTCAGATTGTTATTGTTGTAATCTTTATTTCATTGATTATGAGGAAACGGCGAGATAACTTTTTTTAAAAATTTTTTTGTAGGTAAATGAAGATGTTATCTTTCGTTTGATATACATTTCATATTGGTTGATATCTTCCTAATATTTAAATTTCTCAAATGAAAATTGTTTAAACACATACACGCAAACATATGTGTGGTGTTTGGTTGAGTGTTTGAGTTTGTAGCGTGAACACAAACTATGCTGCTGTTTCAGTGTGGACACAAACCTTCGGCTGTTGTTTTGATTGATGAAATATTGAAATTTCGTATATTTACTTATGGATTTAAGTGAAACAAAATGTTAAATGTGAATTTGAATTTAACACGGATATATAATTATAAAAAATATAAATCAAATTGATTTGCGTCTGTTATTTATCATTTATTGTTACTCTTTTAATGTAAAAACATATTTATCCTATTTTTCCTACCATAAGCTTATGTATATTATCAAAAGCAACTATCAAATAAATAAATTCATTTGCTTATGTTATTTATCATTTATTGTTATATATGTTTTCTGTCTTATCGGATGGCGTATTCTACGTTAAACTTAATGGTCGTGTCTCTGACACAGCCTGCAGGGACAGTCCGTGGCCGAAGGCCTCGGACAACTGTCTGCTGTATTGTTTTTTAATTTAAAGGATTAACTGTTTTTAATTTAAATAAATATTTTTTCTGAAATAAAAGTTTTTTTGTTATAGTGACATTTTATATGCAGTTCAAATTTTTTCGTTGTTAATAAAAATGATAGGTTAGAAAATAGATTCATTTAATATTGGAGTCGGAGTGGAGTCGTGTATTTTTAAAATGATGGAGTCGAAGTCGCACGTGGTTTTTAAATTTGTTGAAGCGGGTCTTTCAATTTAGGCCAGACTCCACAGGCCTGGTGTTAAGAACTCTGTTGAAAAAATAACTTGAATCAACCAAATTTTATACTTATATTTCTTGAACAATATTTTTTAAGAACAATATTGAAAACATAACTGGAACCAAGCAAATTTTATATTTTTTATGATATTTGCCCCTCCCAATTTTAACCACTTCATTTCGTATTTGTTCCGACAATTTGATTACTGGTTTTCCCAAGATTTAAGTTAAACGTTGCCAACTAAAACAGAAAATCATGTTTATGAAGAAATATTGGAAACAGTTTGAAGGCAAAACTAACAGTTTAACTGTATAGAAACAGGAAATTAGCCTTTTGTTAATAAATATAAAATTTAAAAGAAAAAATATTATAAAATATTGAATAGTATTATACAAAAAAAAACTCTTTTATGTTAAAGAATTTATTAATAGAATTTCGTATTTATGTGTTAATATTATCAAATTAGCGGCCACCACAAGCAAGTCATACAATTTAAAATGTTTTAATATTGAGATGTTAAAAAGTGTTGCATTATCATTAGAGCGAAACATGAACTATATAATCTTCTTATGTGTTGAAGAAAAACTTGATTTATATTAAACCATAAATTAAAACAAGAACTTAGAATAGATTAAAGTCATGGCTAGATAATTATAACCTTAACATGTTGCAAAAAAAAGATGTTGATATAAAAAATTCTTTCAACTAAAATTGATAAACTGGCAGACAGACAAATAAAGTTATGGCGAGACATGTAGTCGGAACATGAACAAAGATATAATTTTATAATTGTTACCAAAATGTTTTAAAATTTAAAAATTTAACACTGCTTAGTTTTTTTTATAGGTTTACAATTTTCAGTTAGTAACACTGCCTTATTTGACAACCGATTTGTTTTTTGGTTAGTTACCATTTTATTACCTCTTCACTAAAAAAGAGGTTTTTAATTATAAATAAATAAATAGTTTCCCATTACATCCCATAAAGGGACTGGGGAGAACTTCTCACAATCACTGAGCTGTGCGCTTTCCAGTTTTCACTCACTGATTGGGACCTACAGTTTTACACCGATTCCGAACGGTATTTTGAGCAGCTTTTTCATGGCTAGATACTCGATAGTGTCGCCGTCACTATGCGAGGTGACCGCCGCCGAAAGAAAATTTGAAGGTGGTCAGTGCCGGGTTCGAACCCAGGATCTCATGTACAAGAGCCGCGCACACTAACCATTGCACCACCGACGGCCACGGTGGTTTAATTACTCTGGAAAATGTACAAATTTTCCAATTACCTTATTTTTGAATTGAATTCCTTTAACCTCACTTATTCGCTATATGATGTTGTTTTATTTTCATTTTTTATTCCTAAAAACAAAACTATATTATAATTTTTTCTATTTTCCTGTCATTGTTTTTCTTGCTTTGAATTTGTTGTTTTTGTTCTTTTGTGTCGAAAATTCAAATATCAACGTAATCGTTGCGGAAATTTTTTGGTGGCTGCCATTTCGTGCAAATTGTAGGATTTATGCTTTTTTGACTATTTAATGTTAATTTATAACCATAAAATCATTTAATGTTATAGGATTTTTAAACTTAAAAAGCTTTTTGTTTTAGTCATTGACTCCAAAGATACAAAGTATTTTTCTGAACGCTGAAGTGGTTTTTTAAACTTTACTTGAGTTTACAGGAAATCTTTAGAGCGCCAAGAAAGGGGAAATCTCTTGAGCTTAAAATAAATGTAGTTTTCTTTAATGGCCATAACATAGTGGCTATAAACTGCAGCTCAAAGTTCTTAAATAATATTTTTTTTAATTTTCTTAAACGATACCAGTATCATGACCTAGTTACGGGGTTCGTGGTTTAAAGATCACATAAATCATAGACATAAAAGGGTGGGTAATGTCTGAGGAGAAGTCTAAACGGGAAATTCTTTTTTGGCAATACAATAGGTTGGCAGCTAATATGAATATAGTAAATAACAGAAGTTAAAATAAACTTGAATATCAATCTTTGTTTCTACACATTTTGATAAGTCTTGGTTCATGCACTGACTCCACACTGAAAGAAAAGCACCTCATAGCATCAATGAATGGGTTACATTAATGGGTTTACATTGATGCAATGAAAAGTTTCTTTGATGCTATGAAATGTTACATTACTTCAATGAACTCCTTCATTGCTGCAGTTTTTGAATTTGTAGACCGCCATTAATGCTAAGAAACCTTTTACATTGATGGAATGAAATATGTTTTTCATGTAAATATGGGAAACTATAGAGAAAAATTGCAGACATTTTATCGACATTTTAAAGTCGAATCTATTAAATAGACCATTCTTTACATTACACTCATTTTCTTGAATTTTAAAATATTCTTTCTAAAAAAGCAATAATGAAACATTTTTCTGTAATATAATGTACCATTTCATTAATTTTGAACGATTCATTAATTTGGTTAAAGGATAATATGTACATATGTAGGTACGATTTGAAGAAATGTATGTATTTATGTATTATTTATGTATTTATGTACAGGAGCTGTGACACAATATATGAGTCCCAGGATGAGATAAGGAATAAATAAGAAAAAAATAAAAGGCTGAAATGCAGAATCCAGCGCAATTTAAAAAAAAAACGAAAATCGAGCAAAATAAGGGGATTTCACAAACCAAAAATTTTTTTGTCGGCCGGACCTATTGGAACCCACAGGTCCAAAAAATTTCCAAAAATCAAAAAATTCCGAAATCCAAAATTTGAAACAGAGATATTCCTCTCCCAGGCCCCGTCCCAGAAAACCTAATAGTCGTCGAACTTTAGAGACCCATACTCCTAAAATAGGGATTCCCTCTAACTTTTCCATTTAACATAACTCCTAAAATAGGGATTCCCTCTAACTTTTCCATTTCACATTTTTTGCTTACAATCGTGTGTTCTACATTAATTTCGGGTCTATGAAACATTTTTCGTTTAATGTAACAGTATTCATAGCATTAATGAAGCCCGACATTGGCTCAAAAACAATGACACTTTTCATTGATGCAATGTAAGAATTCATTAATGGTATGAAGGTTTTTCTTTCAGTGCATTCGATATGTGTTTAAATAAAGGGTGTTTCAAACTAGAAGTTTCATTTGAAATCCTCACAACACATTTGATACATGACGTTTGGCCTAGAGTTAACATTTAGAACAGAGAAAACCCGAAAACTTCTTTAGCAATTATTTTACTTATTTTTTGTAATAATTTCATTGCTGGTTTTAGGATTTATTTCAATATTTTTTCCGGAGAAAACCGAGGTCGCACTCTTAATAACGAAGCACATGATCTTGTATATTCCGCCATTATACGCAAATTAGCATAAGGGATACTGCAAAATATCTAAGTGGGATTCTCGACAAATAAAGTACTGGTAAATCACCCTTTCATATGCGGAGATATGATCTATAAGGTAATCAACAGAATCTCTAAATAGGTTACGGAGAATGGGCTGGATGTAAAACCAGCAGAGCTCGTATTTTATATCTCCAAACAGAAGGTTTCGTATATTGTGTCATTATCTCTAGGTGGGGGGGGGGGGGCATATTTGCCTAAGGGATAATGCCAGGTATCTACGAGCGATTCTCGACATGAAGCTTCGTTTCAAGCCACTTACTATGGGTAGGGTCAGTAAAACCACAGTGATCCTGTATTCGTGCCGAAGAGGAAACGAGGGCAATGGGACATATCCTTGAAAATATTTTACTGGATATATAAAAAATGGTTTCCCATTACATCCCATGAAGGGACAGGGGAGAGCTTCTCACAATCACTGAGCTGTGCGCTTTCCAGTTTTCACTCACTGGTTGGGACTTACAGTTTTACACCGATTCCGAACGATATTTTGAGAAGCTTTCCATGTCTATATACTCGATAGTGTCGCAGATCACTATGCGAGGTGACCGCGACCGAAAAAATGTTAAGGTGGTCAGAGCAGGTTTCGAACCCGGCACCCCATGTACAAGAGGCGCGCACACTAACCAAGTCCTGAGAATGGGAATGGAGTGCCATACGAGTGCTCTTCGCAAAACTCCTACTCCTCCATCTACTACCACTAGATTTTCTGGGCACCCAAATGATTGCAACGTCGGGAATCTGCCTTAGACATTTTTTACAGTGGCCATATGAGACACACTTCTTCCTCTTGTTCTTATTATCTCTTCTTTCAGACAAAACTTCTCCACTCATATCCTGGGCATGCAGTGACTCACACCAGCTAATAATATGTACTTAGGCTTCTCAACTGATGGCTCCAAAGTACGTGGCAAATTATGTAGGTTTTGGGGTACATTCTAAAGAGCTGGGTCTAAACCCGGCATACAGGCTATCACACTATTGTAGTATCTTTCATATAGATGTTATGACATTCGGAGAGTTGTCCTTTGGTTGGGACTAAACGTAATCACCGCCAGGGATATCAATATCTCCTGTGACAGTCAGACTGCTATAAGAGCTCTACAATCTGTATTTGTGACTTCAAGGACTCTCCACCATATATGACTGCCGGAGCACAGGAATATTCCGGGCAACCATAGAGCAGATGAGTTGGCGAGATTAGGGACTACCTGACTTATTCCAGTGGATATTGAGCATGTAGGTATGCCCCTTCTACATGCCAACTAATGCACAAACCCAAAATTCGCAAACATGCGACTGATGGTTTGTGCCTCCGGATAAACTGCAGGAACACCACGAAAGTATGACTGAGTTATGACCTAAATTGTATGCCAAACTTGATATCACTTCCCAAACAATAAATCTCTCTGCTGGTTAGTCTTGATCACTGCACACAGCTTAATAGGTTGGCACGACTCTGAACTTGGAGTCTTAGATCATGCAGAAGCTGTGAGGATAGAAAGGAGGACAATATCGTCGAACATCTCCTATGATACTGCCCGACCTTTGGTATGACATTAATTTGTATCAGACATCATATTGGATCTTATTAACATTCAGGGAGTTAATGCGAATAGTCTTAGTATAGTTTTTCATGTACTAGTTGCTTCGCCAGGGACTAATGCACATCTATTATAATGCCAAATTATGGATTATCTGGATGGGGTAGGATATGGCTTGAATGGCCTTTAATCATACTAGGTTAATTTACAGGTTGCACGATGGGGACGGTACACTTCGTCCCGTGGTATCTCATTGGAATAAGTGTGTCATTAACCCTTTGACGACCATACATTTTCCGGCGAAGCAATTAATTTTTTTATTACCTTCGTGATCAAATAGCTACGCCCCAAAAATGTTACCGCAATTTTTTTTTCTTGGTACTTTTTTTCGATTTTAGCTAAATGGCGAACATATTTGGCAAACATTTGCTCGGTCATGTAAGCTCGTTGATATTCGCCATTCAATTTTTTTAAAAGGTAAGGTACGGACTCTAAACGTACCTGATGTTGCCCCCACGTGCGTCGTTTTTTCGACCCGTTTAATTCCTTTGAATTAAGACCACTTTTTCCCCCACTTTGATGGCTCATAGAGGTCGAACCGGATCAGTGAGAGAATTGAAGCCTACTATACAATTGTTGCTTGTTTGTTTGCCTTTCTATAAATCACCCAAATTGCTATATGAACAATTGTAGATGGCAAAACCCCTGGAGAAAACATACTTGCCTGTGGTCATCAAAGGATTAATGACAGCCACTTCTACCTATCCTAGCCTAAGTATACTATATTGCTATATCGTAACTTTTTCGAAGTGGGAAATATAGAACTCTATGAATTGAAGAAAAAAATCTGATTTTTATTAAGAATTAGAAAATTATATCATTTTAGTTGAACACCCTTCGTTGTTTTAAAGCAACACTGAAATATTCTTTTGCTACATTAAAAATATGTAAATATGTTTGGATTTCCATAATTGTCTTAGCATTCAAAGTTTTAGTTAATAAGGAATTCCGCATTATTGAAATATTAACTGAACATCGTTTATTCAACCCAACAATTTAAGAAACAACATGATTGATGTCATCGTAGCTCAAACAAAAATTTAATTTCTTTCCTCATGATCAAATAGCAGATACAGACAAGATTTAAAAACCTCTTCAAATAAAACGCTTGGTTACATTTTGCCCAAAGAAAAGTTTTCTATAAACAAACTTCAGTCAATAAATTAATTTAATTGAAAGGTAATCAACAGTCAGTCTATTCTTCATTTCATTAACATAAAAGCCCCAGTAAAATGGTGTTCGAAGTTTGTGTCTTAAATCTTTTGATTATTTTATAAAGTATTATTGTCATTACTTGCGTTTTAAATTCGTAGCTATAATTTCTCTAGCATTTTTAAAAACTAGAGCTCATTTGTATATCATTTCAAAAGGGAACCACTTCATATATATTGCAATATAAGTTTGTGTCTTAAGTCTTTTGATTTTATAGCAAGAAAAGCCATGTGTGAGCTACATAATAGGCTTATTGATGCAGAATGAGATGTTACTGAGTCAACTGCCATTTCGTTTTATGGGAAATACGATTTATTGTTACATTATCTCAATGTCTTGGGTTCTATTATGTGTGGGATATGAGTGAATTATTTTGAATTCATTAAAAATGAAATATTTCAATAAATAGATAGTCGATCAACTGAAAGAATATGTGAACGGAATAATAATTGTATATACACTCTGAACAATCGGACTTTTATGTGTTTATGCAAATGTTTTATGTTTGTATGCAAATATAACATGTTTACAAATAAACATGTTGCAAATAAAGAATTCTTGTGTCCAAACACATTGTGTTGGTTATTCAATATGATATGTAGGAGACACAATGATTAATGTGTTATAAAATATGGTTTTGTGACCCAAATATGGCATTGTTTATTGAAAACTGCTGGAACCAAAAACGTGATTATCAACAAAGGATCAAAAAGCAGCAGATATCCAATTCATGAAACCAATGCTTTCACGTAAATATATGGATGTTCCAAACATACACATGGTTTCTGGATAATGTTACAGGAGTCGTTTCTTTCACCGTGTATTGGACGAATATTTGGTTCATTTTTACACAGGAAATTGTACAATGAATTCTTGCAAATACTAACCGTATGAAGCCTACCGGAATGTAATGGTCTTATGACAAGTAACAAGTGGATTACATGCTGAAAAATAACGGCCCCAGCAACACATTGTAAAAAACATGTATATGATTGCAAGCATTGTTTTCACGATGTGAAGATCAGCTGCCTTGTTGTTTCGTTGTAGTCTGTCGCAATTTTGTTTTCAGCAGTTTTCAACAAACAAAGCCATATTTGGGTCACAAAAACAGATATTATAACCTATTAACCATTGTGTCTCAAACATGTCATACTGATTAGCAAACACAATGTGTTCGGACACAAGTATACTAAGGTAAGGTGTAGGTATTGGTTGAATTACATACACGTAAGGTAAAAAGTATGCCGTTGATTAACACAAGGTGGGATTTTGTTATCAGTTCTCTGGGACACCGTCGTTAATAATCTACTAAGGATTTTGGCCAACCAGGGAGTCAAACCTGTCTCTCATGCACACGATGTGGCGGTACTTGTTTGAGGATATATTCAGAAGAGGCTCTAGAGCTCTTGAAATATCGTATATCTGGACATAGCACATAGGACTGAATGTAAAGTTTGATGAAATGGAAATATGTGTATTTACAAGTGAGACGAAGATAGCCGCTAATTTTTAACCGAGGAAAGACTGTACAGAGTATACATTTGTCCAACAGGGTCAAATATTTGGGAGTAGTCTTGGATTGGAAACTTCTTGGGAAATACCCTATTGACAGCAGAGTGGAAAGGCCCACAGATGCTGCTCTCTATGCTGAATGACTCAACGCTAAGATGACACACTGCCTTTAAACGAGTGTGATAAAGCCGATTTTGACTTACACATGTGTTGTCTGGTGGACGGAATGGGGAAGGAGTGCTACATTGAAAAACTGTAAAAGTTTCAACGCACATGCTACCTGGGAATCAGCGGTGCCCTAAGAACCACATCGTCCAGGGAAATGGAGACAGTAATTTCATTAAATCCATGGTATTACAAATTAAGTACGGTAAAGCTTTGGAGCGAAACGACTGCAGGCATAACATGTATGGCTCCAAGGAGATCACAAATCAACTCGCCAGCGAATCAATTCACCAACAGTACTGAGGACCGACCCCAAATCCAGAGAAAATTGACACTGTAAACTGTTATACATCCAACTATCACAAGGAGAGAGTCCTGGGCGGAGTACTTCCTTGTCGACAGAGGGCAAAAAATCAGCTTCTATACTGACGAATGGGGTAACGGGAATAGGACTCTTTATAGAAGATCTAAATATCCAACTCTACTTTCGGCTGACTGATTATAACACAGTGTTAAGGCAGAGGTTAAGGCCATAAATGGTAGTGCCATGGTTAGTGTACGCGGCTTTTGTGCATAAGAACAGAGGTGTGATCCCTTATCTGACCACCATACATTTCCTACGACAACGGTCACTTCGCTTAGTGATGGCGACACTAGCGGGGACTTAGCCATAAAAAAGCTTCTTAAGACACCGTTCCGAACCGGTGTAAAGAACTTTAGGTCCCTATCGTTGAGTCCAAATATTAGAAAGCGCACAGTTTACAAGTCGTGAGAAGCTCTCCCCAATCACTTCATTGGATGTAATGTAAAATCATTTTTTTAATGGTACAATGGTTTCTGTGCGCGCCTCTTGAACATGGGATCCTGGCTTCGATCCCTTATCTGAATACCTTAAATTTCTTTCGGCGGTGGTCACCTCGCATAATGACGGCGACACTATCGAGTATTCAGCCATGAAAAGGCTTCTAAAAAACCGTTCGAAACCGCTGTAAATCTGTAGTGAGTATAAAACTAGAAACAGCATAGCCCACTAGTTGTGAGAAGCTCTCGTCAATCCCTTTATGGGATGTAATGGGAACCATAGCTATAGAAAAAGTCCACGTAGAAAGTCATGAGCGAAGTGATGCCTAGTCGATAGGGAGCGATGAATCTTGTTCTATACTAACCTAACCTAAATATTAAAATTTACTTTCGCCTGCCTAATCACAACACTGTGTTGCAGGTAGAGTGTAAGATGATCGAGGAATATGTAAGATGGCCCACCGATGAAGGTGGGCACACAAATATGTGATACGTACAGACAGTCAATGTGTTATAGTTGCAAAGAGTTAGTTACCCGTATACAAGGAGGTAACTAAATTCTCCACCACTGACAGCTTTGAAATCATATGGATTCCAATACACCGCGGCATCTTGATAAAACATCAGCTGAGCTGGCTCGTAGAGGCTACTACAACCAGCGAACTGTGAATATAGAATTTGCAGGCCATAAATACCGATTTCCAGGCCATAAATACCGATCTTCAACAATGGGCAAGCATAACTCTCATAAGGTTGTATAACGCACCAGGTGGAAGAAGAACGGCAGATATGCTGAGGTGCCACAAAGATATAACCGACACTAGAGGGCTGATCTCCCTAATCCCTACATGGGGGGTAACGTGAAACCATTTAACGGGGTTTTCAATAAGAGCGCTACAAAAGTTTTTTTAAATAAAACAAAACCGGTTTTAGATACCAATGAAATTCTTTATTTCTGTGAAAGTACGTTCGATGCCATTATGTATGGAACTCGATTTATTTTGCATGGCCACCACGGACACGCTTGCAGAAGTCCAGACGTTGAACCCAATTTTCGACGGTTTTCAAGCATAAATCGGCCGATACTGCTGCAATTTCACGTTCGATATTCGTACGAAGTTCATCAGTCGTCGCTGGCTTGTTGGCATAGACTATCGACTTGACGTAGCCCCACAGGAAATAGTCTAATGGAGTCAAATCGCACGACCGAGGCGGCCAATCGACTGGGCCATTTCGTGAGATAACACGTTCACCAAACTTGGTTTCCAATAAATTGATTGTGGCATTCGCTGTGTGGCTTGTGGCGCCGTTCTGTTGGAACCACATGTCCTCTAAGTCCATATTATCCAATTGGGGTCAAAAATATTTGGTTATCATTGAACGGTAGCGATTCGCATTCACAGTAATGTGCCGGTCTTGATCATCACGGAAGAAGTACGGCCCAGTGACGCCGCCGGCCCATAAACCGCACCAAACCGTAATTTTCTCGGGATGCAATGATGACTCATGGATTACGTGTGGATTACTGTCTGACCAATAACGCATATTTTGCTTATTGACGAAGCCATTCAGCCAGAAATGAGCCTCATCGCTGAAGACCATAAATTGGACGTAGCGCTCTTAAAGTTGAGGCCACTGACTCCAAATTTCAGTAGTAAATTTTAATAATTTCGACTGGTTGTTGGCTCGTATATCTTTCCATGATGAAATTGCTAACCTTACTGAAGATAAATGTCAAAAGAGCGGGAAAAAATATGGCGTCGTTTGCTGTCCCTATCGATTTGCTTTTGTAGCGTCTCTGTTGAAAAACCCTTTATTTATTTAGAGAACTACTAAAGCTGGGCAATCTCTACCCGAGCCCACTCATGGGTACCCGTGGTGGGCACTTCACTATGGGGTTATATCTTCATAAAATGGACCGGAAGATGGAAATGAATGTGGGGGTAATCACGACAACAAAACGATAGAAACATTTCTCCGCCATTGCCACGCTTTTGCAGGATTAAGACTTCAATGTCACTCAGGCGATACAATACGTAGTCTGAAAAATCCAAGCGGAACGGATTGGAGAACACTAAAGAAATTTTTTAAGCTGCTCGAATGTCCCATAAAAAATTTGAGGTTTCAACCGGAAATTTGTTAGTTTTATATTGAGAAAATAATATTTTATATAGAAATCCTATTGTAATTTGGGCCTTTGGTGTGATGGTGTGATTAATGAAATTTTTCCGAGTACAAGTGTTTTTAGAACATGTAGTTCTCAAGTCGTCTTAAGTCAAAGTCCTTTAGGAAAATCCATATAATGCATATAAGGTTCTTTACTTGTTGCCGTCGATGGTGCGATGGTAGTGTGCGCGGCTCTAGTACATAAGTACGTGGGATCGCTCCCTACTCTGACCACCTAACATATCTTTTGACGGCGGTCACCTCGCTTAGTGACGGAGACACTATCGAATACTTAGCCATGAAACATCTTCTCAAAAATACTTTTCGGAACCGGTGTAAAACTGTAGGTCACAGTCAGTGAGTGTGGAACACAGCTCATTGGATCTGAGAAGCTCTTATCAATCCCTTCGGGGATGTAATGGGAACCATTTTTTTATACAAATCTAATTTGATTGCATTAAACTCTCATACTTGCATTTACACTTTATTTCAAGAAACGGGAAACTGATTTTTCAATCCGCGCGTGTGTGTCTTAAGTCTTTTGCTTAACCATTCTGGCTCATTTCTGTCAGCCTTTACTCAGTGGCAATATTTATGTCCTCAGGTTTAGGTCTTAAATCTTTTAATTTAAAATTGGCAAAGCCTATTGCGATTTGCATAATAGCAAACTGATTTATTTGAAAAATAGATTTATGTATTCTTAGTCATAAGACTCCCACTCCGACCAATGACTTTCAATAAACAAGAAATCAAAGATGAATAGAAAACTTAAATTGTTTTTCAATTGTGATTTATTTTTGTTACAGTTTTGCAACGATTTTATAGTTTTTTTTTGCTGAAAAACTTGAGGCAGAACTTTTGATTGAATCTGTCATTTCGCAAAATGGTATTTGTCTGGATTATGACAACGTTTGTATCTCAAGTCTTTTGTTTTTGTCAATGTAACTGCTATGATGCAGTCATGTTGTAAGGTAAAACTGAATAGTGAAACCTCAGAGATGCATTGTGGTTTTGTTTAATTTATTAAGTTTCTTGCATTGTTAGTCATTTGATAGATTGTTATTAATTCAACGATTGATAGTTATAATGGGCGACGAGAACTCGCATAAAGCGCTGGAAAATGTTTGTGAGTAGGATGCTTAGTAACGCTGGTGTCTTAAGTCTTTTGTTATATATAGATGACAAAGTGACTCAAAATCTTGAAAAAACTTTATCGCAAAATTATTTTGTAAATTAAAGTAAATGAGTAATACCAAAATCCACAACTGATTAGATATTAATATTACGCCAAATCCTACGGAAAACCTACAAAAAGCAAATCGCCACCTACCATTTGTTTGTTAATTATAGAGCTGCCTGCATAAATCCGATGCGGAAAAACTGTACGAGCCTGTGCCTGAGCTTAGAATCCCATCTAAACCGATACAAATACCAAACCCTTTGCGAAGGTTTGTGAAGGTCTTATTTGATACCAGAACAAGTTGAAACCCTATCTTGCGATCTCTTCAACATCTTCACGAAGAACATAGTGAGAAAAGCTGCAATTAATACAAAAAAACAATCAGCAGTAAAAACCGGATGCCGCTAGATATCATTGTGAGAATTTGATAGATATATTTGGGCGAACTGTATGAAAAATTCTGGATACACAAAATGCAGGATCACTAGGTTAGTACAATAGCTGTCATAACTAGACGCTGTTTAATAGGCAGACATGCGTCTAGATTTGTTATCTTAGCTCATGATTATTGCCGAAGCTATGAGGAAAAATCTCATATGCAACTGTCTGGTCTTTTTTATTCGTAGGAGACAATATCTAGGATCTTACTTCATGCTGGATCTAAAAGACATTCACAACCAGTGAGCTGTGCTATTTCTAGTTTTATACTCAGTGATTGAGACCTAAAGTTCTACACCTGTTGCGAACGGTAGTTTGAGAAGCTTTTTCATGGCTAAATAGTCGATAGTGTCGACGGCACTAAGCGAGGTGACCGTCAACAACAACAATGGTGTCCCATAACATCCCATGAAGGGATTGGGGAGAGCTTCTCACAATCAGTGAGATGTGCGCTTTCTAGTTTTATACTCACTAACTGGGACCTACAGTTCTACACCGGTTCTGAATGGTAGTTTGAAAAGCCTTTTCATGGCTAAATACTCGATAGTGTCGCCGTCACTATGCGAGGTCACCGCCTCCGAGAGAAATTTAAGGTTGTCAGAGCAGGGATCAAACCTAGGATTTCATATACAAGAGGAGCGCTCACTAACCACTGCATCACAGGCGGCCGGAACCAAGAGCTATATCATCTGTATTCTGACGAATCAAATTAGGTCAATTGCGTAGGCTAGGCAATGTTATAAGAATGGATGAAGATGAACCACCACGAAAGGTTTTCGATAACGTACCCGATGGAAGCAGGAAAAGAGGACGACCAAGAATCCGCTGGAAAGAATCCCTCCGTATCCTTGGTGTTACCAACTGGCGACAAAAAGGCGAAGGATAGAACTAGTTAGGGAAATATGTTACAATTTCTTTGACTTGTTTATTTGTTTGATTAATATGTGCACGACATCTGACCTCATGAGGTTGTAAAATAGTAAACCTAGTGAGGTTGTAATAAAAGTAAAGTAGAGCAGCTATTGACCGTGGCCGTCGGTGGTGCAATGGTAGTATGCGCGCCTCTTGTACATGAGATCCTGGGTTCGATCCCTGCTCAGACCACCTTAAAATTTCTTTCGGCGACGGTCACCTCGCTTAGTGACGGCGACACTATTGAGTATTTAGCCATGAAAAAGCTTCTCAAAATACCGTTCGGAATCGGTGTAAAACTGTAGGTCCCAATCAGTGTGTGAAAACTGGAAAGCGCACAGCTCATTGATTGTGAGAAGCTCTCCCCTGTCCCTTCATGGGATGTAATGGGAAACCATTTATTTATTTAGAGCAGCTATTGAACCCACGATCTTATGAACAAAAGCCACGCACACTAACAATGATCACTCAGAAATAATAGCGATGGTGTTAGATGTAGTAAAAACTGTGTATTCGAATACAGCAAGGACATGCTACCCTTAGATATCTTCAAACATTTTCATTTGAGACTTTATTTAATTAATTATACAATATTTATAAAGGAGAAGTCACAATCGCTGGTCTTTATTTTAACAAAAAATCTATACTTTATAATTTAAAGATTAAGGCATCTTAAGGCCCATTAGAATTCTATTAATAACTGATAAATTAAGCACTTGTTGATGTTGTATAAATGCTTTCCTTTCGGGAAGTTAAATGACGCTTGCATCTTAAGTCTTTTGATTTACAGGGAATTTCAAAATACCCCTCTCTTTTCAATATATTTAAATATATTTTTCGTTTTATAGTTTTGAGCAGTTTAATGATTTTTAATTCGCATTTCACTCTACTATCTATAAATGTGGTAATAAATTGAGCAGTTAATGATGATTTTTGCAAATCATTTGATAGACAGACAGAGGAAGTTACGCGGAAGTTTTTTTGTTTTGCTTTTTGGATTAAAACATCAATTTATTTATGTGTGAGAGCCGCTACATTCAGGCCAACAAAAATAAGCGAAAAATAATGAATGACGACGAGTGCGCTTAACATACTGACAGTACAGTTAAGTCAGTGCAGAAACCAAAGTAAAACGTAAGAGATATGAATGAGTGTGGAAAGAAAATGAAAGTAGTAAAACAAGAAATTTAAATTAAACCATCATAACACACTATCAGGCTTGAGCACTCAAAACAAATACACACAAGTAAATAAGCAAAGTTTCAAGTAAAGTGCAAAGAAACTTTAAACAAAAAGTTTTAGGAGATTGAAAAATGTTTGCGCAATCGTTTAAAGTCATACAGGGAGACCAAACAGACGGAAGCGCGACAAAGACGCACAAAAAAACTGTATTGGCAAAAACACACCAAAATTGGCCAACTCTTGGAAAGTGACAGTTTGTGGCGACACGGAATTAGTAGGCAAACAAACTTTATCGTTTGACTAATTTAGTGTCTCCAAAAATTGCTTACATGTTTGTATACATTTAGAGGTTCGCAAAATGTTTGGAAAGTTTATACACATTTAGAGTCTCCAAATACTTTTTAACCCTTAGACGACCATAAATTTTCTGCCCAAGCGATTTAATATTTTTTGCTTATTTTCGTGTTCTATGAGCTAATAATAGCTACGCCGCAAAATATGGGACCATTGTTTTTTTGATTTGGTACATTTCTTTCATTTTGACTAAAAGGTACACATATTTGCCAAACATACAGCCATCAACAATAAAATAGCACAAAATCATTGTAAATTTTGATTGTGTTTTTTGTAATTTTTTGCCCTGTTGCACAAGGTCATCTCGCTACAATCAAACAGAAATTAGTCCCATTATAATGCATTCTTTATGGTCTCGATTGGGGATTTCTGTCGTTAACTACGTTTGATTTGGACGGAAAATTGGCGCAACGTGCGTAGAAGTGTTGTAAGAGTACTTTTTTTCGATATTAATTTCGTACTTAAGTTAAATTCTTTTAATTTTGTGTTGTTTCGCCCAATTGTAGGAAAAAATGGGATGTGGAAAAGATTGCACGCTAGAGGAGAGGCGCCTTATCCTCAACATGTGGAATGATTTAAAAAGCCACCTGAAATTGGCGAAATTTTGTATCGCTCGCGATACGTTTTATAATTTGATCAGTTCCAAGAACACAAACTCAGTTAATACCACAGAAAACAAAAAAATCACATGAGGTATCAGGGTACACCCGGTTGGACCGAGGTTCATTTCGCTATATATTTTGTACTATTTAGTTCCAACACGCCTAAGGAGTCCTTTGAAAAATACGATAATTTAAATGGATCTTTAAGAAAAGATACTTTTTGTAAAATGATGAACTTTTTTTAAGAACATTTTTTTCCTCTCCATCCTTTTTTTTTAGGAACGGCCGAAAATGCCCGAAAAGGTCCTTTTTAAAGAGAGGTATTTCTTTTATTAAAAGCTAATGCTTTTTTTAAGAAAAGGTACTATTTTTAAATTGTTTATATTAACTTCACCTGTCTGTATGCATGTACATATGTATGCATGCATGCGCACCGAAAAAAATTTCGATTGATTTTTAACGCTTTTCCCGTGATCCAATCAAGCTGAAACTTCGTAGCCAAACAAATATGGGCGGGATTGGACAAAGGGGCGTGGTACCTCCTATACAAATCACCAATTGAAAACCCATTATATCTGCTCCTGTTAACGGTATTTGAACAAAATTTGATATGTTGGTTAGGTGTACATATTCTAAGATCTGCTGCAAATGTGGGCGGGATTGGACAAAGGGGCGTGGTAATATATAAAGAATTTATAGTCAAAAATTATGTTTTTACGGGTTGGCTTTTTAAGAAGAAGTATTTTCTGTAAGAAAAAGCGGTAAGTATATGAATTTTTTTTTTTACAAAGAAGTACTTTTTTAAGATCAGGTACTCTTTAAAGAAGTGACTCTCTTTTAAGGAAAAGGATATTTTTTTAAAGAAAATGTACTTATTTTCAGAAAGCCTACTTATCTTAAGAAAAGAAAAGGCATTATTTTATTTTTAAGAAAATATACTTTTAAGAAAAGGAATTTTTTGTAACAAAATTTTTTTTTTAAGAAGGTATTTTTTTGAAGAAAAGTTTTTTTTTAAGAAATCGGAATTTTGTTTAGAATTGGTCCTTTTTTGAAAAATAGGTACATTTTTAAGGGAAGGTACTTATCTCAAGAAAAGTTCTTTTGTTTGACAAAAAGGTACTATTTAAGGAAAATGTAGGTTTTTTAAGAAAAGGCAATTTGTTGTAAGGAAATTTACTTTTTAAGAAAGGGTACTTATTGCAAAAAAATACTTTTTTTAAGAAACGGTACTTATTTAAAAAAAAAATCAATGAGTGTTCGAACTCACGGATGATGTGTTAACACCTAAATTTTGCGTGGCTATGCTTTATATCTCCGTTCAACAACAGCAACAGACGCATGTAAATACATACATTATTATGGTAATACATACGCTATAGACACAATTTCGTTTGCCTCACCCCTGCCACACGACTCTTTCATTGCTCTCTTGCTCGCTCATTTTTGTTTAACACGTCATTATTCTCTTTCGCAATCGCAGAAAATCTGGTTTTAGCAGCAGCATAAAATCTGGTTTTAGCAGCAGCATAAAATCTGACTTTGATAGATTTAGTCCCTATACGCCGCTATAGATGTTAACACATCAAAAATAATTTTTTTTAAGAAAAGGTACTTTTTGCGAGAAAATTGACGTTTTTTAAGCAAAGCTACTTCTTTAAGTTAAGGCATTTCTTTAAGAAAAGGTTTAAGAATATGAATAGGTTGTTTGTTTTTGAGAAATTTACTTTTTTTAAGAAAAGGCACTTATTTAAGAAAATGTTTTTTTTTCTAACTTCTTTCACTTTGGCTTTTCTAAATTTACCTTTTATTGGGTTCAAAACTACAATATATATTAAATATTGGCTACAAAACCCACCTAGAAAACTTTCCATTAAACAAGAAATTTCCCTAGTCTAGACACACACCAAAGCAAAAGCAAACAATATAGTTGATAATACTGGGTTGTAGCATAATAGTGTTGAAATAAAGTTGTTTAATTTTTTCATTTAGCCCTCATCCCGCAACGTACGATAAGGAACTTCGTTCCAAAAATATTGCCAATCGTTTAGTGTTTGTTCGCACTCACAAGTCTAAAGACATCTCATTCTGGAAAAAATACTCTCGAGTGATGAAACCAAGGTAAATCCAATGGACCGGATGGTAGAGTATTTGCTCATCGCCTAAAACTCCAGGCATTGAATCCGAGCTGCACTCAGAAAACCGTGAAGTTTGGGGGAGGAAGCATCATGGAAAAGGGATCCTTTTTTGAAATTATTGAAAAAATGGACCGTTACCACTTTTTGGATACTCTTAAGAACCGTATGCTTTTGAACACATACCAGCTTCATTTACCTTCATGCGCGGCAATGACCCCAAATACTCGTCGAAGCTTGTAAAAGAGTCGTTTTCAAAGGAAGCCATCCCCGTTTTGGACTGACCGGCTCAAAGTCCCAACCAGAACCAATTGAAAGCACCTGGAACATTGTGAAATCTGCGATTGCTCAACATAAGTACAAAAAGTATTTGAATGATCTTTGGATTGGAATACAGAATTGCGTTGCCAGAATTTTATTCGCAGCATGCGCCGTAGATTCCAAGCGGTACTTGAAAATAAAGATTAGACTACTAAATATTGACCAGGTGAACTAAAAACATTACTTCCACAGTCGCTGGTGCAATGGTAGTGTGCGCGGCTCTTGTGCATGAAAACGTGGGTTCGATCCCTTATCTAACCACCTTAAATTTCTTTCGACAGCGGTCACCTCGCTTAGTGACGGCGACACTATCGAGTATTTAGCCATGAAAAGGCATCTCAAAATACCGTTCGCACCCGGTGTAAAACTGTAGGTCCCAATCAGTGAGTGTAAAACTAGAACGCGCACAGCTCACTGGTTGTGAGATGCTCTCCCTAATCCCTTCATGGGATGTAATGGGAAACCATTTATTTTTTATTATTTCTATTAATTTTTAAAGTATATCCTTTTTTTCGAGAAATTTTAATGTGTGTCATTTTACTGTCCAGTTAAAATCTGCCGTATTAGATATTGCTGGCATTAATGAGCAGACGATTAAAAATTTCGTCCAAATTTTGGTTTTGTTTTTAAAGAAGAATATGCATTTTAAAGTTTTATGTTTACAGTTTTTTGTTACTAGAACTAAAATATAATAAAGAATATGATGGTTTTTATGACAACAATTTGTGCTAATTAACTACCCATGGCTGTATCTTCGGTCCACGTAAAGACGTTTAATAGAAATATAAGTTTTCTTTAGTAGTTAAGGTATGGACTCAAAACGTACCTGACGTTTCCCCCACTTGCGAAACGTTTTTTTCGATCCGTTGCATCCCTTTGTAGTAAAACCACTTTTTGGCTGACTATGATGCCTAATAGGTTTCAAATGGGATCAGTTAGAGAATTGACGACTACTACGCTATTATTGCCACTAATGTCCTCTATAAATCTCCCATGGATACATTTGCTCTATATCCTACCGGTACAATTATAGGTGCCAAAACCCCTAGGGCAAATAAAGTAGCCAGTGGCATAACATAATTGTTAAAATGTTGATATACATTTATAGTCTTACAAAATTGCTTAGCTCTGCACCGTTATCCTTCTTCAAAACGACGATGTGCGATATTATTTTAGAGATTAACTATGTTCTTAGCCGTTTGTATTCCCATTTTGGCTCACAATATTATTTATAGCGTCTTGAAAAAGGTCGTAGTCAAAATGACGAAGGATGACGTTCCTGGATAAAAAATTGCGATGATGCTCTAGGGTTAAATGTTTATAAACATTTTCCCAAAATTGTCAAAGGGTGCAAATTGTGCAATTCCCCAAAACTTGCATTTAAAAAAAAAAAAAAAAAACCGTTTCCCATTACATCCCATGAAGGGATTGGGGAGAGCTTCTCACAACCAGTGAGCTGTGCGCGTTCTAATTTTTCACTCACTGATTGGGACCTACAGTTTTTACACCGATTCCGAACGGTATTTTGAGAAGCTTTTTCATGGCTAAATACTCGATAGTGTCGCCGTCACTATGCGAGGTGACCGCCGCCGAAAGAAATATTTTTTTTTTTTTTTTTTTTTTAAGGTGGTCAGAGCAGGGATCGAACCCAGGATCTCATTTACAAGAGGCGCGCACACTACCCATTGCACCACCGACGGCCACAACTTGCATTTAATGACTCCCAAAATCTCATAAATGTTTATATACATTTACACCCATATTCATAAAAGGTTGTGACAGTTTTGGCGTAGAATACGTCTTACCTTACGGTATAGGGAGTCATGTCAGATTGTTATTGTTGTAATCTTTATTTCATTGATTATGAGGAAACGGCGAGATAACTTTTTTTAAAAATTTTTGACGTAGAATACGTCTTACCTTACGGTATGAGGAGTCATGTCAGGTTTTTATTGTTGTAATCTTTATTTCATTGAATTTGAGGAAACGGCTAGATGAATTTTTTTAAAATTTTTTTTGTAGGTAAATGAAGATGTTATCTTTCGTTTGATATACATTTCATATTGGTTGATATATTTCTAGTATTTTAATTTCTCAAATGAAAATTGTTTAAACACATACACTCAAACATATGTGTGGTGTTTGGTTGAGTGTTTTTGGTTGCTCAACATTGCTTAGGAACATGTATCTAGTAAAAAGTGAAACGAACAGCAAGCTAATGTTGCTTGGCAACATGTATCTAGTAAAAAGTGAAACAAACAGTAAGCTAACGTAATAAAGCTTTTTTGCGAAAGCTTCAATAAAGCTGTTGTAACATTAATTTTGAATTCTAAAGCATAAAGCTTTCACACAACGCTCGAATGCTAATGCGAAGACTCGATAAGGTAAACCTTTTTTAATATTAGGGCGTCTCAACATTCGCAGAACTTATTTCAATAAAAATATTAATTAAAATACATAAATTAAATTAAGTTTAAAAAAATTGAACATAATATTTTTTTTTTAAACGGACTTGAATCAAATGCCGTTGGTAAATATAAAAATTACAGCAGACAGTTGTCCGAGGCCTTTGGCCACGGACTGTCCCTGCAGGCTGTGTCAGAGACACGGCCATTAAGTTTAACGTAGAATACGCCATCCGATAAGACAGAAAACATATATAACAATTAATGATAAATAATATAAGCAAATTAATTTATTGTTATATATGTTTTCTGTCTTATCGGATGGCGTATTCTACGTTAAACTTAATGGCCGTGTCTCTGACACAGCCTGCAGGGACAGTCCGTGGCCGAAGGCCTCGGACAACTGTCTGCTGTAATTTTTTTTGTAGGTAAATGAAGATGTTATCTTTCGTTTGATATACATTTCATATTGGTTGATATCTTCCTAATATTTAAATTTCTCAAATGAAAATTGTTTAAACACACACACTCAAACATATGTGTGGTGTTTGGTTGAGTGTTTGAGTTTGTAGCGTGAACACAAACTATGCTGCTGTTTCAGTGTGGACACAAACCTTCGGCTGTTGTTTTGATTGATGAAATATTGAAATTTCGTATATTTACTTATGTATTTAAGTGAAACAAAATGTTGAGTGTGAATTTGAATTTAACATGGATATATAATTATAAAAAATATATGAAAAAATTAATTCATACAGTTTTATGTTAAATGAAAGTGCTGCCAAGTAAGCAAAATAACAATGCTGCTTGATGCTGTTTGACAGCAGCTGACAGTTGACGTTTATCATTTATCATTTATTGTTATATATGTTTTCTGTCTTATCGGATGGCGTATTCTACGTTCAACTTAATGGCCGTGTCTCTGACACAGCCTGTAGGGACAGTCCGTGGCCGAAGGCCTCGGACAACTGTCTGCTGTTTTTTTTTTTTTGTATGATAAACGTCTCTCAAACTCTCATAAATTTGTATGCACAAGGCCGTTAGTGTCTCCCAAAATTGCTTATATGTTTACACACATTTAGGTTCTCCCAACATTTTTTAAAAGTTTATAGACATTTAGTGTCCCTCAAAATTACATAAAAGTTTATACACATTTACAGCCCAATTCTGTGTATGTGGTAACAATCAAATTGTAACCACAAAATTCTTACAAAGTTGTCACCACTGTTTGTATCTGGTATTCTGGCAACACAGTGACAACGAAAAATTCACCTCACAATAAGAGGTTGTCAAAAGCAGGGACAAAAAAAAACAACAACATATGGTTTTCTGCACAAAATGAACGCGGTAAAAAAAGGAAAAGTAAGTATTTAGTATATTTATGTTTTATTGAATTAAAATTAATACATTCTTATTTAGGAAATTTTAGCGCACCGCAAAGGCACAGCTGGAATGCCATATTGCCTTCCTCAAGGAACATCCAGAGATGCTAAGCCGAAAGAATACTCCTGCACATCCGCGCCATATAGAAGAAGAAATTTACTTTAGCGCCAACTCTCTGATCTACATCAAAATTTCACCACCGACAAAAGCTTCTGCTCTGAGTCCAAAAAGTAGCTTTTCCCCCCGCGGTCGGTCCAAATTCTTGAGATATAGGCCTTTCAAGCTTGAGTGTATAATCGGTCATATCTCCGGGATTTATAATCCGATCTGGTTAAAATGGGTATCATTAAAAATGTCTTTCTAAGCTCTATAAATCAGTGTATAAACATACTTATTTTGATTAGCCCATAGGGGAGCTAATTCAAAAAAACCTTTTTTAACCTCACTTTTCTGCTAACAATTTATTTTTTTTTTCAAAAAATGCCCTATTACACTTATTTTTTGGCAGGTTTCGATAATACATAAGACCTTAGGCTTTTTTAAATGTATATTACTAAACAATATCCCTTGAAAGACCGGAGATATTTACGCTAAAGGTTTTGTAATACTTTTCGCGCATTTTCAATCTTTCTAACACCAAAGCAAGTTCTTTCTTCTTTCTGCTCCATTTCCATGGGACATAGTAACAAAAGTCCTTCCTTCATTTAATTATGCCCTCTTGTGGTTTTGGTACAAAATATATTATTAATTTTTCCCGTATACAGTTTTATTGTTTACTTGCCGAATTTATAAAATGATTTTGTATCAACTTTCCGGCAAATAAAGCAGCTGTCACGTACTGTTACCTCCTCTTTGACAGGTAACAGTTTTTGTTACTTTTGTCACCAAAAAAATGTGTCAGAATACCAATTTGTGACAATTGTCACATAGCTGTCAAATAGTAACCGTGGTGACTTTTGTAACCCTGCCAGAATAGAGCTGTTAGTGTCTCCCAAAGTTGTTTAAACAATTTCTTAAATGTTTATAAACATTAACAATTCTTTTGTAAACTTAATTTTAAACTCAATTTCCGCTTTCCCACTTACCTCATCTTCTATTTTCTCCAAATTCATTTCTTGCGTCGAATTCGCCTCATTGTCCATAAACCACATGGGTAATTTGTGCAATTCACCCTTTTTAAATAATCCTTGAGCTTTCTTTAATGTTAAATTTAACTTCCGTCCAAATGCATCAAATGTGACTTTATGCTGTTTTATGTGTTTTACTGGTTTGATTTTTGCATTATCATTTAAACTGTTTGCATGTGATGTGATGTCCATTTTGGAATCGCTGTAATAAGGTGTCTTACTAAGATCCTTTTTCACATGATTCAGTGACTGGCCTGACACAGGTTCTATACTACGTTTTCTACGCCGATAGTTATTGTATTGTGGCACTATCCCCTCTTCGCTGTTATCATGTAGGAGTTGTATGACTTCATAGTGTGGCACTGCTTCGGGGGATTCGACGTGAAACACAGATTGCAGCTGTTGTGCTGACATTTGGGTGTGAATCTGTGGGGTAGAAAAGAAAAAAGAAAAATGTGAAGTCATGATTAAAAACAGCGATAATAGAAAAAAATATTAAAAAGGGATAACAGATATTTATAACATATATGTATATAAAATGTATAACTTAAAAAGTCTTAAGGCCGATTTCACCATGTCTAGTTACCCTACAGTTAGAACTAACGAAAAGTGTTAGCTGTCAATTTGTATGAAATTTATAATTTTTTACTGTCAGTTAGCTTTAACTTTTTTGTGAAATTGGGCGTTAGGCGATATGTAAGACCAGGGAATTTATTTGTTTGATTTCTTCTACGGAATTTAATTCTTACAGACTGTGTACAATACAGCTTAATGTTAATTATACAATTCAAAATATTCAAATCTAAATTTATATGTATTTAGATAAATTACAATTTAGTTTGGGAGACCCCATTAGTTTGAATGATCTTGTAGTGATCCCCTTTGCAACGGATAACACTAGTGTATTGTAATCAAAACCAAATAGTTCACTTAGGGTGTCTAGACATGACTTCCAGAATTATATGATACAATTTCAATTTAATGATTATCTTTGTGATTCCTGTAACCGAGCACGTTAATTGAATGGGAATTGAATCAATATTCATGAAAGAGTTGAGCCCAACTCTAATGACACTTTTTTACAACGAACTAATTCCAGATTGTCTTGCCTGATATGGTCCACAATCAATTCGAAATCAAGTAAGGGGAGATTCATACATAATTATATTTTAAAAGGTAAAAAATAAAAATTAAATCTTCTTTGGTAATCGGTGGTGCAATGACTCTTGTAGTTGCGAAAGTGGTTTCGATTTCTACTTGACCACGTTACGATGGTCGTTTTGCTTAGGGATGGCGACACTATCGACCATTTAACCATGAAAAGGTTAAGGGTTTTTCAATAAGAGCTCTACAAAATTTTTTTAAATAAAACAAAACCGGTTTTGGATACCAATGAAATTCTTTATTCCTGTGAAAATACGTTCGATGCCATTATGTATGGAACTCGATTTCTTTTGCCTGGCCACCACGGGCACCCTTGCAGAAGTCCAGACGCTGAACCCAATTTTCGACGGTTTTCAAGCATAAATCGGCCGATACTGCTGCAATTTCACGTTCGATATTCGTACGAAGTTCATCAATCGTTGCTGGCTTGTTGGCATAGACCATAGAATTGACGTAGCCCCACAGGAAATAATCTAACGGCGTCAAATCGCACGACCGAGGCGGCCAATCGACTGGGACATTTCGTGAGATAACACGTTCACCAAACTTGGTTTCCAATAAATTGATTGTGGCATTCGCTGTGTGGCTTGCGGCGCCGTCCTGTTGGAACCACATGTCCTCCAAGTCCATATTATCCAATTGGGGCCAAAAATATTCGGTTGTCATTGAACGGTAGCGATTCGCATTCACAGTAATGTGCCGGTCTTGATCATAACGGAAGAAGTACGGCCCAATGACGCCGCCGGCCCATAAACCGCACCAAACCGTAATTTTTTCGGAATGCAATGATGACTCATGGATTACGTGTGGATTGTTGTCTGACCAATAACGCATATTTTGCTTATTGAGGAAGCCATTCAGCCAGAAATGAGCCTCATCGCTGATTGTTGAGGCCTCTTAAAGTTGAGGTCTCTGACTCCAAATTTCGGTAGTAAATTTTAATAATTTCGACTGGTTGTTGGCTCGGATATCTTTCCATGATGAAATGGTAAACCTTACTGAAGAGAAATGTCGAAAGAGCGCGAAAAAATATGGCGTCGTTTGCTGTCCCTATCGATTTACTTTTGTAGCGTCTCTGTTGAAAACCCCTATATATTGAAATTCAAAAAACATGTATTAAATATTATGCGACAGTATTGAAATTTAAAAATACCTCATTTGAATTTAACAGGTGTCTACTGAAATTTAACAGACGTCATTGAATATTCCAAAATTGCACTTGAAATTAAATTCCATTTAATGTGTTTTTAATTTCAATTGATGTCTATTAAATTTTAATTGTTGTCTTCACAATTGTTGTAATTGTCGAACTAATTACAATTTACGTGTTTTAAATTACAATCGATGTCTTTTAAATTTCAATTGATATTTCTTAAATTTCTATATATCTTTTTAAATTTCAATTGATACACGCTGAAAAATATAATATCGGCCCCAGCAACATATTGCAGGAAGCGTTTACATGTTAGCAAGCACTGTTTTTATGAATTGAAGATCTGCTGCTGTTTTTGTTTCTTTGTCGTAGGTCTCGTATTTGCAGATTTCGACAACCTAAGCTACATTTGGGTCACATAAACATATATTAGAACGTATTTATCATTGTGTCTCAAACATGTAATAGTGAATAGCAACCCCAATGTGTTTGGACACAAGCATACTATATTTGCGACAAGCTACAAACATTTAATATTTGCATCCACACTACAAATAAAAGGCAGAACTTTCAGAGTGTAGAATGTTGCCTTTTTTTCTGTCTAATTTCATTGCCTATATATAACGGTGGCGGGCGGGAGGCAAGCCCAGACCACCGTGGCTTGCATTTTGCCTATGTTTCAGTCGCCCATTATGGATGAGACGCTGACTTCACCGAACCATTCTGTACTAAGCGAGGACTGAGACAAGGCTACCCACTGTCGTGCAATCTCTTCAACATCTTAATGGAGATAATATTGAGAAAAGCTGCAGTAAATATGAAAAAGACCATCATCACGAAAATTCATATGTTGCTGGTGTATGCTGACGACATAGACATAATTGGGCGAAATTTGCGAGAGGTTACTGCAGTATTTTCAAGAATCGAAAAAGAATCAGCGAAAGTGGATCTTGCTGTTAATGAGGGCAATACAAAATTTTTTGTGTCATCGACTAGACAAACCTCTCGACTTGGTCCGCACTTGAACGTCGACAGCCGATTTAGCTTTGAAGTTGTTGATGGATTTATCTACCTTGGATCCGAAGTGAACAAGGACAACAACGTCAGCCTGTAGACAAGTAGGAGTATTGTGCTTGCAAATAGATGTTATTTTGGGCTCAGCAAGCAGTTTAAGAACAAAGTCCTCTCTCGACAGACAACAGTCCAGCTGTACCAGGCTCTCATTTTACCTATACCGACATATGGCATATCGCAAGCGGATGAAAAACACCTGGGTGTATACGAGAAAAAAATTCTCCGTAAATTCGTCCTGTTAAAGAAAACGGCTAGTACCGACGTCGTTGGTACCAAGAGCTGTAGTATTTATATTTTAACGTGGACATTAAATTAGGCTAGTTGCGTTGGCAAGGCCATGCCATCAGAATGGACGATGATAAAAGGTTTTCGATAACGTACCCGATGGAAGCAGGAAAAGAGGACAACCAAGACTCCGATGGAATATTTTACGATGATTTCTAAAATTTGAGAAAATACACACAACGATATAACTAGTTTCGAACTACATGACAAATTATGTGCCTACATTGATACCATTTGTAGATCTACTTATATCTGTTTGATAGTACTAAATTTCACTAGGATCAAAAAAAATCACTAGGATCGTGAGAGTAACATTTCTTTTGTCAAAACTTCAGTAACAGGTTCTGCTAGAAATAATTTTTTTAATAACAGGATTTAGGTGGAAATCTAAGACGACGAAGATGAGTCAGCGCGAAAGGTTTTCGATAACGTACCCCATGGAAGCACGGAAAAAGGCCAACTAAGACTCCGATGGAATGTTTTGCGATGGTTTTTAAATTTGAGAAAATACACACAACGGAATGACTAGTTTCGAACTCCATGACAAGTTGCCAAGATGCCAAATTATGTACCTGAATTGATACCATTTGCAGATCTACTTATATATGTTTGATAGTACGAAATTTCACTAGGAACAAAAAAAAGCATCACTAGGATCATGAGAGTAACAGTTCTTTTGTCTAAACTCCATTTTAAGTTACAGGTTCTGATAGAAATATTTTTTTTAATAACAGACGAACAAGGGTTAAGCCTTGAAGTGCAATGCTATTGATTTATTAGATCTAAATTTCACCTCAAGTCATACAAAAATCCTCTTTTGTAATTTAATTGTAATATTGTTATATCATTTGTTGTTAAATCCATGGGCAATCGAGAATATGTTTTGTTTTTTCTTTCTATAATTGTAATCTTTTTTTTAAACATGAACTTGTAGACATTAATTGGTTAATTAGCGAAACATAACTATCTGTCTGTCTACATTATGATATTTTTTTCACCGTAAGTTCTCTCAACCTTGGCCCATATGTTGGATGTGAACTTCAACACGATCGATGAAACTCAATCATGTGGAAACATTACTCCAATTTATCAAAACCCACCACTTCAGATTCAAAATGAAAAATTCAAAAACAACAACAACAAAATATAATTTCATCATAATGATGTATAAAATCTTAACATGAATAACTTGAATGGGATGGAAATATAATTAAAATGAAGACCGACAGGTAGTAGTTTTTTAAATTTTGTTTAAACATTTTATATACTAGACATTGAAAACAAATAACCTGTTAAAAACTCTAAATAATAAATACAAATTTCCGATTAACATGATGGTAAATGATCATAATCATAAATAAAATATGAATTTTCAAAGGTACAAATAAATAAATATAAAAATTTTAAATATTTTTACCAAAACTAAATAAAATATTTGCGCTTTATTTGATTTTTGGTTTGATATAAAAAATTATTATAATATATTAAAATAGTTGGTTAATTACTGGCTAAGAATTGGTTGTTTTGTCTTTCTATATTTGTCTAGTTTATAAAGTAATTAAGACTCTTTGGTTATTTATGCAATATGACAAAACTGTCAAAATTCTCGTAACAAAGAAGGTAGACATTACTTATTCACACAAACAAAAAGAGAACATAGTATCATGTTGAATATTATAAACAATTAGACGTATATGGTCGTGTTTTTTTGTCTCGCTTTTTTCTTTGTTGTTTTTTTTGCTTAAACTTGTTTGAGAACATGGCACAGTCAATGATTTTTATGTCAAAAATGGTATAATGAGTTTCGGACGACACGATAAACCGGTAGATTTTTGCTAAACTTGTGGATTTAAACAAATTTGCTAAATATAAATGCATTTTTGAAATATAATAACCATTAACTGTAACGAATTGACAAATATGCGCACACGGAATTCTTTTGAGAACTTCTGTTTGGTGTGTTTCTATTAAAAGTTCGTGTCTTAAGTCTTTTGTTTTCATGTCATGTCTCTGAGTTGTCTGTAGTTTAGCGGTTCCCCTCTGTCGGCGTTAATACATTTTAAAATATCATCCGGATAATGATGGCTAAAGATTTAATTGTTTTTGTATTTATAGAGTTTACACTAGTCGTCAAAACGTTTTGAAAAAAAAAACCGAAACTGAACTGAAAAATATTGTCATTGAATAAAACAAGAGCTTTTTTAATAGAACATAATCGCACGATTGAAACCACTTTGTCTAACGTTTGTGTAATGTTCATCTCTTCTTCAGTCACATCCTCGAGTATCGGGATGAGACATCATATGGCTTGAACGGCACAGCAACAAAAAAATAAATAAATGGTTTCCCATTACATCCCATGAAGGAATTGGGGGCGAGCTTCTCTCAAGCAGTGAGAGAAAGCTGTGTGCTTTCTAGTTTTATACTCACTGATTTGGGCCTACAGTTTTTACACCGATTCCGAATGGTTTTTTGAAAAGCTTTTTCATGGCTAAATACTCGATAGTGTCGCCGTCACTATGCGAGATAACAGCCGCCGAAAGAAATTGTAGGTGGTCAGAGCAGGGATCGAACAGAGGTTATCATGTACCAGAGGCGCTCACATTAACCATTGCACCCCCAACAGCCCCAGGACCATACTGAGTTTCTTTACAGTTTGAACAATAGGGACTGAGTACGCCGTCTCGTGGTATTACAATGGTCATTTTTGAACTACGTGTTGCAATTGCTTTTAAGCCAACAGATCATTTGCAGGTTACTTACTTACTTACTTACATGACCACAAACAACCCAGGGCCTTACAAAATGAGGACAACATATACCTCCCACCGGCTCTAACTTCAGCTTTTCTCCTCCAGTTGGTAACACCAAGCTCTCGCGGGCAATATTCTACGTGGTCTTTCCAGCGAAATCTTGGTCGTCCTATTTCTCGATGTCCTTAAAGTACGTGTTCGAATACCTTTCCCACAGGTTCATTCTAATCCATTCCACTGACATGGCCTAGCCAGTGTAAACTCGCTACTTCGATGTCCATCGAGTACGTCTTCGAATACCTTTCACACTGGTTCATACTGATCCATTCTACTGACATGGCCTAGCCAGAGTAAACGCGCTATTTTGATACGTATAACTAAGTCACTGTTTTGGATACAGATTATACAGCTCCTGTTCTTTCGTCGTCGATACTCGCCATATTCAATTTTGGACCATACGTATAACTACGTCACTGTTTGGGATACAGACTATACAGCTCCTGTTCATTCGTCGTCGATACTCGCCATATTCAATTTTTGGACCATATATTTTTCGGAGCATTTTTCTCGAAGACTCCCAGTGATGTGTCATCAGCATGCGATATGACCAAGGGTAATGCGCTATAAATCAAGACAGATTTTATGAGAGCCTGGTATAGTTGGATCTTCGTTTTTCGAGAGAGTGTCTTATTTCAGAAGTGCGTGGTTAGCCCGAAATAACACCTGTTTGCAAGCACAATACTCCATTTGATTTCCAAACTAACGTTAGTGCACCAGTTCACGGAAGATCCGAGGTAAATAAGTTCGTCCACTACCTCGCAATTATAACAGTTATCAACGTTCACCCTATCATCCAATAGGGTCGATGTTCTGTTGTTCTGGGACATGGAACTGACTGTGGAGGTAGAAAGTTTCTGATAGCTACTCATTTGGGAATGGCTAGAAATGATTCTACCATGTGGGCAATCTAAGCAACTCACTACTTCCTAGCAGTATGTCATGGGTAATGTCTTTATCGGAGCCCTCCGTTAGCTAGCTACAGTAAGAAGGCGTATGGAAGTAGCAGCCTGATTGGTTATGCGATCACTGATGCTTCTCAGGTTAAATATCACTGAAGCTCTTCGAACTAGCCGACATATTCTTTTGTCCCTTGAAGGCGAATGAGCCAATACTACTAGCCAACGGCGGATCAGAATTAAAGAAACAAAAATCCAATTTCGACACACTGCATTCAGGTCAACGTCTGATTCATAATGGGCGGTTGAAACATAATCATCTTGGCAGTAGGTAAAGTGCAAAACTACGGTATTCTTGTGGCCTCAACTGGAAGGTTTAGATCAGGCCGATATTTGATTTCAACAGAACGGCGCCATTTGTCATACCAAGCATGAAACAATCGATTTATTGCAGCAACGATTTCTAGACCGAATCATCTCTCGAAATTCCGTTGTCAACTGGCCAGCAAAATTGTGCGATTTAACGCTGTGCGGTTTATTTCTTTAGGGTTTTTGCCAAATCTCTGGTCTATACAAATAAAGGTCAAACAATTCCTGAGCTCTAGGTCAATACGTCATCGGTGAGATAGAGTCAAAATGTCATCGAAAAATTTCATGAAAAGAGCAATGGCTTGTGATCGGTGCCGCGGGGACAATTTGTCACATTTTATTTCAAACATATCTACTCTACAAATAGTACCACCATGCTTCATACTATGGGCCCTGGACGATATAGGTTTTAATAAATTTTAAAAATGTTTCGCTTTTCTTAGACAGAAATTTATACTTTCTGGTAAATGGTCCATAAAAAATGGTGTCCCGTTACATCCCATGAAGGGATTAGGGAGAGCTTCTCAATTGGACCATAACGATCCCTTAATTCTAACAGCCAGACTTGGTACTGTTGTACTCTCCAACCAGACTTGGTAAATTTTAAACAAAACAATTTCTTTAGTCGAAAGATCAGTATATGACATTAACATTTGAAAATGATTTCGGGCATATAATGATACCGCGCCTGTTCTTGACGAAGCGCATTCTGAACGTCCCATTGTGGCCTCCAAGCGTTGCTGGTTTATCAGCATAAACCATTGACTTCATGCAACTTCACAGACAATAACCGAGAGGTGTCAAGTCGCACAACATTGGAGGCCAATTGATAGGCCCATTTCTCGGAATCAACTTATCTCGAAATTTTTATTTCAATAAATCGATGGTTGCGGTCGCCGTATGGCATGTAGTGCCTTCCTGTTGAAACCACATCTTGTCCGGGTCAATGTCATTCATATTTTCAAACAAAAATCATTGATCGTGCTGTGGTAACGATCTACTGAACCGTGACGTGAGCTTCGGCTTCATTTTTGATAATGCCACCAGTGTGTTAACCCCTCCAAACGATGAATTTATCTGTAATATCTGTGAAATAGTCTGTAGGGTCTATTGTGGATTGGTCTCACTCCATATGCGGAAATTTGGTTTATTAACAAACCCGTTATGCAAATAATGAGCCTCAACGCTAAACACAATTTTGCGATAAAATATCTGGTCAGTTGCATAATGCATAGTGGGGAATTTTCAATTAAAATCAGTTTTCGTTTACATTTGGTTTGATGACTTTTTCAATAGCATAATTCCAAATAATAGATTTGATTTGATGAATTTTTAAATAGCATAATTCCAAATAATACGGCTTAACAGAAAACATGAGCATGCATTTTGCAAAACTTTGTTTCGAAAACTATATCTCTATTAATAGAGAGATAGAGATACAGTTTGGTCTTGTGCCTGAATAAATAATAAAAATCTTCAGTAAACGCTTCCCCATTGCATCACATGAGAGACGTTGCATCGCAGGTCAGTGCTTCTCACAATCGGTGAGCTGGTTTTAGTCTATTTTTAGATTAACTGATTGAGATCTACAGTTTTGTAGCGGTTATAAACGGTTGATTTTTTAAAACTTCTTAATTTTTAAAAATTGTAGTATATACAGGGTGGAGCGCGGTAATTTGCTTTTTTGCACTGTAGGCTGTGGCGGCACTGTTGGTCGAAGAGAGTGGAGAGTATGCGTGGCTTATAGTGGCTGACGGGAGATTTGTATTCGCCTGCCTTTCAGTTGCCATCATGCATTGGACACGTGAGGAGAGGTCATTTTGTGTTGTAGCGTATTTTTCAAATGCGTACTCGATCATTGCAGTGCAGAGTGCTTTTCATTTACGATTCGCTGTTCCACCACGCGTAAGTGTTCCTGGGCGGCAATCAATTGTAAATTGGGTAACTTCATTGAGAACAGCAGGGTATATGTCATGTGTACGAAGGTGACCTGAGAGAAGGATTGCAACACCACAAAACATCGAGAGAGTTAGAGCAGCAGTACTGCAATCTTCGAAACGCTCTGTTCGGAAGCAAGCACTTGCTCTTGGCATTCCCAGTTGTTCTCTCCACCGGATTCTTCATAAAGAACTGAATTTTCACCCGTATAAAATGTGCGTGGTCCAATAATTGTCAGCACGGGACTATTTGACACGGTGGTCCTCTTGTGAAGACATTCTTGCAACTATACCCCGTGACGCAATTGCGTTCTTTTCTGATGAGACACATTTTTACCTCAGTGGCTGTGTAAACAAACAAAATATGCGGTACTAGAGTGAAACAATCGCCAGAGAACTTCACCAGAGACCTCTGCATTCGGACCGCGTCACTGTGTGGTGCGTCATATCACGAGTAGGCATCATTGGCCCTTAGATTTTCCAGGATAACCGTCTTGCCGTAACTGTGAACTCCGAATGGTACTTGACTATGATACAGGATACAGGATTTTTTTGAGGCAATGCAATTAGAGAATACATGGTTCCAACAGGGTGGTGCCACTGCACACACAGCGAGGGCTACCATGAATTGTTTGAGGCAAATGTTTCCTGGGCGGCTTATCTCTTTGAGGGGTGATGTGAACTAGCCGGCACGCTCACACGATTTTTTCCTTTGGGGTTACCTGAAGTCGAAGGTGCATGTAACAAGCGTCCCAATACCTTGGAAGACCTAATTAACAATATTGATGCTGAAATTGGCAGAATACCAGTCGACATGCTTGTTAGAGTTCATGAAAACTTCAGAAAACGTATGCACCAGTGTCTACATTTGCCAGTTACACTATTTAAAACCATGTAATTTAAAAATTCCCTTACTATTCAATATAATTAAAATATGAAATAAATTTTTCTAAGGTTCATAATTTTTTTATCTCATTCCCAAATAAGCAATTTACCGCGCTCCACCCAGTATATCCTGTATTGGAAGGGTTTTCAAATTACACTTGGAAACTTTCGATTAATCTGGCACTTTAGTTTTTCTACAATCCCATTTCTGTTTCGAATTTGCACAATCATACAACTAAATCTTGATGTATTTTCTTCTGTTAATAGAAAATAAATATATTTATCTTAAACCTGTTAAGAAACAACAAGTTTTGACAGATAATTCGTTATAATTCATGCTAACAAATTTTAACTAATTTCCATATCACACAATTTAACTAAATCCATAGTAACCCGAAAAACAGAGAGAGAGAGAGTTTTTTTTATTCCTACAATGAAATGCAATTTCGAAATAAAAACTGGAATATTGAGGAACGAAAAACATCAACACAGTTTCTCTGTATTATTTCAATATTAAATCAAATTGATGATAATGATGTCAATAATAATCACCGAAGGTCATTGATTAACTGGAAGGTAGAAAAAAAAAACGACCTGAAAATTAGCATTATTTTTTCAAGTAATTCAAAAGCACCATACACATTTTCTTTGACAGGCTATGTTCTTCATGAAGCTTTTATTTAAACTTTGTATTGTAATATTGTTTCATAATTTTGTATTTTGTTTAAATAAATATAGCACATATATGTACACTAGAGCGGGTTAATTATTTTTTTGATGAAGCGTATAGCAAAAACGTAATCTATAGGTGATTTTCAGAAATTTTGCTCAAGAGTCGGATAGCTCTAAGTCGGATTTGGAGCCCCCCAAAATTTCAAAATAGATATTTTTGCATATATACATAGAATAATGTAATTAAATTCGTCATAAAATCGGATACCAGTATTGATACCAATTTTTTTTTAGTAGAGATATTAAGAATTTTTTGTCGAAAAATAGCCTAAAATTAACTTTTAACTCATAAATTCAGAATTTTCTAAAATGAACTTTTAACTCACAAATTATGAATTTTCTTCGATTTTTTTCGAGGTTTTTTTTTATTACGATCAATTTCTTTGTTTTCGAACTCCTTTTTGTAGCAAGATCGATCTGAAAAAATCAACATTTCCAAGGTTTCAACAAAAAACACTATTTCGAGATTTTTTTTTTGCAGATTATGAAAGTTCAGATAATTTCCAACAAGTTCAGATAATTTTCAGATAATTTCCAACTCCCTGAAGAAGTTGGAAAATACCAACGAAACGTAGGAGAAAGAAATGGAATAAAAAGCGTTTTATTTGCATTTGTTACTATTGACCAGTATAGCCGCTTAATGGAAACAAGATAAACTTTAATCACCTGGTCTAAAATACATTCAACAACTTTTATTACGATTAATTTTTTTGTTTTCGAACTCCTCTTTGTAGGAAAATCGATCTGTAAAAATCAACATTTTCAAGGTTTCATTCTGAAAGGTGATAAAAATACCGTTTGGGGGGCTCCAAATCCGACTTAGAGCTATGGTCTCTTGAGCAAAATTTCTCAGAATCACCTATAGATTACGTTTTTGCTATACGCTTCATCAAAAAAATCGTTCCATACAATTTGACCCGCCCTTATATACACCCTGTTCTTTAAACAACAATTTTTTGTCGAAAAATAGCCTAAAATGAACTTTTAACTCATAAATTCAGAATTTTCTAAAATGAACTTTTAACTCATAAATTCTGAATTTTGTTCGATTTTTTTCGAGGTTTTTTTCTGAAAGGTGATAAAGATACCTTTTGGGGGGCTCCAACTCCGACTTAGAGCTATTGTCTCTTGAGCAAACTTTCTCTGAATCACCTATAGATTACGTTTTTGATATACGCTTCATCAAAAAAAAAATCGTTCCATACAATTTGACCCGCCCTAATATACACCCTTTCCTTTAAACAACTTTTCATTATGCCCTCGTAGAATTAAAATCATTGTTTACCAAGATTTTACCTATCACTTTGCTTCTCTAAAACGAAACCCGATCGTAAAAGGGCTTTATCCAGGAAATACTTTTGTTTTTGCCCCTTTCTGACTTGGTGATTCTCCTAGTAAATTAATTATTAATATTCATTCGATATGAATCCAAATGTACAGTAATTTATGGAGACCGTTATTATAGAGTCCAAGAAGAAACTTAAACCTGAAACTTCAAGTCAAAACATTAACACTTAAAACTGGCTTCTTGGTGAAGAACAGCCCTTTTACTTAAATATAAAAAAAAACCAACCTACAGTTACTGTATTAAGACAAGAAATACCAGTAGGAAAACAAAAACAGCAAGAAACAGAATCCCATAAGAATCCCACAAACATCAGATACATCTCAAAGATTTGCAGCAACAACAGTTGCCACCATCTGTATCTGAGTGCATCAGTACGTTACTCGTGCACCTTCTACCGTTTCAAACCCCGGCATCAGCATCATCAATAACTTTAGTAAAAGTAAAAAGAAAAAATCGAACACGATGCTTTGTTGGCCACATTGGTTGGCACCAACATAAAATGTGGTTTACCTTGTCATCTTAAGCATATAACAACTTTTTCACAATCTTTTGTTTTTATTTTTTATTTATTTTATTATTTTGTTGTTGTTTTGGTTTTGGTTTTGACTTTTGTTTTATGTGTTATTCTTTATGATTTCTATTTAAGAGAAGAGTAAATATTATTCCCAAACAAGATTTCAAATTAAAGATACGAAATTGTCAACAATATAAAGATTTATCGGCAATAAATTGTCGTTGTTCAATACCCTCTTCATTTCGGAAGAGAATCACGGTTTGTGTGGTAAACTAAATTATCTCACCAAGAAGAATACTTTAAAACAAAAGACTTCAGGTGCGAACATTAAAAACAGGCTTATAGATTAAAATTGTAAAGCAGCGCATTTATATGAAGCTTTATAAATTGTTTAATATACTAATATATTTTGATATATATTAAGAATTTAAAAAAAAACAATTCCATTCCTTCAATTCCATACTTCGTTTACTGTATGTTCCACACTAGATCAAAAAAATCACGCGGCCACTTGCAAAACTATTGGCAAAAATTTGCCCACAATTGTACTCCTGAACTCAACCGAAACCAAAAAAATTGTTCCTATGACATAAATATGTTAATTTACAAAAACAAATAAATGTGTGCAAAAACAAACATTTTTGCATTTCAGTAAAATGGTCATAACTTTGGAACGGTAAGACCTCTGGGCTTCGTTTAGGTCATTTTGGAAAGGTAAGAGGTATGGCTATCTTTCAACAGAAAAAAAAAACATAAGTTACCTGCCATCTGGCTGAGCAAATTGGGGTTATGTGAATTTTTTTTTCCATTTTTTTTCCGAAAGCTCTGTATCTCGGCGATTTCACTTTTTTCTACTTTTTTTTATTGACTTTAAAAGGCCTCTTAAAGACCTTTCCAACAAGCCCAAAAAAAATCCGACCACTGGCTCAGAAGTTAGCAACTTAAACCTACTAACCTCCGGCCGCCAATCCGACAATTTTGAACCCGCTGCCATTTCGCACCCTTGCATTTTCGGACATGGTCCTAGTGGAATTTTCTTCATGATGTGAGCCAAGGAATACGCTGGAGAAATTTGTCCGGAACTTCCGGAATCACCCTGTATACTAAATATTGGTTACAGGCTCCACCTAGAAATCTTCCCATTAAACAAGAAATTTCCCAACATTTGTTAGTCTAGACACAAACCAAAGCAAAAGTACCTAATATTGTTGATAATACTGGATAGTAGCATAATAGTGTTAAAAAAAAGTTGTTTAATTTTTTTTCATTTAGCCCCCCATCACGCCACGTGTGATAAGACACTTCATTCAAAAAGCGTTTTTTGTCCACACCTCAAAATGTAACTTGGTTTGTTTTCTGATGATTTACAAAATATTTCGCGTCTATCATTAAGATCTCGTGATCTTGACCGTTTTAAAAAAAAAACAATGTTTTTAGTTTTGCAAAGAAATTTTTACTTTAGCTAAAAAACAATGTATACAGTATCATATGAAAGGGGGGTTTTTTTTTGGAGCGTCCAGCGGTATATAAAGCCTGTCAAAACATGTCCTGACGCATTGTTTTTTCAGTGATATTCTGAAATAAAACGCATATTCAAGTTTTTGGTACGGAGATGTTTCTGAATTAAAGGACAGATTATTTCCCAAACATACATTCAAAATTTGGTACAGAGCACCTCGGAAAATGTATTAACAAATAAAAAAAAGCATATTTATAGAACAATGATCTCTTGTCCGAAGAAAAGATTTGATATCCATTTCGCCCTGTTGATAACATAATATTCCCACCATATTGAATTTTTTGTAAACTGCGGACGAATTTACAAAAAAAAACTGAGACACGCATTTACTTAAATCGACTAAAGATTCAAATATGTCAATCTGACATTTAAATCAAATAAATCTCCGTACCAAAATTTAAAAAGTGCGATTTTTTTGGAGACTATCCCTGAAAAAAGGATGTGTCAGGACATGTTATGAAATGTTTTATACACCGTTAGAGGCGCTTTAAAAAACCCTTTCATGTGATACTATTACTGTATACATTGTCTTTAGTTAAACTACAAAATTCTTTGAAAAACTAAAAAATATTTTTTTTAAATGAACCAGCTCAAGGGATCTTAATGCTAGACACGAAATATTTTGGGAATCATCACAAAACAAAACAAGGTACATTTTGAGGGGTGGATAAAATCAACGTTTTCTGTGAGTCGGTCTAACGTTCTCATATACTATGTTTGAAAGCATTGTTTTCATGAATTCAAGATCTGCTGCTTTTTTGTGTCTTTCACGTCACGTTTTTGTTTTCAACAGATTTCAAGAAACAAAGTCACATTTGGGCCACTAAAACATATATTATAACCTATTAATCATTGTGTCTCCAAAATGTAATATTGAATAGCAAACACAATGTGTTCGGACACAAGTATATTATATTTGCAACAAGCTACAAACATGTTATAAAAGGTCCGCCATTTTTTCAACTAGTGCATATTTCGTGAATGGTAACACTTAGCTCATGTCTGATTTGACAGATAATTAGTTTTATACTTCCGCTGAACGAATATGGTTGTGTATACGCTTGAAAAACGCGGAGATATATTTCGACATTACTTGGAAAATCATGGTAATGTTGCAGAATGTGTGCTACACTCGAAGTTTTGCGCCCTGTTTTTCAAGATCGCATTATCAGCCGCAGAGCTGATGTCGTTTGGCCACCTCGGAGCTGCGATTTGACACCGTTGGACTATTATTTGTGGGGTGCCCTCAAAGATAAGTGTTACGCCGACAAGCCAGGGACAATTGATGCTTTAAAGGACAATATTCGTGAAGCCATTGGTGAAATACAGCTGCACACAATCGATAATGTGCTTAAAAATTGGACCGATCGTGTAGGCTACTGCATGGCCAGCCGATGCAGCCATTTGAATGAAATTATTTTCCATTATTAACCGAAAGGATTGTACTTTCAAATAAAAAAAAAATAACAAGCCTGTGTTAGATAACACGGGCGCATAGGTCAGACTAGAATACGTTAGTCATTTTGCAATTAAAATATATGAATTAAATATAATTTTTGATATATTATACATATATGATATATTGATATAGTGAGCGTATAGATCGCCAATCCTTTGTATTAATGTACATACACACACATTTACACGCTGCTCGCAGAAGTAAACAAACGACAGCAAAGATCTGTAAACTTTCAAGCGCACAGAAGTGTCCACGCTCCCCTTCCTTCATTTTATGTTCCCCCCCAAACGAACTAATAACCGACCGATCCAACAAAACGAAATGTACACACACACACATTTACACGGTGGTCGATAAATAAACAAAGCACAGCAAAGCCAAAATCATTTGATTTCACAACAACAACTAAAACAACAGCGGCATTTACAAACCAACAACAACAGCGGCATGTACAAAAAAAGTCTAAAATATCATGCTCTTAAATATTTATTTCCTTAACTACATAAAACTTTTATATATAGACATATAATTTTTTTAATGTAATTCGAAACAAAACATATTACCAAAACTGAGTAACATATAAAAATTGCTAAAATATGTTTTAATATTTAAGTAAAAGTGGGTGAAAGTTGACAAACATTTTCTCAAAATTTTGTGCTCCAGATCAACACCCCTACCTTACCGTATAACGTATTCTACGTTAAAAAGAAATTTGAGAAAATATTGAGTATCTTTTTTTGTTATAGCATTTTCAAAAAAAAAAAGTTATTTGGCGGACCCGTTATTTGCATCCAAACAACAAAAAGATCGATTTTCAGTGCATTACCGATATCTTTGTAATATTTCCACACTTTGTAGAAAATATTGAAAAAAAAGTAGCAACTTTTTGCAGCGTTACTTCGACAACCAAATTGAAATTTGAAATACATCACATTGTATTGCTTTATACGTTATTTTGTCACGAGCTACCATTACAACCAAAAGAGTTGGAATATATATGAATACAAAAATTTTAAATCCTTTTGGATTTATGAGTTGTTTACTCTAAGCCAAGTTTATAACACAGCGTTGCCAATTTGTGTTTTTTGTAAACACGTGCATACATGATTATTGAAAAATTTATTAAATTCATGACAATGCTCAATTAGCTATTGAATTGGGTGACAATTATAAGTATTTTGTGTTAAATTCTTTGAAATTCATAAAATATATGCAAATAAATTTCAAAAATTGACAGATCAAAACAAAATGTAAAACAGCAAATTGACTTTGAAATGGCAAATTAAGGCATTCTGTGAACCAGTCAAATATGCAAAAAAAAAAAACCTTCTGCTACACTTATAGTCAAAAATATTCTTAACCAACCTCAAAAATGTGACAGCCAGCGCATTCATATCTCAAGCATTTTGGTATTGAAAACATTTCAATATTGTTTCTCTTTCAACAAAAAAACAAATACTGGTGAATATTTGTATATGACGACAGACAGTTAAGCAAAGAAGAATGAACTAAAAACTGGTCAGGCGTCAATGGATTTCAGCGGAGCAGGTTAACAAACGCAATGGCCGATGGCATAGCAGACGATTATGATGATATAAGTAACAACAAATTGCTAAATCTTCGCAATATGTTGCGGGCCTGAATCATTGTGGTGGTAGCTTATACTATCTCTTTAGGGTTTGTATAACTGGTGACAATATTGTTGATCATCACAGTGATAATGATGACGTTATTGTTAGTGGTTGGCTAGACACCAGTTTATTAATGGTTTTTAATATCAATGTCATTGATTTCAATAGTCAAGACAAGTAGTTGGGTGGGTAGTTAGGTAGATGGTTAGGTAGGTCTCTTCATTGATTATCGTTATGGTTCGAATACGTTTCGATTGTCATATATAATGTGTAAAACTGGTAGAAGAGTCACGGCTAAAATCAAATAGATCGATGATTATGCACACACACACGCTACTGTGCACACGTTCGACTATCATAAGTATTATCAAATGGTATTGTATTACGTTATACTATACCATTTTCTTCTTCTTCTTCATTTTGGTATGCAAGCGCTTACTCATATTACGTTATATGTTTGTAACAAAATGGATGAGAAATAAAACGGCGGGGAAAATAGAGAAGACGAAGAAAACGTAAACGAAAATGAAAATGAAAAAACACAAACACAAATATGGAAACAAAACGGCATCAATAGTAAAACAATGACAGCGGCTAAAAGACAAACGACAGTTTTTACTTTCATTTGAAACGTGTTTTCAGCAACCAACACGTATAATCAACAATGAGACAACAACAGGAACAACATCAGTATTAGCAACTATGACAGCAACATCTGTGAGAGACAATAATAACAGCGACAACAACAACCATAACAACCACAACAACCACAACAACCACAACATCAACACTATTACAGCAACAATGAAAGCTGCAGACAATCATTGTAACATGCTGAACATACACGTCGCAATGCAACCAACCAACAACCACTTGATACAACCCAGTAACTAACTCTACACACCTTTTAAAAGCTTCCGCACGTTTGTTGGTGGTGTGTCCGCTTATTGCAACTTGTTGATGGCAAAAAGCAACAAATCGTGGTGTTTTAATGGTCATTTCTTGTGTACCCTACGTCATATTAAAGCCTGAAATAAATATTGAATATATGACACGAAGTGGGAAAAATCTTATCTAATCTAATGGTCACAGCATTTATACAAATCGGGTTGAAGGCCATGCGAGAAATGTAATACAATTCTCTTCCATTTGATAATCGTGCGATAATTCTGCTTTGGATTAACACTATCAGATTTGGAAAATGATATGGAAGAAAGAAGCTTCTGGAAAATAACAAGGAATATAAAAAAAAAATGTTGCCCTCGGTGGTGCAATTGTTAAAGTGCGCGGCTCTTGTGCATGAGAACGCGGGTTCGATCGCTGCTCAGACCACCTTACATTTCTTTCGACGATGGTCACCTCGCTTAGTGATGGCGACACTATCGAGTACTTAGCCATGAAAAAGCTTATCATTATACCGTTCGGAACCGATGTAAAACTGTAGGTCCCAATCATTGATTGTAAAAACTAGAAAGCGCACATCTCACTGATTGTAAGAAGCTCTCCTCAATACCTTCGTGGGATGTTACGGGACGCCATTTTTTTTATGTAAAAATAGTCATCTGTATTTATTTGGCCTTCTTACTGGTATTTTTTTTTATTTAGAGAGAATTTTTAATAGAGAATTTTTTTAAATAAGTTTTGTAAAAAAAAATCGTGATAGGGTTTGTCAGGATTCATGAGCATGCAGTTTGCAAAACTTCTTTTATAAAAAAAACTATATCTCTATTAATAGAGATATAGAATGGTCTTGAGCTTGAATAATATAATAAAAAAAACAAAAATATAATTATGAACAAAAATTCAGAATTTGTAGAAAAACACCAACAAAGTAAAATTTTTTGTTTTCTTTGTGTTTCTTTGCTTCTTTCCAAATGCAGCCCTGATCGCATCATATTTTAGAAATATCAAAAAATTAGAGATCTGTAAATTTTTTTGCAAATCGTTCTCCTCAAGTTGACACTACTCCATTCGCTCTCCTCAAACGAAGCTTATGAAATATCCAATGATTTCTCTACACGCTGAAAAATCTGATTATATTTGTTGTTTGGATGCGAATATAACGTGTTTGTAGCTTGTCGCAAAATTTAGTATACTTGTGTCCAAACACATTATGTTTGCCAATCAATAATACATGTTGGAGAGACAATGATTAATAGTTTTTAATATATAAGTTTTTGTGACCCAAATGTGACTTTGTTTATTAAAAACTGCTGAAAACAAAAGCGTGACAGACAACAAAGAAACAAAATAGCAGCAGATCTACAATACATGAAAACAATGCTTGCAAGTATATAGATGTTCCAAACATGTACATGGTTCCTGCAAAATGTTGCAGGGGTAGTGTTTTCAGCGTGTAATAGTTTACAATGGCCTAAAGTAAATTTAATTTAATCGACATGCATTATCATTCAGTTGGCCAAATCCGTCGACTTGATACTCTACATTATCCAGGCCTTGCATTATTGTTGAAGTGAAATTTCTCATGGGAAGACATTGCAATAGGAAACCTTTTCTGGTAACGAACTTAGAGCAGGTTAACAAACTACGTTTTCGGAAATAGAGTGGCGGTAATAATAGTACAAAGAATGCACATAAAAGTACAAAACTTATACACCCAAATACAAAAATATACATGCTGAAAAAACGGCCCCAGCAAGAAGCATTTTTGTTTCTATATTGTATTGTAACAAGTTATTGTTTTCATCCGTTTGCAACAATCAACACAGTTTTCCACAATCAACATATTTGGGCCACAAAAACGTACACTATAACCTAATAATCACTCTCTCTCCAACATGTGTTATTGAATAGCAAACACAAAGTGTTTGGACACAAATATACGATATTTACGACAAACTACAAAAATGATATATTTGCATCCAAACAACAAAAATTACCGTGTTCTAAAACCATTAAATATATTGAGGCATACAACCGAATACTCTTAAATAAAACTAATAAATGTAAACACATAAACAACCACTGTACAAGACGAACGGCGATGATTTTACTGCTACCACAATAAAGAAAATGAGAGGCAGATACAACAGGTTAGTAATCATCTATCTGTTTCTAGTGATAGACTTTATGGGCAGACCAATGGCGCAGTCGTCTGCAATTCGCCTATGAGATTCTTCGCAATTGATCATTTGCCCTGAACGTATGTTTGAAATGGTGTATATGATACCCAATTAACCTTTGAGATTGTCTATGTTTGCAAGCATTGTTTTCATGGGCTGAAAATCTGCTGCCTTTTGGTTCTTTGTTATATGACAGGTTTTTGTTTTCAGCAGTTTTCAACAAACATAGCCATATTTGGGTTACAAAAACATGTATTATAACCTATTAATAGTTGTGTCTCCCACATGGAATATTCAACAGCAATTCCGATACCCTTTGAAAATAGGTTCGTCAATTCGAGCTATTTTTCAGATATAGACTCGTTTTTATGTTGTTGTGTGAATGCAAAAGCTTGACGCAAATATAGTATACTTGTGTCCAAACACATTGTGTTTGCTATTCAATATTACATGTTAGAGATGCAATGATTGATATGCTATAATATTTTTGTTGTGACCCAAATATGGCTTTGTTTATTGAAAACTGCTGAAAACAAAAACGTGGCAGACAACAAAGAAACAAAAATGAGCAGATCTTCAATTCATGAAAACAAAACAATGGTTGCAAACATATACATGGTTCCTACAATATGTTGGGGCCGTTTTTTCAGCGTGTATATATCTATGCTACTCACTGGACACAGGACACTGAAAACCGTAAGCGTCTAAAGTCGCATATGCTACAGCCCGGCCTTTTGTATGAGCAGAAGACATTATCTAGGATCTTACTTCATGCTGGATCTCACATACTTTCTGGAAGTTAACCTCAATGGTCTGATAAGTCCTTTGGAACGTACTAATTGATTTGCCAGGGACTAATGTAAAGAGTGGTGCAATGGTTAGTGTGCGCGGCTCTTGTACGTGAGATCCTGGGTTCGAACCCTGCTTTGACCACCTTCAAATTTATTTCCGCGGCGTTCACCTCGCATAGTGACGGCGACACTATCGAGTATATAGCCATGAAAAAGCTTCTCAAAATACCGTTCGGAATCGGTGTAAAACTGTAAGTCCCAATCAGTGGGTGAAAACTGGTAAACGCACAGCTCAGTGATTGTGAGAAGTTCTCCCCGGGCCCTTCATGGGATGTAATGGGAAACCATTTATTTTTTTTTAATGCAAAGGGTGTTGTTTTTTTGAATTGTAGAATAAATAATGAGATTACGTAATTTGAAACTGGAAATTTATTTCATTAGAAAGATAATTTCATGCCATTCGTGTTTGAATATAATTTGGGGCGTGTGCGTGGCGTGGCGCATTCTGGAAGTCCAATTTTTGAATGTGGTCAAAAATCCAGCAATGGGGACCGTATCTCGGCATTGGTTCGCACAATGTTGTCTTCCAAAGCGCCCAAAATTTTTGGTTTGTTCGCATAAATGAATGACTTGGCGTGGGCGTTAAATCGCATGATCTTGTTGGTCAATTGACTAACCCACTTCGAGAAATACAGCGCTCACCAAATGGTTTCTTCAATACGTCAATTGGTTGACCCAGTGTATGGAATGTAGGAAAAATTATTTTTAAATTTTAGGGTAGAAACTGCATTAAAAAAGGCCTTCAGTGATGTCGTACGTCAGCGACATTTATAAGACAAATTTAGCACTCGTCGAGACCTATACAACGATGTATTGTAAGTTACAATCGAGCCACAAACAAAAAACTACAATAAACAAACGATTTTGGCTGTTTTTCACGGGCTCGGAAAGGAATGTTTTTTTTAAATTTTTTTATATTTGCCCTCTTTAATATTTGCCCTCGGCTGTGGGAAATTTATTTTGCGACCCTCTACTGAGCACAATTGATAATAGCGTTGCCAGAGCTGATATTATCGAATAATGGCATCTCTAAACAATTACCCGATACGTGTCTTCTTCAGCAATATCCTGGAATATCTGAATGAGGTATTATATGGCTTGAAAGCTCTATTATCACGCCAGGTCAACTTATAAGTTCAGCGATGGAAACGAAATATGATGTCCCGATGTATAACAACGGTCCTGGGTGAACTAAGTGTGTTTATAATGACAACCACTTCTAACTAACATGTGACGATATTTTCCATGATTCGAAGGAACTAGACTAAATAAATTAAATTTTAAATTTCAAGTTTGTTGTTTAAGTCTTTTGATTTTGCATGCTTTTAGAAGCAGATAATGAATATATTTTGTTATATTTCGATAAAAATATAAAAATAAAATGTAATGAATTGGCAATTATTGAAGGCAAACAAAAAGGCTTAAATATTTATTTCTATTTTTTTTAAATAATACTTATACACACATGAAATGTAGTGTACTTTTGAATCTCTCAAGGCAGACAATTTTAATAAATATAATATTATGTTAAGATCAATGCTTTTGTCTTTTATTTACAAAGAAACAGAAATTACAGAGATTTAAAAAACACATGCAGAAACAAAAAAACAAAACACTTGAATAAACCTGAGAAAACAAAAGCTTAAGACACAGAAATGGGGGAGGGGAGGGGGGGGAATAACACAAAATTAAGGGGGGAAATAATACAAAAAGGGGGGGATTAAAAAATACAGACCATGTGAACACATAAATGGTAACAGTCATTTTACTGCTTCCATAGTTTGTCCCCAGTGGAGAAAATTGGGATCTACAAAAGCTTTTGTTTAAACATTATGTCGTAGAAGTTTAGAGTGTCTGTCTTTGCCTCTAAGTCAGTTCAAGTGTCTTGGAAATTTCTTGGGTCTTTGTGAGAATTAGGTAATTGTTTGGTGGTTTAATGCCATTATATTATACTCGAATTGTAAATGTCACTCAATCAGATCGTGTGTAACAGGGTATTAGTGTTTCTTTGAACTGTGAACATAAAAACGCTTTGTTGAATCTCAAAGTGACAATTGATTTTGTGAACTGTGTCGAGTATTGATGAGGTACTAGTGCTTGAATGGGAATTGTGGGTCTTAGCTTAATGTTGGACATTTTATTTTTTGTTTTTTTTTATTGATTGATTTTTTGTTTAAATTTATTTGACTTTGTTTTGATTTTGTGTAAAAAAAAATAACAGAAAATTGGAAAAAATAGTATTTATTCCGTAGTGACACATTTCTTTAATTGTTACACTCGGAGTAGGCAAACATGAAACTGGGGTAATCGGGTTTATTTTGCTCAAATGCGGAAATAGCAATGAATGCATTTGTGACTAGCGCAATAAAACCGATTTAATTTGATATAATTGAGTTGGCGGTATAAGGAAATAAATGGGTCATATGAGTATGAGGCTTTACGACGTTAAAAAAGCAGTAAATTAAGTTGAATTTATAATTCACCCTTCTTATTATTATGATTTTCAATTTTAGTATTGGCTTGAGGTCATAGCTATGAAAAAAGAAAACGAAGTTGTTGTATGCTGTATAATTTATCACAATTTATTTAGTTTCCAATATTTCGATCAACTTCGTTGATCATTTTCAAGGATCTAATATAAGAAGAACACAAAGATTTCATAAAACGTTAGTGAAAACAGTAAACACAAAATTTTTCTGTCAAGTACAATATTGTCCTTTAAGTAAATTTTATTATTTAATTGACAAAAACCGAGAAAATGTGGTGTGAACTGTTAAACTACTGAAAATTATGTTCATTTCTTAAGTCTTTTGTATCACAATTCAGTTGGTTGTTATTTCCATCACATTCATAGCCTGTCGTAAGTCTGACAAATTATGAAATTTGTTATTTGATTTTGATGTTTTTCTAACAAAAAGGTTGAAGAGGATGTTTGTAACAATCTATAATTGCTGTAGCTCATTTTATCTTTCCGTACTTAGTAATATTGCAAAATTTCTCTCCGATATTTCTCTATGGCGTTTTTAATTTCCTCACCCTTTAAAACAATATAAAATGAAAGACGCTAATTTTTCTGTGTTCGACTTCATTTCAAATCAATCAATTTCGATAATCACAAGTAATTCAAACACGCTGACCAACATTTACAAATTGGCCATCAAACTGTTAACAATTTGACCCTGTAACATACTCGCATGTGGATGTGAAGACTTTGGAATTAAGGTTTCAAATGAGTTTATACCATAAGTCACGATATACGAAGTTGAAATTTCCCAAGAAATCAATTAAATATTTGCTTGAATTATTTTTTATATTAGAGTATGAACTATTAAAAAGTTTTGGGAACGGAAATTTGTTATTTTGCTTTAATTTGGGCACTTTCATTGATATGTATTGTATATTTTAGACTGACCGCCTTACATTTCTTTCGAGGGCAGTCGCCTCGCTTAGTGACGGCAAAACTCTCGAGTATTTAGCCATGAAAAAAGGAAAAAGGGTTCGAAGATATCCGATCCTTGGATCTTATATGTGGAAACCCCGAGCATCAGCTACAATAAAATATGAAACAACGAGGAGGAACTGAAATCCAGCCATCTCGAAAATCATAACCCAGCCCAGTAGCATAAAAGGCCACGCTATACTCACAGAAATATAACCGATTAAGCCATAAGCGAATTGAAACGTTGCCACAAACACATTACATATCATCACAACCGAATTAGAGGTTGCCACAATATTATTATAGGTAGTCAAAAACAAGTAGAGGTTGTCACAACCTATTAGAGTTTGATTTAACCGAATTTCAATTGTGGGGACTAAATTCAGCTTGACAACCTCAATTTGGTTATGGTAACTGCAATTCGGTGGCAACAAACATACTTACGTTTGCTACAACCCCTTTCCAAACAATGAACTCTTTGAGTATATCTAAAAGGAAAATCTGTATTTTTTATTGTTCGTATGCAAATGTAACGTGTTTGTAGCTGGTCGTAAATATAGTATAGGGTGTCCAAACACATTGTGTTTGCTATACAGTATTACATGTTGGAGACACAAGGATTAATAGGTTATAATGTATATCTTTGTGACCCAAATATGGCTTTGTTTGTTGAAAACTGCTGAAAATAAAGACGTGACAGTCAACAAAGAAAAAACGGAGCAGATCTTCAATTCATGAAAACAATGATTGAACTTTAGATCAATTAAACTTTTCTGATTTTTGAAAACCCTCGATTATAGTCAAGCGCCGGAATTCTGTATCTTTTCACGATATAAATCGTTAGTTATATAGTCAAAATTGATAAAATTTCAATACAAAATTTTCGAATTTTGTCAATTTAATTACCGATTTTTATTGCTAAAAAGTTACAGAATTCCGGCACAGATTATTTTGAAATATTGACATGCAAAATCGGACAATTGGATATAATTTAGAAATTAGCCGAAAATTGACAACTACATATTTTGATATCAACGAAAACAAAATTTATAATATTTTTTTAATGTTGTTATTTTGCAACGAGTATTTACACAAACTTTTAATTTTTATCGATTTACAAATTTACATTTTTAAACCTTTTAAAATTTAAAAAAAATTGGATATTCTTTTTCAAATATTAGGGCTGTTTTCCTTATTCCATTAAGCAATTGCCATTTATGAGTTTAAAAAAAAACGATTCACACTTAATACTACGAAATGTGGCAACATTTTCTGTAATGGGTGAAAAAAATGTGATACGGTAACACGTTTGTAGCCAGTGCCAACAAATACATGGTAGCAGCAGATGTTGTTGTAGTTGTGGCCAGCAACAAGCAGACATTTTATTTTTGTTCATTCGTTTCAGTTGTCAAACTCTACACAAATATGTACCACCAATACAAGAATTCCAAAAAGTATAAAAACAAAATACATATGAGTTTCACAAGTGAAATGGAAAATGACATGGAAAAAATTAAATCACCTGTTTAAACGACTATACCTGATAGACAATTCTACCATGATCAATATGTATAACATTTACCGCGCGTTGTTGTGAACTATTTAATTGCAATTTTATTTTCAATCGGAAATAAAAATCTATTCTTCAAGTTTAGCAATATAAAAATATTCGTAGTCTTCCATTAAATAGAATAATTTGAATGAAATTGCATATTTCTGTGTTTGAGTCTCTCCTTCTTGATAACATTTTCATTCCCAAGAAATGATAGCAAAATTTATCTAATATAACTTTTAGTTGCCATTTCTTGAAATTGAACATGTGGCAACATTGTCATTTAAGTGGGAAATTGAAATGACGCTTAATATAGCTTAGCTGCCCCGTACAAATTGAGCTATAATTAACTTTAGCGGGGTAAAAAAAAAACACACTTGTTGATATTTTCCGACTGTTGGGAAAGAGTCGAGGACTATTTTGAGATATTAACCTTGAAAATCAGAATGTTGGGTATATTTTAGAAATAAGCCCAAAGGTGACTACTATTCCTATTTCTCGATTGTAAAGAAAATACAAATTGTAATATTTTTGATATTATATTGTATTTTAACAAATGTTTTCGTAATTGTTTATAATGAGTTAAAAAGTGGATTTGTTTTATTTTGAATTTGTAATTTTTTTACTATTAAAAATTGCAAAAATTGTATTTATTTTTTCGTATTTCTTGAGATGTACCTTATATAGTTTTGAAGTTATTGCATTAAATTGTTTTAAAATAAATTATGATGTCTTAGCGTTAATACGACTCTTAAATGTATGTTTGTGCCGAATATAGTTGGCCTAATAAGTATTTCAAAAAATAGGATTTTTGGGAAAACAAAGGTTAATTTTGGACCAATTTTACTTTTTTGCTTCAAATTTCTTCGTGTGTAATATATACTTCGATAGGCGGGATTGATTTTAATTAATTTGATTTTCAGGGTAACTGTGCTAAACTATTATCAATGCTCTCCGGTGCGCTAACCATTCCATCATCGACGATCACGCTTAGAGTGGATACATTTTCAATTTTTTAGTGAGTTGGTGTACTACATATTTTCCCAAAACAAATCTATGATTGCACGAAACTTTTCAAAATCTTTAATTTCTGTGTTTTTTATAATTTTCATAAATTTGTATTTGTACTTAATGCAAATTCATACACGCTGAAAAATTTGTAATTTTTGTTGTTTGGATGCAAATATAACATGTATGTAACTTGTCGCAAATATAGTAGACGTGTGTCCATAGACATTGTGTTTGCTATTCAATATTACATGTTGGAGACACAATGATTAATATGTTATCACATATGTTTTGGTGACCCAAGCTTGGCTTTGTTTGTTGATAACTGGTGACAACAAAAACGTGACAGACAACAAAGAAACAAAAAGGCAGCAGATATTTAATTCATGAAAACAATGTTTGAAACATATACAAGATTCCTGTATAATGTTACAGGGGAAACAAAAACGCAGCAGATATTCAATACATGAAAACAATATTCCAAACATGTAACGGGGTTTTCAACAGAGACGCTACAAAAGTAAATCGATAGGGACAGCAAACGACGCCATATTTTTCCCCGCTCTTTTGATATTTCTCTTCAGTAAGGTTTTCCATTTCATCATGCAAAGATATACGAGCCAATAACGAGTCGAAATTATTACAATTTACTACCGAAATTTGGAGTCAGTGGCCTCAACTTTAAGAGCGCTACGTCCAATTTATGGTCGTCATAATCGTCCTACCATATCAACAATTGAGCGTCTAGTGGAAAAATTTGAATCCACAGGCACAGTACAAAATGTTCCCGTGCCAGTGAGACATAGAAGTGCCCGTAGTATCGAAAATATTGCTGCCGCTGAGACTTCAGTTCAAGAAAGCCCAAATGTGTCTCTCGTTCTCAAGCGTTGGGCATGTCTGTGACGTCGTTGTGGCGAATTTTGCGAAAAGATCTTGGCCTACATCCTTACAAGATCAAATTGACGCAAGAACTGAAGCCGCTTGACCACCACAAGCGTCGCAAGTTCGTGAATTGGGCTGAGCAACAACTTGAAAATGATTCGGATTTTCATCGGAAAATCATCTTCAGCGATGAGGCTCATTTCTGGCTGAATGGCTTCGTCAATAAGCAAAATATGCGTTATTGGTCAGACAGCAAACCACACGTAATCCATGAGTCATCATTGCATCCCGAAAAAATTACGGTTTGGTGCGGTTTATGGGCCGGCGGCGTCATTGGGCCGTACTTCTGCCATGATGATCAAGACCGGCACATTACTGTGAATGCGAATCGCTACCGTTCAATGATAACCGAATATTTTTGGCCCCAATTGGATAATATGGACTTGGAGGACATGTGGTTCCAACAGGACGGCACCACAAGCCACACAGCGAATGCCGCAATCAATTTATTGGAAACCAAGTTTGGTGAACGTGTTATCTCACGAAATGGCCCAGTCGATTGGCCGCCTCGGTCGTGCGATTTGACGCCGTTAAATTATTTCTTGTGGGGCTACGTCATGCCTATGGTCTATGCCAACAAGCCAGCGACGATTGATACGAATATCGAACGGTCTATGCCAACAAGCCAGCGACGATTGATACGAATATCGAACGTGAAATTGCAGCAGTATGCTTGAAACCCGTCGAAAATTGGGTTCAGCGTCTGGACTTCTGCAAGCGTGCCCGTGTTGGCCATGCAAAAGGAATCGAGTTCCATACATAATCTTATTGAAAAACCGTTTGCATGATGTCTGTATAATGTTACAGGGAAAACAAAAACGCAGCAGATATTCAATACATGAAAACAGTGTTCCAAACATATCATGATTCCTGTATAATGTTACAGGGGAAACAGAAACGAAGCAGATATTCAATACATGAAAACAATATTCCAAACATAGACATAATTCCTGTATAATGTTAAAGGGCCGTTGTTTTTTCACCAGGTAGGTGCTATAAATTTCCCATTTTATTTCTAATGTTGTTATTTAATGACTTTAAAGAGCCAAAATTAAGTTAAATTAATTTAAAATAATCTAGTTATCGCAACTCTATATTTATATATAGCACTGCAAAAGTTCTTGTTTTTTTAGTTGATATATTCGAGCTTGAACTGTATTTGAATCACATTGTACTTTAAGCTCATTAACAAATTGAATGCAAACACAGGCAAAAAAATAAATTGAAATACACACACTTATTATGAAGGTACATACACACAAACATGACTAAATATTGAAATTATTTACAATGTTTAAACAAAACAAAAAGACCCAAACAAATTATGGTCAAGGTTAATAAAACAAAAAAATATTGACAACAATGTAACAAAACCTAAAAACAACAAATTTGTTTAAACAAACTAAAATTATATGCGGTTTTTTTTGTGAACAATTAAAAAAATTTAAAATAAAGTGACAGCTCAAATGAAAATAGATGAAGTAAAATGCCTAAAACAATTGTCAAAAACTAATCGAACTTTAGTTATAAAAAAAATTAAATGACTCATTTGGTTTTTTTTTATATGTGTGGACTTTGTTGGTTTTAGCCCAAAAATATACAAAGTTTTTCCATTGAACTTCTGTTGTTTTCAGCCAAAATTCAAAAACGATAACATGTCAACAATTATTGTCATGAATATTACATATTTGTTGCCATTGTTTGTTTTACCTTACATCAGCTAGCAGAGCTAGGTATCATACTTGAGACTAAACATGTTGGCTACACTCTAAAAAATTTATTAGTAAACCCACACGCAAAGAAAAATCTCGTTCCTCCCAAACGAAATCTCAGATAACTGAAGTTCGTTTGGGGACTTTAGTTGGGAGAAGCGAACTTCTGTTAATCCATACTTGTCATTTCGGTTGGGAGAACTGAAAAAAATTTGCACCAAACGAGTTATGAAAACTATTAGCTGAAAAAAACTCTTACGAGAAACGAAAAACGGTTCCGCCAACTGTTGTTTCGGTTACAGCAACCGAGTTGTACTTGATCCCAATTAAAATAACGTTTGCGAGAACTGAAAAACGATTGCAGTAAACAAGTTATGAAAAATTTGAGCTTAAAAAACGTTTGCGAGAAACGAAAAACGGTTCCACCAACTGTTCTTTCGGTTACAGCAACCGAGTTGTAATTAAAACTTTTATTTATGGCTTCCATAAGCTCTTTTTTTGTTTAAATTTCCAACTTTTATGATTTTGGTAAAATAAAAAAATTTTAAGTTTGTTTTAAAGCAAAGTTGGAATTTTTGTCAATTTTTTTACTGTCTTCTTACAGTTCTGTCTCGACTTGCATTCAAATAACAACTAAAGGCGCAGCAAACTACAACGCGTCAATTGTCCATTCAAGATATATTGACAAGGTAGAAGCATTATAGCGTAGACAGACGACAGCGTTAATTTGCATTAAAAGCTCACTAATGTGAATTAACATTTTGCCGTGACAGACGACAGTTTTTGCATTTAGTAAACAGCTGTTTGTTTGTAAACAACTGTTGGTTTGTCAAGTAATTTTTTGGACTTTTACATCAGATGCAGAACTTCCGCATCTCCATCACGCCACACGCTTCGCTTCTTTCCCTTGGAAATCTTAAAATGGATAAAATGCGTTTCGATTTTAAATATTTCTCATTTTTTTGCAAAAAAAACAATTAAAATAACTCACCTTTGCTGACTTTGAATCCATTTTCAATTGACGATAGCAAACAATTTGACAACAGCTGATTCAAGATGTATCAAATACATGGCGATAGCAGGTGGTGTTGTTGCAATAACATGCACTTCAGCGGTGTCAAGCATCAGTACATAAAATCAACAAAGCAAACAACAAACCAAGAAAGTTCCATTTCCACTGTGTTCCGGCTATCACCTCTATGTATAGATACATCTTGAGCTGATGGATTGTCGACGGTGTTGCCATATTGAAATACCTAAATGCAGTATAAATGCACTCTGATTTCATGCATTTACGCCAAAGCTAATACACATTGGGACGGGGATAATTCACAAGTTAATTTGAATTAAGACTGCTAATGCAAATTAGCGCTGTCGTCTGTCTACGCTATTAGAGTGTCTGATCACTTTTATGTGTATACGTGAGTGTGTGCCAAGAGTGGATATGACTGTGTATACAGTCGACAGAATGAGAGAAATTCGTTTGCAACAACTGATACAAATTTGCGATATACCAGTTTATTTGGGAGAACTACATGCACGGTTGCGATTAATAAATTAATACAAATCAATCAAAGTATTGTTGCGGCAACCGAGCAATAAACGTGTTTTTCTTTGCGTGCAGCAGAAAAGTCTTTTGAAATGGGAAAGCAAACATATTTGCCATTTCAACAAACATAAATATTTTGTATCAGCACACAGTATGTCAGGTATTATATCAACCCTGCCAAACTTTTGTTGTTATGGCTGTAAAATTGCTGTAATAACAACAAAATTTCCTGCTGATAATTACCATACATTGTTTGCTATTAATAGCAGAGTTTATTTTTTGAGTGTATACTCCTTCATTGTCAGAATTTTATTTGTATAATTTTGAAATTGTTATGAGATCTTGTTTGTTTAAATTGTGTTAAAACATGCAAATTGTTCATAACCAACTCATAAAATGTTAACAACACAGTTTGTTAATATGCCAGAGCAAATTTACTCTGCTGGCAACATGATATGAATTCAGAAAATGGGCCTAAACATGGGTGCATAACAATTACATCAGTTGTTTCTTGTAGACAAACAAAAATAGGAATATTCACGTAACGATGTTCATTTAGGGCGTTGTTGCAAGCAACAAAATTTTTACATTATTTGCATAAATATTTTAATTATAATTTTAACATTGTCTTGAATTGTTATTAATTAATATGGGGTTATTTTTTCTAACCGTGTCAATGTGTTACATTAATATGTTTCTTAATAAAATAAGGGTGTTTCAATAAAATTGCACTTTTTAAATTTTTTTGTGCAAGTGGCAACTCTGAAATTTGGCAGCTGTCACATACGTTTACTCCGATTTTAAAAATGGAGCGCTTTACGAAAGAACAATGCGTTATAATTGTGAAAACTTTTTACAAAATTTGGAAAGACCGCTCGCAAACTTCGAAGAATTTTCAGTCAAGAAAGTGCACCTAATGTGTCTACAATTCGAAAGTGGTAAAATATTTGAAGAAATGGGGTCGGTTATGAACAGTACGACTCCTGCGCGTCAACGTACCGGTCGGTCCCTGCAAAATATTGCTGCTGGAAACGAGAATGTCGCCGAAACCCCGAAAACATCAATTCGGCATCGTTCCCAACAACGTCAAATTTCACGAAGCACGTCAATTAACCATCTCTCTCTTAACACCAATTTCCCAAATTCTCCCACATATTGGCCAACATATATTAACAAAATATCCCACCTCCTTGATATCCGTATATCGAAGAACATGTGTCCTGAATCTCACACGTGATGCACACTACAAGCGAATTTTGACAAAAGACCTCCCTCCACCTTTATGGGTATACAATTCAGCTTACTCAGGAGCTCAAACCTGCAGACCATGAAAAGCGCCGGAAATTCGTTCAATGGGTAATGGAGCAAATTAAAGTCTGTGCCAATTTTTTTAAAAAAAAGGATCATTTCTATCTGAATAGCTTCGTGAATACAATTTGGGGCTCAGAAAATCCTTATGCAATACATGAGAAACAAATGCACCCACAACGAGCAACTTTCTGGTGCGGATTTTGGTAAGGCGGCGTGATTGGCCCTTACTTTTTTAAAGATGTGGCCGAAATTGCAGTGACTGTGAAAGACATGCGTTACAGGAACATGATAACGAAGTTCTTGTGGCCTCAACTGGACGCTATGGATCTGAACGACATGTAGTTTCAGGAAGTCGGCACTACCTGTCACACCACGCATGAAACAATCAATTTATTGCAGTAACAATTTCCACAACAAATTATCTCAAGAAATTCTGATGTCAACTGGCCACCAAGATCATGCGATTTAACGTTGTGCGATTTCTTTCTTTTTTGGGGGGTTTGCGAAATTTCGGGTTTATGCAAATAAACCAGAAACAAACAATGCCTGAGCTCAAATCCGAGATCCAGTGCGTCAACGCTGAGATACAGTCACATGTCTGTGAAAAAAATCATGGACAATTTGCATGAAAACAGTAATGGCCTATCATCAGAGCCGTGGTCGCTATGTGACGGATATTTTACACCATACTTAATCGGAACATGTCTTCTTTACACCTCTATAAAAGAATCACAACTATCTCAAAAAATACGTGTTTGTATTTTGGTCGCTCTATCCTCAAGGATTGGTCGCTCTATCCTCAAGGATTTCACTGTAACATTCGTCCCCATTGAATTCTTTTGTTTTTTCCTAATTGCTAACAAACTTAAGGTGAAGGCTGCAAATTTTACCAAGGTAGATAAAACGGATCCATTTGGGCTAAAAAAGATGAGGATAGGTTGGATAAAAGTAGCTGTTACTATTGACACATTTAATTTAATTCGAACTATTGTGACACCATGAAACTTCAAATTCCGTCTTCATTGTTGAATCTGTAAATAAAACTGGTATGGTAAAGGGGTCTTCAAGCATCATCTCGAATCTGTAGGATGTGACTGAAGAAGAGACGTACCTTAATCCCTGACAAAGTAATTAGTAGTCAGCAAAAATATCCTAAGATCATTCAGCTTAACTCCCTGAATTTCTGTTAGATCCAACATGAAGTTATATTCTAGATATTGTCTCCTACTCATACAAAAGGCCGGGCAGTAGCATATGAAATTCTCAAGACTCTCGTCCTCCCCTTCATCCCCACAACTTAGACGCATGTCTTTCTATTATAGAGTATCCGAAAATCACAGCTACTAGCATATAAATATCTTGTCTACAATAGGATATCACGTTTAGAGTACGATTCACATCATAACATGGCAATAAATGCCTGCACACTGAAGAAAACAGCCCCAGCAACATACTGCAGGAACCATGTGTATGTTTGCAAGCATTGTTTTCATGAATTGAAGATCTGCTGGTTTTTTCTTTCATTGTTGTATGTCACGTTTTTGTTTTCAGCAGTTTTCAACAAACAACCCCACATTTGGATCACAAAAACATACATTGTAACCAATTGCAGCCCACGAAGGAATTTGGGAGAGTTTCTGACAACCAGTGGTCAGTGCTCTTTCTAGGTTTACAATCAATGATTAGGATCTACAATTTTAAACCCGGTCCGTGCGGTATTTTAAGAAGCTTTTTCATGGCTATGTACTCGATAGTGTCGCCATCTGTAAGCGAGGTGACCGTCGTCGAAAGGAATGTAAGGTGGCCAGCGAAGGGATAGCACCCACGTCTCGTGTACAAGAGCCGCGCACACTAACCATAGCACCACTGACGGCTACCAACACGTAACTCAAATTATATTCTGGACTTCAAGAAATGCAGACAACTGCCGTGCGTGTCTACATGAGAAGGACAAGCAGTTCGATATCCACGTTATATTTATGTCGGGTCACAGGAACATTTCAGGGAACCATAGAGTGGATAAATTGGCGAGAATAGGGACTGTAAAGGGGCGATATGAAAGCGCTGGGGATTGTCTCCTAAGATCACCATGTGGATTTATACGGCAATAGTCAGACCAATACTTCTCTATGGCATCGCAGTTTGGTGGAGGTCCCTCCAAAAGAAATATATTCTTAATTCCTTGATGAAAATTCAAAGATCAGCACTGATTAGCGTTAGTGGGGCAATGGGCACGACATCATGTACTGCACTTAGTGCTAACCTGAACATCTGTACTCCTGATATCATGGCCGAATCGGCAGCCGCTACATCCCTGGTGAGAATCAGAGATTGTGGCGTTTTGATATCGGTGCATTCCGGACACGCTGAATTACTACACCGGATCAACTCTATTCCCGTAAAAACGGACTACTGTATCCCCTAAATTCTACCAGCGACAAATCTAAGGACTTCTATTCCGAACAGGAATACCTGGGAAAAGTCACTGTAAGGGGATACCAGTAGTATCAGATTTTTCACGGATGGATCAAAGCTGGACGAGCAAGTAAGCTATGGCCGTCTGATCACTGTAGTGTATTTCAGGCGGAAATTACCGCCATACTGGAGGTTGCTGAACTACTGAAAAGTAGTGTCACAACCCTCCGGAGAATATGTATCTACACAGACAGCCAGGCTGCCATAAAATCCCTGGTAGCCATGTTTGCTACATCCCAGACGGTGAAAGAATGCCACTCATCACTTCGGGTGATGGCAGAGTATTTTTACATCAGGCTCATCTGGGTACCGGGACACAGCGACATTCCAGGCAATTGCGTAGCGGATGCGTTAGCTAGACAGGCCACTACGACACAGGTTCTTCCGGCAAAAGAAGATGTTAGTATGCCAATCTCTACCTGCCGTTTGCAGATCAGGCAGTGGGCCGATAATATGTTCAAGGACAAGTGGAGACTTACTTCAACTTGCAAACAAGCCAGGGTCCTCTGGCCACAGGTGGACAGGAAGAGGACTAGGCAACTACTTAACTTGCCGAGAGGCAAGTTATCCACAATGATAGGAACATTTACGGGACATTGTCTTGTAGGAAAACACGCCCTAAGATTGGGACATAGAAACTCCACTCTCTGTAGATGCTGCATGGAAGAGGACGAGGAAACGACGAAACACCTTCTCTTGGATTGCCCTGCTCTGGCAGGACTGAGAAGTAGGATATTCGGAACACTTCTAGTTAGCATATTCCTGTAGGTCTTATAGACAAATTTATTGAAAGGGCATATTGGCTGGACGACTAGTCTATAGTTGCTATGGAGGAAGCTTCAGATATTACAGTGGGCTTCTTTAGCCTAAGTGTGCTAGACAGCGTGCTGTCTTGCAGCCTTTTCGACCAAACTAAACAAAACCAAATCAAGGGACTACTCTACCTGTTCCGCGGAACATGTATGTCCTTTTCAGCATGCAATCTGAGGCTTAAAACTCAAGCTCTCAGATATGCAAATGTTACGTTGTCTGATGGCGCAAATACAAGATCACCAGACACCAAACAGTCTGTATTTTTTTGCCGTTTGGATGCAAATATAACATGTTTGTAGCTTGTCGCAAATATTGTATACTTGTGTCCAAACACTTTGTGTTTGCTATTCAATATAACATGTTTGGGACGCAATGACTAATACGTTATAATATATGTATTTGTTACCCAAATGTGGCTTTGTTTGTTGAAACCTGCTAAAAACTCAAATGTGGTAGATAATAAAGAAACAGCCATCAGCAGATCTTCAATTCTCGAAAAGAATGCTTGCAAATATGTACATGATTCCTGCAACATGTTAATGGGGCTGATATATTTTAGCGTGTATAAAAAACTATTTTGGAAAAAAATTGGTTAATGTTAAATTTTGAAAGATATTATCTGTATCATACTAAAATAAGCGTTAGCTTATTTTTCCAAACTTGGGTTTAAACTCTTTCGTAAAAACGACTTCATATATAGACGTGTTATTTGGGTAGACGATTTATTTCCCTTTTAAATTTGCGTGGGATTATTTTATTATTTAAACAAAAATCAACTCATATAAAATGCATTCCATATGACGCTTCAAACTCACTATCTTTCCGAAATCGGCTAAACATTTTTGCCACATTTGTACAATGAATCAGCTTAATTTTTTCTTTGCTCAACTTTCAAAATTTATTTTGAAACTTCTTTCTACCTTGTGCGCCTTTTATGGGATGTTTTAATATTAAGGCACGATTGTTTTTATTGCACAAGATATTTTTTTTGGTCAAGATCCATTTCAGAAACAAATAACGTGGAAGGAAAGGTATTTAACCGCGTAGTGCACAAATGATGAAACAAAACAATTACGCCCACATTCTTGATGAAATTTCAATGCATGACATTAATAAAAACAATAAATTTGTATACAAATATTTTTGTTTTTGGCAATAAAAAAAGTGGAAAACGGATCATTGCGCGCATGCTTAGTGAGCACGTGAATTATTTAGTTGCAAAATTGGAAAGAAACACAATAGCAACAGTAAAATGTATACAACAACAAAACATTACAATACAAATGTTGTTATACGAGTACTATGAGTAAATCGTTGTATCTTTATCAAAGTCTTTCATCACGTTAGACGAGGGGGACAAAAAATCAGTACGAATTTTATAATTACCAGCGGATATAGAGACAGACATATATAAAGTCGTACAATCATAGTTAAACAACAATTCAAGCCATTGAAAACATATCTATGTTAATACTTGTCTATAGCTGAACTAATACATCTAGTACAAATATCTAATATAGTATCTCGTATCAAACTTTAGTACCGCCTTTTTTTTTTGTTTTTTTCATTTCATTGTTGTCATTTTCTCTTGTAGCAGGCAACATTTTGTCAATAAGAACAAAATGAGCTGGTAAAATTAACAATTTTAATGGTTACACAAGCGCATGATTTGTCCACCGCTTTGAACATTCAATATATATTCGAAGAAATCGTTTGAAATAATAGCAACAATATTAGCAGTAACAACAACAACAACTTGAGCACACAACAACAACATTATCAACAACAACATTAACAGCAACATTGACAACAACAACATTAGCATTAACATTAAACAACAACCCATAGAGACCATTACAGCAAATGACGGATATTGTGAAATGTTTGATTTGGATTATTGTGCAAAAAAGTCTGCAGCAGCAGCAGCAGCAACAACATTAAGCTTTATAGTTTGCAGTAATTTAGCCATCGAGAATGCCGTGATCTCATAATGACTTGGTCACATTTAGCAAAAATGCAAACGAAAAAGGGAAAGGTTTTTCTATCTGTTGTCAAAAGCGGAAAGTCATGAAATGACAAATGGCTTAATATATTTTCTATATAACTTTTTGGTTGCAATAAACACAAAAACTTCCACCATTAATAATACAAAATCTAGTGGCTTTCAGTGTTTGCTTGACGAACGTTACTTGTGTGTCAACGGTTTTGAATGACAGTAGTTTTCATTGAAGTTCTATTACAGGCCGAAACCCCCGACTTCCAATTTTAACACAATACTTTTGCCCCAAAACACTTTTCGTTTGCTGCTAAGTTTCATGGTTGGCTGTAAACGTTGAAACTTTTCCCGCAAATATAAAACTGTTATCGTCAGACTTATTTCTTTACAGGATACAGGTTATACAGCTCATGATTCATACGTCGTCGATATACCCTCTGTTTTCTATTATAGGACCATATATTTTTTGGAGCATTTTTCTCTCGAAGACTCCCAGTGCTGTTTCATAAGCATGGTACACTCTCAAAAATCTGTAGCATTTTTGTTGTTTGGATGCAAATATAACCTGTGTTTGGAGCTTATCGCAAATATAAAATACTTGTGCCCAAACGCATTGTGTTTGCTATTCAATATTACATATTTGAGACACAATGATTAATATGTTAACACATATGTGTTTGCGACCCAAATTATTTGTATTTGTGATATAAATACAGCCGTGTTTGTTGCACTGTTTATGCTCTCTCGAGAGCAAGAGAATAAAAAAGAGACAACGAGCGAGTCTATCTTGTAAATGTGTATCTGTATTTTGGCATTATTCTCTCAGTTAGTGATTCGTAAATATTTCTGAATATGCGTGCAAATTGCAGATGAAGTCAGTGTTTCTTATTATGGCAGATGTATTGCGTTTTAGTTGCATGTATTCAGTCATCAATGGTTCATCGGACAGAGGATATCAAAAGCGCTGGATCAGTGAAAAAAGAATAAACGAAGGCTCCGACGATTAAATGACTTGTGATGTTGCTTTGGGTTTTGTGTATGTGTTTCGTATATATGTATGTGTGCTACCAAAGTGAGAAACGATTTTGAGCGCAGGGCAACAACGTGAAGCTCTTTGTCTGTCCGAGCCTTTACTGAGAAAATGGGAACGGCGGACCATTTGTGAAATACTCGTAAGTATAATAAATAACACAAGTAATTAATCCAGGCTTGGCCTGCATGAACTTGATTCGTATATTATATATATATAGCTGAAACCTTCTGAAAAAAAAAACGTGAGAGACAACAAAGAAAGGAGACGCAACGCAGCAGCAGATTCCAATTTCATAAAAAAGACAAACTAAGCATTCAATGCAAGTAAACGTAAACAGGAGCGTTTTAAATCTTTTAAGTTTTTGTATTAATTATTTATAAATGTGGATTTATATTGTTAAAATTAATTATAATAAATAATACTCCTAAATTGAAATCAAAGAATATTTCGTTCCTAAATATTACTATGTTTGGGAGGAAATACGTATACGTTTCCATGTAAGTATATGTAGGTTTGGGGGAACAAGGCGAATGCTTCCACGTAAGTATGTGGACGTTTGGGATCAAGAACGCCTATGTTTCCACATAAAACCACACATGTTTGACAGAAAACATGATACTCTTGACATTTAAATAGTTTAGTTTGGGACTTGCAAACATATGAATGTTTGAAGTTTGTTCCAAAAAGATACATGGTTCCTGCAGAATATGTTTGGGTGAATATGTTAGAGAGGCCGTCATTTTTCATCGTGTGTGCCAAGATTCCTGACCTTATCTCTGCAAAAGGGGGCCGTGATCCATTTCCATTGATTTGGCTTTGAACATTTCAGCCTTCTGTATGATTCAATTTGCTTACCCTCTCGCTTAATCCACAACCGTTTATTCGTCCTATACCGTTCTTCTTCTTATACCGCTCTGTCGTGGCTCGCGTTGCAACACACTTAAGAGTTGTCATACGTGCAGCGCTCTTCTCATCACTTGCCATGAGACAATCTTCATCGTACCATGGTTTGTCTTTAAGCGGTTTTTCATAACCAAGAAGCTTTCATATAGTGGGAAATGTACTTCCACTGCGCTTAAGTATCATGAGGCAGAGCTATAAATGAATCATTCTTCTTTGATTTCAATTCATTACGAATTAGCAAAATTTTGAATTAATTCTTTTCACAAAAAAAACGATTGAATGGAATTTGAATGAATTCAAATGAATTTGGCAAAAGTTAATTGCAATTCAATTCCAATTCAAATGAATTTAGCAAATCATTTGAATTAATTCAAAATCAATTCAATTCGAATGAATTGGAAACGAATTGGAATTTATTTTCCCTAATTCATTTGAATTGATTCAAAATCAATTCAATTCATTTGAATTAATTCAAAATCAATTCAATTCAAATGAATTGGAAATGTATTGCAATTCATTTTGCAAATTCAAATTTGAATTAGAAATGAATTGCAATACATTTCCAATTCATTTCAATTGAATTGATTTTGAATTAATTCAAATGAATTGAATTGATTTTGAATTAATTCAAATGAATTAGGGAAAATAAATTCCAATTTTGCAAATTCAAATGTGAATTAGAAATGAATTGCAATACATTTCCAATTCATTTGAATTGAATTGATTTTGAATTAATTCAAATGAATTGAATTAATTTTGAATCAATTCAAATGAATTAGGGAAAATAAATTCCAATTCATTCGAATTGAATTGATTTTGAATTAATTCGAATGAATTAGGAAAAATGCATTGCAATTCATTTCCAATTCATTTGAATTGAATTGATTTTGAATTAATTCAAATGAATTAGATAAATAAGATTTACGAGTACTTACACTAGGCTATGCGAATAATCGCCCAAGTGAAAATCGCCCAAAACGAAAAATGAACAATGACCCAAAATTTTTGGGTGGTTTTTCATTAAGAAAAAAGACCCAAAAAAGTGGTAGAATCGCCCAAAAATTTAAGAACATTCGCCCAAAAATATAAATCCAATTTATGAACAAGCGCCCACTATTTTGTGGTGAGTAGCGAATAACCGCCCAATTAAGTAAAAGGGCGAATTTACATTTTTAAAAATTTGGGCGCTCATTCATCATGAACAAACACCCAAAAAATCAAAAATACCAAAACGCCCAAACATGATGAACAATCGCCCAATATTTTTTCCCATATTTTTTGGGCGATTGTTCATTTTTGGGTTTTGGGCGATTTTCACTTGGGCGATTATTCGCATAGCCCTTACACTAGTCTTTTTTCAAAATCAATTCAAATGATTTGTAAATGAATTGCATTTAATTTGCTTTAATTGAAAACCAATTCAATTCAAATGAATTGGAAATGAATTGCGATTCATTTGAATTAATTCAAAATCAATTCAATTCAAATGAATTGGAAATGAATTGCAGTTCATTTTTCTAAGTCATTTGAATTTATTCAAAATTAATTCAAATGAATTGCAATTCATTTTGTCAATTTAAATTTGAATTGGAATTGAATTACAATTTATTTTTGCCAAATTCATTTAAATTGATTCAAATTCCATTCAATTCTTTTTTTTTTGTGAAAATAATGAATTCAAAATTTTGCCAATTCAGTGCATGAATGATTCGCGAATTAATTAAAAAAATAATGATACTTTTACAGCTCTGTCATGAGGCAGGGGTGCGTTCTGCGCCAGTATCTGAGTGAGCTTCTCTGACTAGGCCGTGGCTTTCTCTGGTAATTGCATCTTTTCCATTTCCAGCTTTATATATATTTGGTTTCGTATGCCTTCCACTGTGCTTATCCTTGTGCGAACCATAGCTGCAACCGAATCGATATTAGCTACTCGAATCACACGCAAGTCCATTACACTAGTAGAGTGCCTTCCATCAATTACCAGGTAATCAATCTGGTTCTTTGTCTGTTGATCAGGGGATATTCAAGTAACCTTATAGATTGCTTTATGTTGGAATCTCGTACTACGCCCTTTGACCGCAACAGGTTAATTTCCAAATTCAACGATGGTGATAAAATATAACGTCCCGTGCTACCTTAATGGTCCTCAAGTGAACAGCCACTTTTAGCTATAATAACAGCCACTTGAACCCAACCTAATATCGCAAGAGTGTACATGGGCTGGTCTTACAGGCATTTAAATTTATATATAAGACATATATTCCCAGTATAGTCATAAGACGTTGGGGAAGATAGATAAGATTGTAGAATAACACATGAAAAATTGTAAAACGAACATATGGACAATAAAAATTTAAATTCTAAAAAAAATTCGCAACCTAATATTAACAGAAGATTTTCAAAATTTTCAACAGGTTAATCCTACATTCAACAATGGTGACGAAATATAACGCCCCGTGCTATCTTAATGGTCCTCAAGAGAACAGCCACTTTTACCCTATAATAAGAGCCACTTGAACCCAAGATAAGATTAACACAAGTTGATGAAAAATTTATATCTTCTAAAGGATTTTATGTTTTGCTATCGTGATATTTATTAATTCAGCTCGTTTTTGTTTCTACTGCTTTCATACACCTTAAAATTGTAATTTATTTAATTTTCACGCCCATTTCTACCATCTTTAGTTATTTTGGAATTAAAGCTGTCAACTTTTATACAATTTAAAGTCTATAACTTTTCAGTTAGCTGATAACATCATGTATTTTTTTTTAAATATTTCGAAATTTCAATACTTACATCTGGCAATGCTCGACATGTTGTGACCGCAATTGACACTATGGCCAAAGTTATAACACTTATATGTGACATATTTTCCGCTTTAAAACGTTTAATGCTGATGTAAATCCTTAAAAAATAAATGTAGCAATTAAAACTGAATAACTGAAATGAAAAATAAAAGAACAATTAAATTAATATAAAAAAAAACATTAAATTAATATTTAAAAAAAATTAAATTAAAATAACAAAATTATGCAAAAATAAATAAAAACAAAAACAAATTATTTATGTTGAATAATTTATAAAAAAAAATTGTTTATTATTTATGTTGAGTAATTAATAAAAATACAAATGATAATAGACATTAATATAATATTAATAGAATTATGTTCTCACATAAAGATTAGATCTAACAAAGTTCGTTGCTTAAATCATTTGTTTATGTTAGCACGAGACTTACACAGAAAATTATCCCATTATGATTATGAATGACAAATAAAATAGAAATAATAAAAACTCAAAAAATAACAAAAAAGTGATAGAAAACTAAATGACTGAATTGATTGAAATATAAAGAACGATAGATGAGAGTGATGAAAGAAACAAAGTAAAGTAAGATCTACGATTTCAATAACCAAAAGTGTCTCAATGTTTATTGATTATGGCAATTGTGAGGCGAAATCAAATTGATTAAATATATGTGACCCGGTCTATGAAAAGGTGGCTTATGACTCAAAAACAAAATTTCGAGAAATCAGCTGTTAAAGATAAACAATGCATTTCGTCAGTTTCTCGGTAGTTGTTCTCCCTCCTTCCCATTGCCCAGTGTCTCTCGTTGTTCACGGGCACCAAGTGAGATGCAGTATTGCTTTTGCTCCAAATATTATGTTAGTTAATTGCTTCAAGTTGCTACTTTGAAATTTTCGTATCGGTAATACTGAACTGAGTTTGAGAATGTTATCAGCTATCATCACTATCGACCCGGCTTTTTTTCTTTATCTCGTTGGTGTAATTGTTTCTGTTGGTCTTTTCCGTTATGCACTAGTGAATAATGTCTGTCGATGAAGAATTTAGCGAGGTTTTTCAAAAATATTTTGGTGAAAATGATGAGAATGATGATGATTCTTTCGATGACGTTGGTATCAATTACGATGAGGAACTACAATCATTATTTCAAGCTGAAGATCAAATGGAAGTGGAACAAAGTTTTTTTACAATGGACTTGTCTACTTTTGTCTATTTTTTTACAATGGACTTGTCTACTATAGATAACAATTCTGTTTTTCTTTCATTTGTGCTCTTCTTTCTCTACATTTTTAGTACACTTCTAAGCATGTTAGGACTTTCTGCTTTTCACCATGTGCAAGAGCGTCTCAAAAACTATTCGAACCAAAAAAAAAGTGAAAAATAATTTTTTTGAGTCATAAGCCACTTTTTCATTGACCGGGTCACCTATGATTTAAATTAAGTGATATTAACTCTTCTACTCAATATTTTCCATAAAAAATACAGAAATAATCCCTTTCATTCAGCTGTTTAATATCGTAGGTAGTATTCAACCTTTTACGACCACTGGCAAGTATGTTTGCCCTAGTGTTTCTCATACCTATAAATTTTCAGGTCGGAAATAGAACAAATATATCCAGGGGTGTTTTATAGAAAAGGATAGGGGCAATAATAGCGTGATAGGTATCACTTCTGTAACTGATCCCCTATGACTCCTATTAGCCACCAAAGTGGATCAAAAAGTGGTCTAAGTTCAAAGGTATGTAACGGTTCTAAACCACGTAACGCACGTGTGGGAAAGGTCAGGGTACGTTTTGAGTCGAATGAGGTCGAATATCAACGTGCTTACATGGCCCGAAAAAATGTTTGCTAAATATGTTCGCCTTTTCAATATACAGGCGGAGAAAAATGGAGAAAACATGATCTCTTAGCCTTAAAGGAAATTGCAACTTTAAAAATAACTCGGATCTAAGACAACTAAACTAAAAACCTTACAAAGGGTATTTCAACAGAGACGCTACAAAAGTAAATCGATAGGGACAGCAAACGACGCCATATTTTCTCCCGCTCTTTTGACATTTCTCTTCAGTAAGGTTTGCCATTTGATCATGGAAAGATATACGAGCCAACAACGAGTCGAAATTATTAAAATTTACTACCGAAATTTGAAGTCAGTGGCCTCAACTTTAAGAGCGCTACGTCCAATTTATGGTCGTCATAATCGTCCTACCGGATCCTGCCTGAATGGTTTCGTCAATAAGCAAAATATGCGTTATTGGTCAGACAGCAATCCACACGTAATCCATGAGTCATCATTGCATCCCGAAAAAATTACGGTTTGGTGCGGTTTATGGGCCGGCGGCGTCATTGGGCCGTACTTCTTCCGTGATGATCAAGACCGGCACATTACTGTGAATGCGAATCGCTACCGTTCAATGATAACCCAATATTTTTGGCCCCAATTGGATAATATGGACTTGGAGGACATGTGGTTCCAACAGGACGGCGCCACAAGCCACACAGCGAATGCCACAATCAATTTATTGGAAACCAAGTTTGGTGAACGTTTTATCTCACAAAATGGCCCAGTCAATTGGCCGCCTCGGTCGTGCGATTTGACGCCTTTAGATTATTTCCTGTGGGGCTACGTCAAGTCTATGGTCTATGACAACAAGCCAGCGACGATTGATAAACTTCGTACGAATATCTAACGTGAAATGGCAGCAGTATCGGCCGATTTATGCATGAAAACCGTCGAAAATTGGGTTCAGAGTCTGGACTTCTGCAAGCGTGCCCGTGGTGGCCATGCAAAACAAATCGAGTTCCATACATAATGGCATCGAACGTTCTTTCACAGGAATAAAGAATTTCATTGGTATCTAAAACCGGTTTTGTTTTATTTAAAAAAAACTTTTGTAGCGCTCTTATTGAAAAACCCGATATTTAGATCAAATTTCTAAAATAATTCTAATTCTTTCAAAAGTATATTACTTTTGAAGCCAAAGCTACAAACAAGTTGTTGTTGAAGTACCTGATGCCTCCGGTCGAAAAAAAACATTATGGTCGTTCAAATGGTCATTGTTCGACTTTCCGAGCAGCCGATATTGCTGAAATTATATGAGATAGCCAAATTTTGACGTATTTGAATTCAGCAGACCCTAATTACCATAGAAAAGTAATTTTCAATAAAAAATTCAACACTTTTTGCAACGCGGCTCAAAATGGCTTGAGCTCGAGAGAATGCAGCACAGTACGTTTCCTCTTACACATACACTTGTGTCTTAAGTCTTTTGATTTTAACAAAGTTAAAAATATTTAATTTGAAATCCATTCTCTAAGTTTCTTTATGAATTTTATTTTCAATTCGACGATTTAAATTTTGTTTTGCAATTTACGTAATTGTCTAATATTTTCCTTATATTTTTTCGGTTTTACAAAACCGAAATCGTAAATGAAATGAAAGCAAGAGAAACTGATTAATAGAAAGCAATATAAACCGATAAATATACTAGCAACACATGGTGTAAAGTCATAAATAACATTATGTGTTATTGTCTTAAACAAAAATTACATCTAGTTCATAAAACAATTCCATACAAAACCACAAAATAATTTAAAGTTAAAATGTTATCGCTTGAAAAACAAGTTGCATTACAAAAACCCATAAATCTTAATTAAGTTGGTAATGCTTGCAAACATTTAAAACGCATAATAGGAGTTGAGTTTCGAAAATGTTATGTAGAAAATAAAATTATAATAATAATATCATCAATTGTTTAAAAAAAAAATATTATAGATCGGGAAAAATCTTCACCTTTAGAATGCGAATTTGACCCTAAATCTTCTTCACGTCTACCTCTTTCATTTCAATTTTTTTTAATTCGCCACAACGACGTCACAGAGATGCCCAACGCTTGAGAACGACGTGTGAGAGACACATTGGGGCTTTATTGAACTGAAGCCTCAGCGGCAGCAATATTCTCGACACTACGGGCACTTCTTAGTCTCACTGGCACGGGAACATTTTGTACTGTGCCTGTGGATTCAAATTTTTCCACTAGACGCTCAATTGTTGATCTGGTAGGACGATTATGACGACCATAAATTGGACGTAGCGCTCTTAAAGTTGAGGCTACTGACTCCAAATTTCGGTAGTAAATTTTAATAATTTCGACTCGTTGTTGGCTCGTATATCTTTCCATGATGAAATGGCAAATCGTACTGAAGAGAAATGTCAAAAGAGCGGGAAAAAATATGGCGTCGCTTGCTGTCCCTATCGATTTACTTTTGTAGCGTCTCTGTTAAAAACCCCTTTACTGTTCAAACACATTGTGTTTGCTATTCAAAATTACATGTTGGAGACACAATGATTAATAGGTTATAATATCTGTTTATCCAACTAATATTTTAAGTCAAAATACAGACTTCAAACAGCAGTTGAATATTCGCAATTTAGTATTTTGTAACTTGGTTATACCAGTAGTATTGAACTGGACGCTCGGCGAAGATACTAAGATGAAATTCCAAACATGTATCAATCGGTGCCGGATGTAAATTGTCCGTATTTACTGTGTTCAAATAATTTATAAGCAAGACCTCTGGCAACACATGGTTAACGGCTCTATTGAAGTGGATATAGAACGAAAGAAGCTGTACGTTGAAAAATCGTACTTTCTTTATTGTTTGGATGCAAATATTCCGTGTTTGTAGCTTGTCGCAAGTAGAGTATACTTGTGTCCAAACATATTGTGTTTGCTACTCCACATTACATGTTAGAGACACAATGATTAATAGGATTTAATATGTGTTTTTGTTACCCAAATGTGGCTTTGTTTGTTGAAAACTACTAAATACAAAAACGTAAAAAACAACAAAGATACAAAAAGCAGCAAATCTTCAACATTTGAAACAATGCTTGCCAACATATACATGGTTACTGCAGTATGTTTCTGGTCCCGTTTATTTCATCAGCGTGTGGACTTGAATCAGTTATATACTTACGCGTCCAATGTCAGATATTGTTCGAGCATCACTTGAGTGGCATCGTAAGGGTTATCGTGGCTAGGGAAAGCAATCATGTACATGGAAGCGATGCTTGTGAAAAGACCAAAAACCACCTCGACTATCATGGAATCAGGTCACTTAACAGAGCTAAAAATCGAAGGAGATTAGTCGTTGATGCAACTATGTTCTTCTTGATCCTCTTATTTAAAGTTGCTATGATATATTTTGTTTGAAGATATAAAGGGCTTAGATTCGACACCTTGAATTGTAATACTTTCTCCAGTATGAGAGTAACTTTTTTTAAATTTGAATTGTTGTATATTTTTGCAACAACTGAGTTTTCATTCAAAGTTTTAATCCAACTCAAACGCGATAGCAATTCTGGGAATAAGTCGAGGTCTTCTTACGGAAATTGACTTTGATTTCATACTATTACTTCTGGCCACATGATTCACAATACAATTTTCTTAACTACACCCACACTTGAAAACATAATTAAGTGCTAAGATCCAAAGTCATTTAAGCCACAGGTGTTTTCTGTTTTGTTTCTTTCTCGCTTTTACTTTTCCATTTTCAAAGTCAAAATTTCCAAAATCAGCATAATTTTTCATTTCTTCAATCTAAGCAAAACAAAAAAAAAAAACATCAGAGAATTTCACACAACGACGACGGCCAGACAGGCAAACAGTCAATGTCAACATGGCACTGCAATTTCAATGTCTCAATAAAAAAAAGTGCAACTAAAATCAGCTGCAAATTTGTTACTAAATGTTATAACATCCGAAATTGCTGATATCAGCGTTTTTTTTTTTGTGTTTTTTGTATAACAAAACGTAAAGAAGAAGAAAACATTGCTACTTTTAACTTTTTTTTTTGTTTTGTGAAACCACAAAACATAAAACTGAAAACCATAAATGATTCGATTCCAAATCGCTTTAAAATCATTTGTGGTGTCTACTTTCAATTGAAATTAAATTATAGACGGAAGTTAAGATTTCAAATGTTTCGGTATTGTTTGAATTTTTCATATCATATTCCGTTGGTATTCGAAACTGCAATTTCGTTACAATTTGAAATAACATTTTAGGTTTTTGCTCAAATTGTTTGCTGACAGCATTTTGGGTTGAGGTTTTTTCTTTCAAACTGATTGATTTTGTTTTGTGTGGTGGGTGTTTTGTTTAACATTATTATGTAGTTTTTTATTTCAATATTATATTATATGATGTTTTGGTCTGTTAACCGTATTTTGTTTAAACGTTTTTGATTTTTTTCTTTCTTGAAATTTTATGTTGTTTTCCTCATCTTGATTATCATTGTTGTTTTACTATTTTGCTGTTTCATATTTCTTTGTTAACCAAACAAATCAGACCTTTTACTTTAACTTTTATTCATTTCTTTCCTTTTTTTGTGTTTTGCTTCGAATTCGTTTGTTTTATATCTTCGGGGAGTTTCTGTAGGGTGTTTCCTCTCACTCTTGAACTTTGTTGGTTAACAGTCTTTGTGTCTTGACATCTGACCCATATGCGAAAGTCACAAAAAACTTAATTGAATTTAATATGCATGAAACTTAAATGCAGAAAATTTTCATGATTTGAATCGGTTTTTACTTTTGGCCATTAAAACCAAAGCAGTACGTACGTGTAGAAAGACTGTATAACCCAAGACCCTTTGTCATTTTGCCAGAGCTTTACCTGCCACTGGCATACAATCATATTGGCCTTAATACAAGTTTGATGCAATGGTTGTAACAAATATTAAGCTCATTATGAAGATTTTGATATTTCGTGGAAAAATTTGACAATAAAATAAATAATTTTCAACATAAGTTACATTAGGATGGGTCTAACTTGAAGCCACAAATCTTAAAATAGTAATTATAACTATGGACATGGTAAAACAGTGGCCGTCGGTGGTGCAATGATTAGTGTGCGCGGCTCTTGTACATGAGATCCTGGGTTCGAACCCGGCTCTGACCACATTCAAAAAAAAAAAAAAAAAAAAAAAAAAAAAAATTCTTTCGGCGGCGGTCACCTCGCATAGTGACGGCGACACTATCGAGTATCTAGCCATGAAAAATCTTCTCAAATTACCGTTCGGAATCGGTGTAAAACTGTAGGTCCCCATCAGTGAGTGAAAACTGGAAAGCGCACAGCTCAGTGATTGTGAGAAGTTCTCCCCAGTCCCTTCATGGGATGTAATGGGAAACCAGAAAACATGGTAAAACAAGCTGTATCACATAAATATCTTTAACTATAAAAACTTCATATTAATCCATAAGCATTAAGGTGGGGCGTTTTGTATGGAGCAAAAATTTTGAAGTCTGGATGAGCACCAAAAACCATAAAGCTTGAATCATCCCCAGAATTTTTGCCAAAGAGGCTAATAACTTTAGATGAACTCTACAAAAGGTGAACCCTGCCAAAAATGCAATATAAGACTACAGCTTCACACCCCAAAAAAGGTACCTAACCTGGCTGTATTAAAGCATCTTCTTAGGTCGCTGATAATGAATTCGAATTCAGATAAGCGTTATTATGGTCCACGGTCAAAATTTACAGATGGCACATCCAATATGGCAGCGGAAAATTCTAAGAATAATGCGATCTGTCCATAAATTTGTACGCAGATTATTTTGAGGTGGCTGAATCCATTTCATGCTGCTGTATTAAAGATTTCCATTGGCTAAAGCCTTCCATGGAGGTTCAAAAATTATATTAGATTTTAGGGATTTTTTTACTTTGGCGGTTTATTGAAAAGTCTTCCTTTCGAATTGGACCACTTTATAAAAACCTCTAGGACCAGCAAAAATTACCCATTTTTTCAAATGAACTTTCCGATTCCAAGAGATAAACATAATAGCGTTTTAGCAATTTTTTATTCAAAAGATTTTAGTTTTAGCGATTTTGTTTTCAATCGAAAAATTTTAGTTATTGCGATTTCTTTTTAAAGACGTGCCGTATTAATGACATCCATTGATCCCATCCTTTTGACATCCAAATTAACATTTGTGCAGTTGGACGCACCGTTCCCGGGGGTACAACCATTTTTTGTTTTAGCGATTTTCTTATTTTAAATAATTTTTTTTATTTTGATTTTTTGGAAAAAAAAAACTATCATACGAATTTGATCTGTGTATGTTAACCCCTTAGAAGCCCCCAAAAATTTAATTTTTTTTGATACGACGCTCCGTTTCCCATACATGAGACGTTTATGAGCGTTTTCCTTCACCTGGGGTAACAACCTTGTCGCGATGTGGGGGCTTAAGTGTGGCCGAGGCTGCCTAAGTGTGGCCTTGGCTGCGCGAACTAAAGGTTACTCCGGGGGGAAGTTGAGTCTCGTTGTAGGTCTATCTGTTGATCAGGCCTACTTAAATAACGAATGTCAATGAAGCTTCCCCCGACATGGCGATCCTTGCGATTTTGGCGCCATTAGAATATCCAACGTTGAATGCAAAAACACTTTTAAGGTCAAGGTGGTTGGAAGCAGTGCCGAGGACCTAGAATGGCCAGTTAGTGTTTAAACAAACTGGTTCCTAACAGCTCCCTCCGACGCCAGGGCACGGGTCGGTAGTAATGAAATATGTCGCCCGGTCCAACTCACGCCGTCACTGGGGTGGACTGTATTATATTTACTGGCATACTCGTGGGACTAACATGAACAAAAAAGAAAAAGAACTAATGAAAAAACTAAAAACAGGAAAACAAAACAATGATAACAACACTGCAAACGAAACTGATACACGAAACGATACTAATACGACATTTGAAACGGAACACAGGCTAATCCACGATAGCATTGTGAAACAACACCATGAGATCGCTTCGATGATGATGAAAACGCAGAGTCGGGTTCATCATACTCATGGTTCTACAGGGGGTGGTGTCTTGACCCCTGTAGTAGAGTCTGTGGCAAGCACACAAAAAGCCAATGGCAACCAAAACAAGGATGATGACGCGGACGAAACCAAGCGGGGCTGCATAAGCCCTCAGCCTTCAATAACAGGTGGTGACTCCAACTCTGATTCCCAAAGTGATAATAATGATAACAACATTACCATTTTAGCAACTCCAAAAAATGACGAGGTAAATAGAATGGTCGATGAAGTAAGCGAGAGCATAGCGAAGCTATCAACACAAAAGAAACGACTCTCGGGGGCTCAACGCAGGAAGATTGCAAAGAGGAACCGTTCAGCCAAACAAGCCGAAAAACAGGATGTTCCTAAGGACCTGTCGGTGCCTCCCTCGACCTCAACAGAGGCTGAGAAGAGAAACCGATCACCGGAAGAACAGAACACTGTCAAATTAATGGCAAAGAGGAAAAAGTGTTCCCCGTCATCTGGTAATTCGGAGACGCCCAAACCCCATATTACCCAGGGGATGCAACAGAGCTCCAGGGACAATAGGAGCAAAGCCGATGCGATTACCGGAAAGACGAGCACATCAGCCAAATCAACCGACAAGGAAAGGGCGCGTAAACACGAACCCTATCCAACTCGGAAGAGGAAGCTGAATGCGAACACGGGCAAGGAACCGCCATCCTACGCAAAGGTAGCGAGAAGGCAACAACTGGACGATCTCTGCTATGCAGTAATTGACAGCGGTAACCCAACTGGCTCAATACCGGATAACCAACACCAAATCGTGGAGGACCTCGCCAACACGAAGGTAATGGACCACATAATGAAGGCCGAAAGTGGACCTCCCATAGAAGTTGTCAGTAGCGGCTTCAAAGGGGAGGTACTCACTTTACAGCTGGCCTCACAACGCTGTGCGGAGACTTTAAAGAAGCTGGTGGATGAAATCTCTGCCCCCTGGGAAGGCGGTAAGCTAGCCCTCGTAAGGAAGAAGGACATCCCAAGGCTGACGAAGGCTACTGTATATATTAAAGGATGGGGCAGCAAGTTTGCATCGGACGCCATACTTAAAGTCATTGGCAAGCAAAACGCAGGACTATCCGTGGACAAATGGGTCGTTTTCCACAGGGAGGAGGGGCAGGAGGGCACACTCCTTGTGATCGGAATAGACCCGGCATCCATGGCTGGTCTTGCCAAGACTAAAGGTATGGTGTTCTTTGTGACCAAAGCTGTCTACATCAAAGTTGGCAAAGTGCCAATCGGCATGACGACCGGAGGAACACAGCCGGAGGATACGAAGCATGACGAAGCGAGTGGAGGCTCGGCGGAGCAGACACCGCAAACTAAGAAGGAGGAAGTGGCCGAAGGCATCACAAACTCCCAAGAAGACCGGTTACTGGAGGACCAATGTTAGAGGTCATCCAGATTAACCTCCACCGGAGCGAGACGGCAACCCACGCTCTGTTGGATAAAATTAATAAAGGTAAAATACACATTGCTTTAATACAAGAACCTTGGACCACTAAAGACAAGGTTATTGGATTAAATCATATTAATTACCAACTATTCTATACGAAGACGGATTCCCGTCCGAGAACATGTATCTTATGCCATAAAAACCTTTGTTTTCTCTTCTCCCCAGAGTTGTCAACATCGGATGCAACAGTACTGAAATAGGGAGATGGGAATATATACCTGGCATCAGTATACTTGCCATATGATTCGCCGACACCACCACCTTCGTCGGAATTACAGCGACTGGTAGAGAGGGCCAAACAGACAGGTAACGAAGTATTAATAGGTAGTGACTCTAACTCTCACCACACGTCGTGGGGTAGTACTAACTGTAACCGTAGGGGGCATGCCCTAGTAGAATATTTGAATACTAACGACCTTTTCACACTGAATATTGGGAACAAAGCAACTTTTGTCAACAAGATTAGGGAGGAGGTGTTAGATATAACAATATGTTCTGAACACCTTATAGATGAAATTCAAGAATGGAGGGTTTTAAATGAGCACTCATTCTCGGATCACAGATATATTAGATTCAGGATAACACGGCCACCACCGAAACCGATATGCTTCCGAAATAGGACCAAGACAGACTGGACAAAGTTCGGAAGCCTACTTAAGAATCGACTAGTCCACCCTCAACTCGAATACTCTAGCAGGGACGAACTAGACGACATAGTGACAAAGACAACGCAAGCACTAGTAAAGTCTTTCGAGGACAGCTGCCCACTTCGGGAAAGAAAATCGGCCCAAGAAAAACCCTGGGTAACAGGGGAAATACGAAATCTAGGGAAGAACGTCCGTAGACTTTACAACAGGGCCACGCGTAAGAAATCACCAGTATACTGGGAGGACTACAAGAGAAGTCTCAGTGAATACAACGCAATATTGAGAAAAGCGAGACGCAACTCCTGGAGACTATTCAGTGAACAGGTGGATAGCGTCAACGATATGTCGAAGATGAAAAAATTCCTCTCTAAGACCCACGTACAGGCGGAAACGCTAGTAGATGACACGGGAAAGAGAATGGATACAATGGAACAAACACTTAGGCACCTGATGGATACACACTTTCCAAATGGGAACGCGGAACCCACATGGGAGTGGTCACAAGATGAGAATGTGGTACATCAGTCGCCAATCATTACGGACCAAATGGTCCAAAAAGCTATAAAGAGTTTCTCCCCATATAAAGCGGCGGGACCGGATGGTATTTTCCCGGCTATCCTACAGCATGGGGTTGACCAAATAACAACCCATCTGGCAGGAATTTTTTCCGCATGCTTAAAATACGCCTACACACCGAGAAACTGGCAAGAGGCCAGGGTAGTATTTATACCCAAACCTGGAAAAGCAAGCTATGCAACGGCAAAGGCTTATAGACCAATTAGCCTCACCTCGTTTCTACTCAAAACCTTGGAGAGAATAGTGGACGACATGGTAAAAAGTGGAATACCGAGCGATATGCTGAAGTTTAGACAACACGCCTATGTCAAAGGCAGATCAGTGGACACCGCACTTCATGAGGTAACCTACTACATAGAGCAATCTCTCAATGACAAACTATACACACTCGCTGTATGCATAGACATTGAGGGAGCGTTCAATAATGTCCGGACCGAAACACTTATCCAATCCTTAGACCAGTTTATGGTGGACCGGGCATTAAAAGACTGGATCAACCATATGCTAAGGAATAGATGGATAAGCTGTGGTTCCCATGATGTAAATATTAGAGACAGAGTACAACGTGGAACCCCACAGGGAGGGATTATATCACCACTCCTATGGGTCCTCACTATACACAGTCTCCTAAGGAAACTTACCGACGAGGGACTTAAACCAATCTGCTACGCAGATGACGTTATAATACTTCTTAAGGGAAAGAACCCAAACCAATTATGCAGAGAGGCCGAGAGGGCACTGAGTATAGCGTATGAATGGGCACAGCCAAGGGGCTTAAATGTAAACCCGGACAAAACGGAAATATGTCTATTCACAAGGAAGACGAAAATCTCAGATTATGAAGAGCCACGATTCTTGGGAAAGACGATTAAAATATCCGATAAGGTTAAATACTTAGGAGTAATCCTAGATCGGAAACTGAATTGGAAGCACCACATAGAGGAAAGGGCTAATAAGGCCTACAGATGCTGGTCGCTATGCAGAAGGGCTATAGGGTCCAAATGGGGCCTCAAACCGACTATGACACACTGGCTCTACAGAAGCGTAATCAGGCCTGTACTAACATATGCTTCTGTAGTATGGTGGACGGCAGTTGAGAGGAAATGTAACATCGCAACACTGCAGAGGGTTCAGAGAATGTGCTGCATTGGTATCAGCGGTGCAATAAGGACAACCTCGACAAGAGCCATGGAGACTATTTTATGTATCCAGCCAATCGAGATTAGAATCAAATACGAGGCTGCCCTTGCGGCAAAACGCCTACAAGCTACAGGTGAATGGATCAACAGGGATCTCACGTCAAAACACCAACGGATAAATGGGGCCTTAGTCGGGTACACTCAGGATACGTGTGAATCTGACCGAATACCCGAGATAAGGGTTAAGGCGAACTGCGTGACCCTAACGCCAACTAGAGACGCCTGGCAGAATGGGACCCTGACACCAATGCCAAATGGGACTTACTGCTACACGGATGGCTCAAAGCTAGGAGAAAAAACGGGTCTAGGATTCTTTATTGAAAATCCAGCAACCGAATCCCACCTACGGCTCCCGGATCATAATACGAACTTTCAGGCGGAAGTTCGGGCGATTACGGAGTGTATCAAATGGCTCGGCGATAATACAATCCCAGCCGAGGCAAATATATTCACGGATAGCCAAATGGCAATAAAGGCAATATCATCAGAAACGGTAAAATCTAGAACGGTCCTTGACTGTAAGAAGGTGATAAACGACTACTCTATGCACGGCAGACTCAATATCATCTGGGTGCCGGGGCACAGCGGGGTATTCGGCAACGAGAAAGCGAACCTCCTGGCAAAGAAAGCCAGGGAACTCCAAACGGTAAGCCTAGATGGAGCGAAACCCTTTGGGGTGACGAAGGCTGAGTTAAATAAATGGGCGGAGTCGGCACATATAGCCCAGTGGAACCGGGAATCAGTAGGCAGGATGACAAAGATCCTATGGGGAGACCCAGATGAATCGAGAACAAAAGGTTTGCTGAAACTGGGAAAAGCCGAAATGGGCAAAATGATGGGAGTCTTAACGGGGCATTTGGGATTACGAGCCCACCTATACCGTATTGGACTAGTGGCGAACAGTGAGTGCAGGGCATGCATGGAGGACGATGAGACGTTGGAGCACTTCTTATGCCACTGCCCGGCCTTCACACAAGCTAGATCCAGATATCTTTCGGATAGTACGATACCGGACATGACCAAACTTATGGGTATGGACTGGAATAAACTAAGGAATTTCGTGAATAGCACCGAATTCCTATAAGGGACATAGTGAAGTGAAGTAGTAGGATAATCTTAGAGCGCACAACAGGTCGAACTTAGCGGCTTAAGTGTATGTCTTTACTGACATGGGAAGGTTTAGAGTGCTCCTTCTGAACACTCAACACCACGCCCCTCTTTTCGAACTAACTAACTAACTAACTAACTTATGAGCGTTTTAGCGAGTTTATATTCGAAACATTTTTGTTTTAGCGATTTAAACAAAAAGTGTAGCCGTACTAAAGATCTCCATTGGTTAAAGCATCGTGTGGAAGTAAAACATATTATTTTTGTGATTGGTCGCACCGTTTCCGAATTACAGGCATTTTTTTTTTTTATTTTAGCTATTTTCTTATTTTGCCGACTTTACCCGTTTATATTTTAGCGATTTTCTTATTTTGGCGATTTTTTGAAAAAATATCTTCCAGACGAATTAGACAACTGTATGAAAACCCCCTAGAAAGACCCCAAAAATTGGTTATTTTTTTCGATTGGACGCTCCGTTTCCGAGATATAAACGTAAGAGTGTTTTAGCGATTTTTTTATTCGCAACATTTTAGTTTTAGCGATTTTTTAAAGTGATGGCGTATTTATGACATCCATTGGTTAATGCCTCCCATGGAAGTAAACAATATTATTTTTGCGATTGGAAGCACCGTTTCCGAGTTACAGTAAGTTTTTTAGTTTAGTGATTTTCTTACATTGGCGACTTTTTGGCGACGTAAAAAAATATTATTTTTGCGATAGGGCACACTGTTTCCGAGATATACCCTTGTTTATTTTAGCGATTTTCTTATTTTGGCGATTTTTTAAAAAAAAAATTCTTCCATTAGTATTGCACAACTGTATGAAAACCCCTTAGAAATCCACAAAAATTGGTTATTTTTCCGATTCGGCTCTCCGTTTCCGAAATATAGACATAAGCGCGTTTTAGCGATATTTTATTAGCAACATTTTAGTTTTAGCGTTTTTTTTATTCAAAACATTTTAGTTTAGCGATTTTTTTTAAAAACTCTTCCATTTGTATTGTACCTCTTTATAGAAACCCCTAGGACCTGCAAAAATTAGTACTTTTAACGATTGGACGCTCTGTTTCGAACATATAAATATAAGGGCGTATTTTAGTTTTAGCGTTTTTTTTTATTCGTAACACTTTAGCTTTAGCGTTTTTTTTTAAATAAAATGTGGTGCCATATTAAATACATCCATTGGTTAAAGCCTCCTGTGGAGGTAAAAAAAATTATTATTGTTGCGATTGGACGCACCGTTTCAGAGTTATGGACATTTTTTATTTTAGCGATTTTTCCATTTTGGCGATTTTTTGAAAAAATCTTCCATTCGAATTGGACTACTTTATAAAAACCCCAAGACCATCAAAAATTGGTAATTTATCAATTGGACCCTCCGATTCCTAGATTTA